>JABFDZ020000082.1:289171-302098 GCA_019775955.2 Pollimyrus isidori
ACTTTATTTTACCAGGTAAATTAACTGAAAACCAGTTCTCACTGCTTTACGTGATATTCAGGAGAAATAGCAGATTATGCATTGGAACTGCCTGGGATACAAACGTCATGCATGTAACTAAACTCTTCAACCAATAAGGGCAACGGTGTGTCGTCACGGAGGTGGTTCCAGATTGTGCAGCAAGGTTAAAGGTCACAATCCATCTAACTGTAATGCATTGCGCCAGGATCAGAATGCTTTGCTTTACGTTTGTGGGGAAAGAAACTGAAACGCGGACTTAATACAGAGGACTAATGACAACAACCAGAAACAGCTGATTACATGGGGATCCCACACAAGGTTAACGAGGAAGCATGGCACACGGAAGGAGTGGACGATCGGGGCAGGACAGGGGTAATGTTGGGATAAGATCTTCATGGTTTTGAAAGCCATTGATGAAAAAATGCTCCTCTCGTTTTATCCTGTTCATTTCATGCTTAAATGCTATATATATATGTGTGTGTGTGTGTGTGTGTGTGTGCGTGTGTGTATGTGTGTAATTTTGGGTGGCTGGGAACCAATTCATTGCTTTTGCATTATTTCTTATGGGAAAAATTCTATAAAAACTCAAACTTTTTAGCATTCGATCCAGAGTCCGGAATGAATTAAGTTTGAAAACCAAGGTACCACTGTACTTCATGCTCTCATTTGACATTTTATTTGACAAGGGACCACACAAAGATTTTCGTCTTTTCCCAACAAGATGTGTTGTACTGAAGCAATTTATGCAACAGCAGAAACCTGTTTGTTTATCAAGAATAAAGCTCTTTTAGTCTCAAATCCAAGTCCAAATCCATCAAACTGGCTTTTTGTTCACTGAGCTCTTATCCGGACAGGCTTACAGGGCCAACACCATACAGTAGACCTAAACAACGGCTACATCAACACAACTGGAACAATAGCATCCACGTTAATTACACTGTGATTTACCGAAGTATTTAGCACAGGGGTCAAGGTGCTTGTGAGAACAACTGGGCAAGAGCTGGCCATTTAAAACTCATTTCTCATTTAAAAGCACAGATCTGTTATTTGGTAGCAATGGACCTGACTGGGATGAAAAGGGTTTGTAAAAGAGGGGGGGGGGTTGCATGCATGGGGCAAGGCAGTGTGGAGCAGACTAATTACAGACCCTGATGTAAACAGTTTGTTGAAATTTTATCTGCTTGAAACTACCAGCTGAGTGTGTTTGAGCAGAACAATAAATACAGTCAACATGGAGAACCTCTACAGGCACTGAACAGGTCACAACATGCACCAAATCACCAATATACAGCATAAATACAAACGCATAAGAACGCTGAATGTGAGATGAGTTGGTTATGCAACACTTACTTTTCGACGGCTGAACGTTTCTGTGACTTGGATTGATAGTTGAGGGCCATCTTTGACTCCATGCCGGTATAAATGGCGACAGCTGGTAAAAAGGCAAGTGGTATTAACTGATCCCAGATCAGCCAGGATGAGTTTTGCTCACCTTCAGTCCACACAATGTCTAAGCATCCAACAAGAAGTCAGCCTAATGACTCAAAAAGCCCAACACAGGATTTCCACTTCGAAAATGCAAGAGCCATGCCTGTCTTACAGTATGAAACCCCCATCTAATGGAAAATCACACTGCAGCACGCAAAGCCGGTCCTCTCCTGAGGAACCTAACACCTGTTTATTTTGTTTATACTGTTATCCATCACAGACCTGTCTCTGGCTCGCTCTGATTCCTCTTTAATGAGATGGAAGTGTGCAGTAATATGAGGCAGCAGAAAATACCTGTAAATATTGTTCTGCCAATTCAGCGCTGATCATGACAGACTGCAGAGCCATAACTGCTTCCTCATGAATAACAGCAATTTCAATCCTCTCTGCAATGACCATAAGGCTCTACTCGGATACTCGAAGAATGAGCACACAATGAGCCCGTCTCACTGACAGCCCACCATTTCTAAAATGGTTTGGTCTCTCCCAGAATGCACTGGGCTGCTGCTGTATCAGGCCATGCAGATCCTTACCATAAACAAATTCTGTGTTCTTTAGCGTGGCGCCTCGCAGAAGCAGATTCTCAGAACCCAGGGGCCTGAAGGAGAGACAGTAGAGCTTAATCATCATTGACAGTGGTGTGTACTTTCACTAAATTACCATGAAGTCAATCAGTGTTCATCTCTTGGCTGGTGGCCTTTGGCCAGAAGCAGTATAACGTCACTAAGGCCAAAATCAAATTAAAATCAATCACAACCGACTGTACAAAACAGAGAAATGCAAACAAATGTGTATATAATAACACAGACCTAATTTGACCTCAAATTGACTTAAACATCCTTGTTCACAAGCACACCCACAGCTAAAACAGATTTCTTTAGTGTCAATGAACATTCCGTCCTCGTGTATTTACCATCTCCATCACCTTCGAGCAAGATGGGACATGTCCTTCCCTCCGGCGCACAAACATGCTTCAATGTCAGATTAAATTCTTTGCTATTCAACCAAACCAGTTAACATACACGGTAATCCCCACATATTGTGACGGGGCATTTTCATAAATTCAGATGCAAAAACAATTATAGCTGGAAGTGAGGGATTTGCACGGGGGCTGGAAAGTTTTAGGAAGAGCCAAACAATAAAGCCTTCCATAAATGATCAGCATAATACATCAGCCATGCATGTAAGCTATCGACATATAAAAATGTAGACCCAGTACAGCAAGGCTTATGTTTCTATGAGGTCTGTGACATAGCAAATGGCTATTTTAACATGTAATCAATTTCCAGTCTGGCAGTGAAAGCAGGAAATATGATAGACCTACCTTGCAATGGGTTCATCTCGGTCCTGATAAATATTGATGCGTCCGACAAATCTGAAAGCAGGGTAATGGTTCGAGCTCAGTTGTTTATGCGGCGCATTAACAAAAACACACATGCACACACACATAGACACGTGCACATACACACACAGACACCCACACACACACATACACACACGCTGTGTCTGTCTGAATCCCTGGCTTCCCTGAGGTCTTTCAGGGTCACTCACTTGTAAAGGTCAGGTTGTGGCTGCTCGCACTCAATGGTGGCCCTCAGCATGTCCACCTCCTTCTCAGTATTAAACGACTTTGTGTCCTGCACTGCATAGTACGTCTTTTTGCGGGAAAGAAAAAGTAAGAAAATAGTAAATGTGACACCAAGGGGTCATGGAGAGGTGAGACAGGGTCAGGACACAGGATGACCTGAGCCACATCAAACACATCGACTCACTCATCTCCTTTCCTCCATCTCTCCGCTTCACTTTGTACTGCTCTTTTCTCTGTCCTGACACCCTAGTATTCTATCTGACTGCGAACACACATACCCTCCTTCCATTCAAGAGGACAATAAATCATCTGTCACATGCCTTTCAGCATTTAGTTCAAAGGGATTACACGGAATGCTTTACTTAAAGATAAACGATGGGAGCGTTATTGATTGTGACAACCTAAACAATAATTCTGTTCTATTTGTGCCCAATTACAGAATTACAGTATTTATGAGGTATCTGCAGAGCATGACCCTTAAGGATCCTGCAGGTGGTGTGAAGATAAGTTGGTCAGGACATTCTCCCAGCAGTATAAGACTATAACCTGTAATTTCCTGGACATATAAACACAGCTATAAGCCGCCCCTTCAGTCACAGGCCACTTTGCCAGCTTGGCTGGACTTCAGTCTAGCTAGACCTTTAGAGTAACCTAAGGATGCCCTGTCAACATCTAGTAAGCCTTGACCTACAACCAACAAGCCTTAGGCTACAGAAGATCTTCACCTTGTGACTGGACTCCCCGTCCAAACTGGCTGTTGTCACAAAGCAAGTGCCATCATCCCGGCTCGTGGACAGGAGGATGAGATCACTGGGGAATGTCTCATCCTCCTTAACCATGACAATGTCCCCAACCTGAGAAGGTAAGCAAAGTGTGAGCAGAGAAGAAAGCAAAATCTTCACTGAGAGAAGCCTGTCGTTCCCAGATAGCAAATGCTATTTGTTGCATTTGTTTTCACTTTCTTTGGAAAAAAATAAACAACATCTGCACTGTCAACATACCATTTCTGTGGTTCTTGTTACAAGCACTGACAATGTCATGGTGACACCTGGACTGTACATGTGGTTCTTGTTACAAGCACTGACAATGTCATGGTGACCCGTGGGCAATACCTGCGGTTCTTGTTACAAGCACTGGCAATGTCATGGTGACCCCTGGGCAATACCTGTGGTTCTTGTTACAAGCAGTGACAATGTCATGGTGACCCCTGGGCAATACCTGTGGTTCTTGTTACAAGCAGTGACAATGTCATGGTGACCCCTGGGCTGTACCTGTGGTTCTTGTTACAAGCAGTGACAATGTCATGGTGACACCTGGGCTGTACCTGTGGTTCTTGTTACAAGCAGTGACAATGTCATGGTGACCCATGGGCTGTACCTGTGGTTCTTGTTACAAGCAGTGACAATGTCATGGTGACCCCTGGGCTGTGCCTATGATTGTTGCTGCATGTTTTTTTTTTTACAGTTCTTACACACTACACAGCCAACATAAATTATTATGATAAAACTGGCATAAATTTCAGCAAGCTGGTGTCTCTCAATTAACCATTTGGTTCACAATAACAAATAAACAAACATATAGACTTCATTACATTTTGGTCATCTGTTCATATTTATTATCCACAGGATCATGTGTTACATAACAGATTTAAAGCTGTATATCTTAGCAACAGCAAAATCCTCTAAACTATGGCTCAGCTCAATTAGCGATATTTTTCAACTGTTGTTCTTGCTTGTTTTTTTTTGCACGGTTCATTTCAGTTCAGAGGCACATGGAAAACACTAAACATGTTCAGTGTTTTGTGCTATGACAAGTTCAACAAGGAAAGTTCATCAATTCAAATGCTCAATTTTCTTACAATGAGTCTCCAGACCTAAGAGACCTGTGGCTCATTAGCAAGATATTCTGGAAAGTGACACTAGCACCATCTAATCATGGAAAAATCAGTCATTGTTTTTATCATGGCTGCATGGCGTCTCCAAAGCTTTAGACCAAGGGAAGTCAGTGTTCAGTACTGGACTTGAAATGGGGTAGGATGACAGATAGTCCATGTCAGGGAAAACACTTTGAGCTACTCCAGGTTTTACAGACTATTTAAAAACTGAAAGGCGCCTATTCTTCGCTAAGTAGTTCAGTGTCTCTTGTGTTTTGACCAGCTTGTTTCCTTGATTGAAAGTGTCATCTAGCTGTTTCACATTAACATTAGTGACACACACGTGATTATAGGAGACTGACCAATCAGCACACAGCAAGAACTCAGTTCTTAAGTGAAATCTAGGTCCTTTTGATTGAAGTGGTAGTTTACAAATCCTGTCCCAGCTCAAAGTGTCCTCCCTGACATGGATTATCTGGTCTCCCTAAACAGGGGCAATATAAAGAGCTACAACTGATCAGTTGAAATCAGAGAGCCCAGGAATCAACAGCTGAGGTTTATCTGACCAGAAAAAAAGAAGAGCTTGTACTCCAGTAAACCAGGTAGTTAACATCAAAGAATAAGGAAGGAAAAGCTAAAATTCCACACAAACACCTCTGACACGTTCATTGTGCGCAGCAGGCTTAGGTGGCATCCTGCACTAGTCCTCAGTGAGGCTGCCACATCTTTAACATAAGAGGATATGAAGACACTGATAGCATTAGCGGCTTAGTGGGAATTTTCACTGCATCTCAGGCACAGCTGCTCAGTCGCATGCACTCCCCCGGCCTTCCCCTCCCCTCCCCAAGCCAAGATATCCCTGCCAATTGCTAAGTGGGCCAGTTAAATCGAGATGGCCACAGAGACTCAGACAAACAGAGCTCTGCCACACGCAGGCGTGTGCAGCGGAGGGGCCGAGGTGAGGTATACCAAAGGCTGCACGGTGGAGCAGAATCTGCCGTTTAACTGCCGAGCAACATACCTCGAGAATCAAGCTACACGATGACTTAAAAACAGACAGATGAACAATATTTTATGGGGGTTAATGGCAGAAAAATACATATTATAACTGACAAAGGTTTGTTTTAACACAGCTCTTCATTATGACATCACAGACCGCACGTTGTTTTCAAGACGCCCGGTGGCACACCCACCAACCACACCCATCTCCCAGCAGACCCTCACCCGCAGCTTGCGGCTCTGCTTCCTCACTACCTTGCCGTGCTGGATGATATGAACAGGACATTGGTTGACAGCATTGTCAGCTTTGTGGCGTAGCCAATCCTCATAGCCCTGGGGCGGGATAACAGGAGGACAAAAGGAAAAAAAACAAATGTTGTGGTTTGTCAGGTTTTATTAGCAAGACAATGGCCTAATTCATCTTCATTTATATCTCATTGTTATAACTTAATACTACAGTCAAGACGGCATGATATCTGAGATATTTACAGAAAGATGATTCTCCACTATTTTGCCATGTTCGCACATCTCGGCTGCCAGAGAGAAGGGGGGAAGTGATTTTTGTTGGGTCAGTGGGCCAGATTTGGTGTGCGAAGGCCAAGGCAGCTGTCCCTGTTCATGCCCCGCCGATATCAGCGCTGCCATCTGACTTACAAATCTGAGAACTCCAGAAAATTGAAGGTGGACTGCTCCACCTTTTTTAGGTTCATAAACAAAAGCTGATTTTCACTGCATCTCTCAACACCGCTATTTCTACAGCAAAGGAAGCACCTCAATGGTTCATATCATAAGACTGTTGCCCCAAATGTGACCACAAATACTTTATGATCACAACGGCAGGATCCACCAGGATCCAGCCCTTGCTTCATATTTACTGCTTGTGTCTTTGGCCACATTTCCCCCCACCAAGTTGCCTGCCAGCTGGTGCTCCACGTGTCATAGTGCATGATGACCAGAGGGCAGTTAAAAACATTCTTCAGCACTCTGATCTTTACTTTGCAAGAGCCTGATGACCCGCTGCATCCTAGCAAGACGCCAAGGCCAGTGTGGGAAGGGGGCGTAGCAACCGGGGGGGTGGGAGGATATGCACCCACCATATTCAATTTGGATTCACTGTCGTCAAAAGCAAGTTGTGTGTTAGCAAAAGCTAACCATCCTATGCCATTGCACAAAGGTACTAAGTTACCACTGCATGGCCGTTTTGGGAGTAGAGTCCAAGCACAATTTAACCAGCTTGATTGACTCATAGGCGGGTTTGACACAAGCCTTTCAGTTAACCAATGTGCTGACGTTCTCCGACACCCTTGAGTGCATTCCGTGACAATAAAACCTCACCTGTTTGATGGCGGTGACAGTGATGACAAAGAATAGGGGCAGGCCGCTGGTGACGGGGCTGGTGGGGGTGTCGATTATCAGCTGAAATGGTGGGAGACAACAGAGGTAAACAAGCTCAGTTACTGCTGCCACAACTCTCATTGCAAGCCGTGGGGGTTATTTGGAGCTAAAATCCTTACCTGGACCAGGAATATGATGAGGAAGTAAAAATTTGCAACCCTTCTGAACTGCTCAAACAAGTTCTTCGGCACAAAATTCCAGAAGGTGTACTGTGAGGGAAACGGAAACAAATTAGCCGGAAAATATTAATGCGGTCAGTCAGACATGCTTCATAATGTAAAAGGAGTTCGCACTTCTAAAGCTTTTAGAGCTGGTTCTTAAAACATAGAGGTGCAACAAAGTCTATGACAGTGACAGGGAACCTAATATGAGCTGGTAAGCTCCAATGACTCAAAGCGTGACATTGGGTTCCTCGTCTGGGCTTGTGGAAAAGATGACGGGGAGGCAGTTTAGTGGTGCTGTGCTGACCGGTGCTTCGGAAAGCTTGGCAACAATCAGAGAGGAAAACACGTTGCACATGTTAGGGTGATGCTTTTATATGCTTCATGTAAAATAAGTTCAGGTACATTGGAGTGCTCCTTTTTACAGATCCCCTTCCAACACATGCCTTGTTTTCCTTGAGACACACACATATACCTGTATAGAGTTAAGTGCAAAGCTTGGGGTTCAAGCTTAGGATCACGCTATTTATCTGGTACCTCTAGAGCATTTTTTTGGGGGGGGGGGGTAAGAGTCTTGCTCAAGGGCCCAGTGGACATTCTGCCAAAGCCTATTGGTAGCTTTCCCTGACTAGGAATCAAAGCCAAGCCCTGCCGGTGAGAGCTACAAATCCTGGCCGGTAGACCTCCAGAGAAATTCCTAGGGTTATTTTCACACAGCTATGTTTGGAGGATCTGCTGCAAGACTTTGAAGCCAAGGGTGTGACTGTGGCCCTTTTATTTCCATAACAGCATTTCCCAATCTGGATTTCAGGGATCCACCGATGGTCTATGCTTTTGCTGCCTCCCTCCTGGACTGTCTGTGGTTCCTCAAGGATCAAATTGGGAAACAATGCCCTACAACAAGAGCATGTTTCATGCGTTCCTGCACCAACACTCCTCATGTTCATGGGCTACCTTGGAAGACACAATCCGATTATCGGGGAACCGCTGAGGGATATAGGCCTCTGTCCCTGGTGGGGGTTCTCGGTGGCCTATGTAGACTGTCCGGCTGTCTACCCAGTTCTCCTCTCCGGTACACTGTGGGACAAGAGGGATGTGGTCATTGTGTGGTCCTAAACATATTAATTAGCAAGTGATTGACAGCTGAAACATGGGCAAATTGATTTAATATCCAAATGACTGTGTCAACAAAGAAAGGTCGGGTTAACACACTGGGCTGAAGTTACCAGGGAGAGAGAGATGGCGAGTTCACTGTTCTACACTCACATTTTCATTATTCGTTACCATAAATATCCAGAACTGGTAACAAGGAGCACGAACAAAACATTCCTGTGTGACACACACTACATCTCTCGCCAATCCCGATATGCAAAGACCCACCCTTGGTTTAATGTAAACTAATGTCACCACGATGACGGTAACATTTCACAATGAGTCTGCTTGTGTGGGCTGTAAAACATGGAAAAGGTCACGGAAATGAGCCAGGAGACGCATCTGCAGCTAAAGCTGTTTACCAGATGCAGGACTAGCATCTTCTTCAGAACCCTAAGGAAATCAATAAAGTATTCATGCCAAAATCAATATCATTTCATATGCATGACAGTCCAGTTTGCTCCTTCTCTTAGGACAAAATATTTCCCAGAAAACACAAAAT
Source organism: Pollimyrus isidori (assembly GCA_019775955.2). NCBI lineage: Eukaryota > Metazoa > Chordata > Actinopteri > Osteoglossiformes > Mormyridae > Pollimyrus > Pollimyrus isidori. The sequence continues at coordinate 298,351 of JABFDZ020000082.1, forward strand.
AAACTAATTGTTCTACTTCCAACATATACTTATTTAAATGAAATCAGCTGGCATTTCCTGTGGCAGGCATTCTGATTACATTAAATATGCATATTTAATTATCATCAATTAACTTATAGAGGGAAAAGAACATTTAAATCACACCTTACTGGTTGGTTTGGTGGATCAGGTCTGCAAAAGAGTTACTCAGAGATCCTTGAGAATTAAAGACCTGCGTCCTGGTTCATGCACTTGTGAGACCCCATAAGACATCAGTACCAGCTGTGTGGAAGTTGAAGTGAAATCAACATTTTTCCACAGCTCTTTTCAAGACTGGCCTGTTCCCTGAATCCAGGGCTCCATTGCCATCCACACAGGATTATACCTGCATTTTCACATTATCTATGCGAGCAGATACAGACTCCTATCTCTAAAATGGTTGTTTTTACACAGTGACACAGTACATTTACGCGACGAAGCATTTGCATGCTGTTAGCTGTTGTATCTGGATTAGACACATCTAACAATTTGTTAAAGGGGAGGGTCTATGTAGCGTAACAGGCCTAGGGGAGTGAAGGGTGAGGCTGTTTGCACACGCGCACTACATTAACACCAAACAACTGGTCCTTACTTTGACACACACAACAGACTTTGATCCTGCCCAGCTGGTCTACAGGCTCACTCAATTTCTGAGCACCCCCACCCCTCCAGCCCAAACAAAGGTGGCTCACTGGAACATGCCCTGGCAGTAGTGAGAGTGACTCCATTCCAGAGGGAGATGACTCACACTGGACAATGTGGCTTTGTTCAGCTGTTTCTGCGACAATTGCTTCAGGCTATCACACTGATTTTGCAATAATTAGCCTTTATAGTAGCCAGATTTTTTATATTAGCTACCATTCTACATTAACTAGATTTTATATTATATATTACTTTAGCTATATAATTATATATCTATGTAGAGTCACAGTCTCCATTATCACATAAAAACTTTACTTTCCAAAAACTTGACGAGTTGATCTATGAATCACTGCTTGCCATGTTCTCTGTTATGTAGTACTTTCTCCAGTGCCATTATAGTGCTCTGTAGATCTGAAAAGCTGGAAAGCAAACCCAGCCCACCAAGCCCTCATGACTGGTCGTAACCCAATCAGTTGAGGGGGCGGAGTCATGAATGTAGTAGCTTGTCCATTGTTACTGTTGCTACCGGTGCCATTGAGAAGGGGCGATGACACATGTCCAACAGCAGTCACAGCAGAGAGTGTCTGCTTTACTGTGTCCTACTTCCCCCGGTACCTGTGACTTCTGTGGAACTGCTGTATGGAGGCTACATGACACCTGCCATGCAACTAATGGCACTGACGCTTGTGTTTCTATTGTCTCTGTGGCAGTATCACAGCCATGCTCCTCAGGTTGATGCGGTTAAGAATGATTAAAGAGGAGTCTCATTAAAAACCACTGAGCTAGAGAAGAACTAAGACTGGGTGCTTGGCATCTGGATCATGTAACAAATACGATACAGGAAGGAAAAGAGAAATCATCTCACAAGCAGGTTAAGTACGCATGTAAACTGTGTTGGCGGGGTGAGGGGGCTTTAAGACATGTATGCAGTGTGCATTCTAAATGGAGTTGCGAATACAACCAACTGGGACATTCGTCTTAACCTTCCTGTATGTGAGCAGTCCAGTAAGGAATTACAAGCAGCTCTGTGTCAGATTTTATGTAAACCCATAAGAATTGGATCACTTGGATTTACACCTTTAGAAGTGAGCAGATGTATGTCGTATCTGTTCGTATTGGTTTGTGGTCACTGGTCCACAAGTGCAACACTTGTGGTGGTCTTACAGGATGAACTCATCAATTAATTCACGTGGTTTTAAGAATGGAGAATGTTTACCGTAGATTGTGGAGTTTCGTTTCAGATCACGGTGGTGTTTAAAGATGCACTGCTTTGCCATTTCCTCACAGATACATTATCGAATTCTAAAGGGTATTACAACTGTTCTGTTGTGTTCAGCCACAGATTCATCTGTATCTGATCTCAGGGATAGGCATCTGATCTCAGAGTAGTGTTGGCCCAACAGTATAATCAAGTAATGGATATTTTATTTTTTAACGGATATATTTACTTTCTAAAGTCTGGAGGCTGTAGATGGACAATCAGGGGAATATCCTTTTCCGAATGACCTCCCTCTTGTATCAGAACAGAGTATACTATGGCATCCCATTCCAGTCATTCAGCCAATCAGCCAATCATGGTGCAACATGAGGAATGAGGGCGCTGTCTTGTGCCCTGCCAGTTCAGACTCCCACACGCTTTTGCTGCACACGCTGTGACTGTTACCTGCCAGAGACACAGATTCCAGTCTGGCAAGCAGCCTCTGCTTCCAGATGCTCCCCGGAATCTGTATCAGACAGGTCTACCTTAAAAACTGTCAACAAACATCTATATATAAATTTGCCATAGCAGTAACATCTGTCGCTGACACAAGGGGCAGCAAAATGAGTGGGTACTGACTGTCACTCAAGGGGCATATGATAATCCAGACAACATTCTGGATGAAGCGTCTGAGCAGAAATCCTCAGGCTCAGAACTAATTCCTTGCTGGAAGAGTCTGCCAACCGCCAGTTTTGCAGTTTCTGGGCCAGATTCATATCACGTGAAGCAGCAGTTCTGCCCGAGGCCTCATCATTCACAGAAGCTCAAAAATCCCGGCCTTGTTGTCTCTCAGAAACTTGTCTATCTTCTGATGATAAGTTAACTATGCTCTGTGTGATTTTCAAAGCTGAATATTAAGAGTTCACTGTTCATAAGGAGAACTGATCAGAAGCTATACAGTAGCTCATTGTATTTTCATTATTTAGGGGACATTTCATCAATTATAGACATCTAAAATCCTACTGAGCCACGCCGCCAGGGTCAAACCTCATGCCCCGCTTGGTGCCTTATAAGGGTCAGGCTGTCGTCATAGCGATTAAGTTAATTTGCAATTCTACCCTACTGACAGAGTAAACACAGGTCTTCAGATGAAGTCCCCCTATCATGTTTGCTTCTGTCTCCTGAGTCACACCGGCTGGCCAATTAAGACTGAAGCCTCTCATACAAATCTCACAGGTCTTTCCTATCCTTCCCTAAGCTGAATCAATGTATTAAAAAAAACAGCCATAGGTTGAATTTGAGAAGACAACAGGATTAGGTGTTAATGCTTTGCCTCTGGTGACATGTGACATTTGTCAGTTACTGTTTGCGAGGAACTAAGAGGAAGATTAATTTGAATCCACTGTGACATGAAGTCGGATATTACAGAGGCAATGCCATCAGTGGACCTTGGGGTCCTGACCAAAGGTCTCCCGGGCCTTTACTTGTTTTTCGGTGCACCGTGATGAACCCATTATAAAGCCGTCACACTGAGCTGACCACATTTGGGAGCAAATCAGAGCTTGTTTCTGAGATCACTCTTATAAGTGCAGTACAAATATAATTTTGCATATGCAAAAGAGATTTATTGTCTGAGGAAGAAAATGCATATGGAAATGCAAAGGTACTATGGTTAGGGTTAGGGTTAGGCCCTATGTCTCCTGGCAAAGGCAAAACAGACTCATCACGACTGTGAACACTGGCACAAGATTCCCCCAACAGTCTGACATAGGTGATGGGAGGGAGCAATCCCATGAGGTAATGCTATAGTTACAGCCCTCAGGATAAATGCATCCACTGTAACTCTCCCCTACGCCAGGCCAAATAGGGGGGGGGGGGGGGGGGGGGGGG
>JABFDZ020000082.1:302198-342832 GCA_019775955.2 Pollimyrus isidori
TGTATCCGAAGAGTTTATCTGAAGTTACACTTAGATGTCCTCTCAAAATAACTGTGCCTCTGAGCATGGATAAGATATCCAGGAAAAGGATTGGCTGATAAGCCTCTGAATGTGGGATGTGACGATGAGACCCGCTCTACACATCCCTGATTCACACTACTGCACCTCTTCCTTACATTTTAGCGCACAAGGATGTGAGGCACCACTGGCGGCCAAGGCTGTCCAAGTAAGGGAATCGAGCACAACAGGCCAGAAATAGCATGTCACTGAGTGACACCTTCATCACATCGGTGGCATAACTTGAGCTACCAGCCTGGGAAAACCAAAGGCTTCCATCCGCAGACAGACGCATTGCTCCTCTGAGTGATTTTGACCTCATGGGTTGATTCGGTTTTAGTTTTACTGCTTTGTCACATGTTCGGAACTGAGTATCTGTGATGTGGGAGACTTCTCTTCATGGTTTTTCCTATCAGAATTTTGCTTGGTCAGAATCCATAATCAGAGTATTTTTAGACCTGGGGGAGGAGGGATCAATACTATATTTCACATCTGACCAGAGTGGCTATTTCTCACTGTGCTGCTTATTTATAGAAACATCATCATGTGTGTTTCCTTATTTGGCTCTCCTACCTCCCCCCCCCCCCCCCGGACCCTTACAGACAATGGGGGCCTGCTCTCCAAGCAGCCAGGTGCCAAACTGTCTTCACCTGTGGTCAAAAGGGGGGGGGGGTCCTCCTTGAGCTTGATATGAAAAAAGGGTTCAAGAGAGCAGACAGAACAATAATTCAAGGAATGAGAGGAAGTGAGAAAAAAACACGAACCCATTGCCTTGGGTTCTAAGATTAATGACCACACTGATGTGACTCGATCGCTATCCCTGGAAGGCCTGTAGCAATACACGTATTCACCGTCTGCCACTATGTATCATCATGTTGGTCCACTACACACAACGAAACAAAAAAGCACATCTCTTCATTTGGGCGGAACCAAAATTCATAAAACATCATGCTAATTGAGGCTATGAGCTAACGTTAGTTACAGTCAGTCATAATCAGCAGTTAGGGGACATTCTGGTTTCCAAACAAAGTACACCAACTCTGGAGAGAATAGTTGATAACATCATGACTGTCTGACGGCTCTGTTATACCGAGCTTGAATATGATGCCGTAAACATCAGAAAACATGCTAACTCATCTGAGGTGACATCACCCACGCGTGTGTTCGGCCTCTGCAAGTTAGTCTCCCTCTGACATTTAAGATGCTTTTAGCAGAAAATTCAGCCTGGGCTAAAGAAAATTTAAAAGCCATAGCTGTGTTTATTGCTACAGATATAAGACAAAAAGCAGTAGCAGAGATCACGAGATTTAGTTGATAATGATTACTATGATGCAGTATGTTCAGACATGTTGACAGCCACATTGCCTTTGGTTTGGTTTTCTGTTCCTAATTGTGTTTGTGTTTAATAATAAATCATTTCAAAACAAATGCTGTTTTCCCTGCTGTACCCTGAATTGCGGCAAACCGCAAACCCAAATCCAAGGTTTGTACCTAGCTGTGAATTTAGCGTTCAGTCAACACCCCTGATGCCAGGGCTACACATACAGGAGGAAGCAACAAGTGCCAGTAATGTTCAAAAGAGCAGCAAAATACCTGTCATGTGTGGTGGAGAAAAGAGCAAGAGAGGACCAGACTGCACGGCATGCTGGCGACAATGCAGACGTGACAAAAATATGACAGGAGAGTGAAGATAGGGGACGCTGGAAGGTCTTTAGCATCTCCAGGTCCAAGAGACAAGGCTAAGGAGCCTAGGTGCCGTTAGCAGCCCGTGCCAGGATGGAGATCGCATTTCACCTGCACTCTGGGGCTCCTTTAACCAAACCCTGGGGCAGTGGCTTGGGGGGAGGGGGGTGTTGCTGAAGATTGCTTTTTAATCCATTAAAACCACTGCTTCTGTGTTATTACCATGGAAACAAAACAAAAGGCAGGACATATCCTGGAAGGAAAACAAAGCCACCTTTTCTGTCAGATTGCTATGGGGTTATGGTGGATGCACAAAAAAGGCAGCCGCGGGTCCGCGACTGCACAAGCATCTCTTTGTGTCTGACTTTGACGGTGTCCTGAGAGAAATACGAGCATGATAAAAGCAGGCAGGATGCTCGCTAGTAGGAAAAGATAAGACCTATTTCTGAAACCAGCCTCCCAGGCCAGAGGTGTAATTTATCGGTCTGTCATTAATGGATGTAAAGGTTACAGTAAAATATGGTGCGTAACATACTGAAATCATACAATAATATGACTTTGATAGTCATTGGGCCGCCCCATAATTTAGTTTCTCCTGGTTTTCCTCAAACACAGAGATGCTCTTTTAGATGGTAAAACCTAATCTACTGATTGCTAATAAGCAAATACCTAACATACAATCTTCATAATGTGAATATGACAAAGGTTTATCTCCTAACTCATGATAATTCTGGGTACTAAAACCAAATGTGGTTCCCAAGCATGAACAGTCCAGGTTTAGACATCATGTCCTTCTGCTCTCAGTTAAAATATAGCCAAAGTGGTTTCAGCAAAACATTCAGGTCTGTACCTGGATGATGGCTGTTGCCCAAGGAGTACACTTATCGACCCCTTCCCAAGACCAGCATGTAACCCCAAACAAAATTAAAATATTCTCCTGTGTCGCAACACGCTGTCATGCTGGTACCATGACTGAGCCCTCTAAGTAAACATTGAACTTATGGATTTACTGGCAAGAAAACATAACACACTGGCATCTGGGCCACCAAGGAAGAGAGGAACAGGTTTAAGGAGTGAGGATGACTTAGCAGAGAAAACAAGTGAGATGGTGGCCTAATACCTTAAAGCCAAGAGCATGAACCTGGATCTCTATCTAGATAATATCATACAGCAGTCATGTGACCAGGCCAAGGGAAGAAGGGTTCCCATGAAATCTGCCTCAAATCCAGGTGTGAGAAAAGGAAAAGAGGTTGCCCCGCTGTGTGCATTCACGGTCTACAAGCCTAGCAGGTTAAAGACAAGACACAGTGACCACCTCTGTTCTGCTACAAAAGCCACTCCACCCCGAAAGTACGTATTTCACAGTGCAGTTTGCCGTATACTTGCGGATCGGATGTCACAGGACATGTGTAACTCCTGTATCCCATAATGCCCTTTCAGGAGTCAAGCACAGGTGTCTGTGATCAGCCAGCCCATGTTCCTTGAAAAGAAGCATTAATTGACCTACTTAACCTGCAGTAATACTCAGCTACACGCTGTCCTCTGTACCTATTCACTTGGATAATGCAGAAGCTCAGGGGAGCCTTGGCTCTCTTCCAATGTCACCAGCTCAACGCACAATGCTAGGTTTGCTAAGAGCGGGTTGAGCCATGGTGTGCCCAGCCGCCCCGTGCCGAAGCGGCTCTCCATAGCCCGCCACCCTCTTACTTTTAGTGAGCCACTCCACGGCTTCATCACCACAAATAACAAGCCAAAAATAACTGACCTGGTAGTTCTGCTGAGCGTGGCACTGATACAAAGTCCTTTTCCTTAAGGGCGAAAGGTTAACTAAGTGTTTGTAGTAGGAATGAGTTATGAGCACCGCTAATGGCCTTTCTGAGCAGAGAAAAGCCCAACTTGTCGTGGAGTCGCGCGACGCCAGGCTGGACTTCAGCCTGTTTAATGAGGAAAAATGTATGGCCGGGCCTGTAATTGCATCTATACACTGCGGCTCTCCGGCTCAGGTAATATAATTTCCTGGTGGCCCAGTCACAACCTCGAGATCTTGACAAGAGCTCAGAGGAGAATGAACAGCAAGTTCTCAGCAGTTCACCATTATCACTGGGGGCTGCTGTCAGCATAAGTCTGCCACTGTCACCCTGTCACGGTCATCGCTGCTGTTATTTTGTCACTATTACCAATTCTGCCACTGTTACTGGTGCTGTGACTTTGTCACATTACCATTCCTATCACTCTGTCACAATCACCGGTGCTGTTACCCTGTCATTGACACTGTCGATGTTACTTTGTAACATTAATGTCACTCTGTCACCATTATTAGTACTGTCACATTGCCACTGTTACAAATATTGTCACTCTGCCACTGTCACAGGTGCTGTTGCTTTGTCACCGTTACTTGTACTGACACTCTGTAACTGTCACAGGTGCTTCCACTTTGTCACATTACCATTTCTGTCACTCTGTCACTTTGTCACTATCACCAGTGCTGTTACCCTGTCATTGTCACTGGTGATGCCACTTTGTCATATTACTGTTACTCTGTCACTGTCACAGGTGCTGTGACCTTTTCACCATTATTAGAACTGTCACAAGTGCTATGACTGCTGTCACAATTAGTTTTGACTCAGTCTGCCCATGTAGATCAACGGCGTAAGAGAGAGTTTGATTTTGGGGGAGACACAACTTAATAATTTATATACAAATGTCTGTTTATGGGGGGGAGGGAAAGCAAATTAAATATTAAGGGGTATATGCCCCCCTCCCCCCAGTTCTGATGTCCCGGATGTAAATCATTTCAGATAGATACTCATCTGATGGCTTATAACATCAACAAGCTGTCAGGTTTCCTTTGGACATATTTGCTGATCTCATTTCCTCACAAGATGCATTCCGCCATTTTCCTTCAGCTCTGGGGAAATGGCTTCCAGGAGGCCAGGTGGAATGAGAACCGTGGAGATGCATCTGAGGCTAAATGAAAGCGCAGACTCCAACAAAATCAATTAAGAACTCGATAATGTACTATACAGAAAAGTACATGGGAAACGGGGAATGAAGCCAACAGCATTTTGTTCTTAAGGTGGAAATGGCTCCGCCGTTGCAGGACCTGCAATGGAATGCAAATCTTATCATCCCAAAATCAGCCTAACAAACACATTCACGTCTTATATCTTTTAGGGGGCTTGTTTTTCATGGAGCAGAAGGCAATTAACCCAAACGTTTCATCAGGGAACTTAATCCTGCTCCATATGAGCCACTTCACCTCCCAGGAACCACCAACTGAGGTACCTGTACGTGTTTCTCCTCGCGTGTCACAATACTCCACGAGGAGACACCATCAGACGGCCAATAGCACCTAGCCATGTTTTTTGATAAGACTACAGCCTCAGTTTCATGGTCACTTGGCGATGGTGCCAGGCAAGTACGCCTCCTGCAGGCTAATCAACGGGATGACATGTTTCACTGGAGAAGAGTGGGGGGGGGCATTGTAAGGGCCACAGCCAACATAATTACAGCAATTAGCAGACAGACCAACAAATTGATGAACCAGCTCTGATTCACCAGCCCAAGGCAGAGACACACCCAGTATTCCCTGCCTGACACGCACAGTCAGACCTGCTGGGGGGGTTGATCTCAAGCCTGAGAGGGTGTGAATCTGCTGCCCTAACATGACACTAACATTGCACAACTGTGCTAATTCAGCACTCACCCTCTCACTTGCAACCTCTCGTCTGCGTGATAAAAACTCTTCTGCTCAGTTTCTCCCATGGGCTACGGTATGGGTCCTGAACTCAGGATTGCAAACGAGACCTAAACAAGCATTATCCCCAGAGACAGGAACAACCTACACTGCTGATCGAAGATTGTGCAGGTTGTAGGTACTGAACCTGCAGACTCTCATCAGGTGATGTTGGGTCTGTGACCTGAACATGAAATAGGTGTCTTTTAGGAATCCCTCAGGACCTCAGGAATATGTATCCGTCACTCGATTGGGGAAGATTTTGGGGCAGAGCCTCGAGTGAGAGCAACACAAAACAGAACGACTAGAATCAGCCAAGAGATTTCAGAGGACTGAGTCACGCGACTGACTTAATAAATAATCCGTGACTTCCCGCCATTAGCTCAGCCAGCTCACACCGGGGCTGTCCCGCCTCAGTGCCGCTCTGCCATAGGCCGGGAAGAGCTGGCCCTCCACCACTGGCATTTCTCATCCAACTTGTATGATGCTGGTGGCCAGATCAGGCAACTCAATGCGCTGTCTGGGGGATTTAATTTTATTAGGAATGGTGCATCTTTGCCACAAACATGTCACCAATGTACCGTGCAGAGATTTTCCAGAGGGAAGTTAAGCTACTTTATAATTTCCTCAGGCAACTGAGTGTGGATCCTGAAACACAGCTGCCGATAATAATTCAATACCGGCAATTTGGCAAGGCACAAAAATTTACGGGCACCGTTAAAAAGAGCATCTCTGTGTTTGAGGAAAACCAGGAGAAACTAAATTATGGGGCGGCCCAATGAGAGTTTTATGTGTGTCTCGGGCACTCAGCCCTGCAGCCAAAAGGCCGTTTGTGGAACTGTGAAGCGTGTCGGGGATCAAACAGCACCTCTGGTTCAAATGGACCGCCAGCAGCCCTCGCCCTGCAAACATCTCCGTGTCACAGCACTTGGCCTCGGGTAAACTCGGCCTGTCCAGACGGCTGGACATTCAGCTGGAAAATGGGAAGCAGGCTCTGCCAAAGAGAATCGCATCCCACCACCCCCTGGCCCTCAACCTTTCTCAGGTCCCTCGTACTATTTTTTTTTCTCACGCAGCCCTTATTCGCTGAATGACAGGATGGGTAACTTTATCATGTCAAATTGTTATTCACTTGCCACGTGACAGGTCCCCTTATCTGCTTGTGGAGTGCATAGGTCTGTGGTTTAATGTTTCCATACCACTGGAAACTTACTGGAGCGATTCCTGCTCACTGGAAAGATGCCGCAATAACACCACTGCTGTCTGAAATCCCTGGGTGCTATGATGCTTTGGTTCCATTGCTTTAAACAATAAATCTGATGCGAGGCACTGGAGGCCCTGTACATGTAACAGTTTGACCACTTTTCTCCCATATACAAGCTGGCCCAGTCATAACCTCGAGATCTTGACAAGAGCTCAGAGGAGAATGATCAGTGAATGACAGCAATGGTGTTCCACATGCATGCAGCAGCAAGACTGATCCCAGCATACATCCAATGCCCCCCCACTCCTAAGTCAGCGCCGCTAGTGCCCTATCTACCCAATTTACCGTGACGGTAGGTTTGTGTCAGTCTGTAACCTCCGTCCATTTGCAGACAGCCCTTCTTGGAGTGTAGGCCACTGGAGAACAAAAAAAAACCTGTCCGACTGTGAAAAGAAACTCTTAGATCACAGCTTTTCCATTTCCGTTCACAAACACAGAGAAACAGGTTCCCCTGTGGGTCGGTGTATTTTTAGGTTTAGACACCTGACAGTGAGCTAATTATCTTATTTTTCAAAACTGGCATCTTCTGTGGACAAGCTAATTCAGCGACTGACTGACTGGTGGGCATGTCTACCCTTTAGTTTGGTAGTGCCGATGCAGATGACCTCAGAAAGCCATGCAGATGTCCTGGTGGGCTTTCTCTGGTTTCACCCTTCCGGCATCCTGCCTGCACTTCCTGCTTTTCTTTCAAACCTTAGATGGGTTCTTTTGATTTCCCCTTTGAAGTGAAATCTTTCATGTTTTCTCTGTCTTTCTTTTATATAATTATTGAGATAGTGACCCTGAAATGATGCCCAAGGGGATATCCAGGCATAGCAAGGATATATAAACATGATGTCCGGTGATCAGGTAAATTGTGCAGCTCATTATAGCCCAGACTCAGGGTAAAATGTGCCAACAAAATGTGAAGCAGGAGAAGCATCGAGTCAATGTTGACAAATGCTTTGTTGCATCACTGGACCCAGAGACAAGAGTAGCATATGGACCAGGGTGCTACTGCGCCAACATTCTTCAAGAATGAAGACTAGCAATCCCAAGTGTTCCAGAAAGCCCATCAGCCCCCCCAACAGATTCCCTGTCACATGCCCGCTTCATGATTTTTAGAAACAAATGCCTGTTTGTTCCAGAGCGAGACACACACTTTCACCCTCTCAGACTGGAAGAACTTGGTCCGTTTTAGACAGGATCATGTTGAGACAACAGCACAGAGACACAGAGACCCTTCTCACTTATTGTACTCACTTTCAATGTCTCAATGGTCCATCTATTACACATCAATCCCTACGGTTGTTTATTAGCAGCTGACTGTTAATAGTTTACACTGTTGCTGTACATTTGGCCAAAAATGACACAACTGCATTATATGTGGTTATATTCCTTTGATTTTTAATACTACTTGTATTTGTATGAGTAATTGGTATAGATGCATATTCTTACAAGTTCCCAAACCTTACAAAATCAGATGTGTGATCATGTGATCAGTCATGTGAGGAGGTCCTTAGTGCCTAATTCTCCCTGTAATGCTAAATATGTCTGAATGAGTTTTCTGCCTAAGGGGCTTGTACAGCCAGCAGTTGAGCTGGGCCACCTGACACATCTGCCGGATGGTTCCAATGTACCACTATGGGACCGGTTAGGACAAACAGAAGGTCAGCTGACTGGACATCCCCTTCTGGGCACCATTGTCCTGTAACAGCAACCCCCAGCCTCACTCTAGCACTACTCCCAACCTGGCAGAATGAACTGGCTCACTCCAACAGCAAATTACAGAGCTGAGACTTGATCCCCATTAAAGCTTGCCCTCCAGGCTGTATCTGCTGCTGCTGACACGTTATCCTGCCTGTTCCCAGGCCGGCATGGAACTTTCAAGAATGCAGGGAAGTGGGATGAGAGTGACAGGCTTTTCAGGACTGCTGCAAACACAAACGTGGACAACACCTGCTATTACACTGTCCGATAAAAAATATCTTTTGCATTAACTTCCTTAAATATCTCACATGAAATACTCATTCCATTTTGTATGTTGCGTTGGAATTATCTTTTTAATACAGGATCAAAGCTCAGCTTCAAAGTACACAAAAATAATTAAGTCTTAAACTAATGAGCAAATTTTTCATCAGGTTTCTTAAATTATTACAGAGCAGCCAAGTTCCTTGTTGTACCATTATGATTTATGCTACACAAATAGCCAGCAATGAACCATATCAGCGATGCTGGACCCAGCATGATCAGAAATTTCCCTCCAACATGGAGGAAAGTCCCCCTTCTACAAGCTGAAAGATCACACAAAGCAAACCACAACCTTTTCATTTGGCGCTTGCAGCTATGTGATACGCATCCTGATGAAAAATTCATAAAGTTCCTTCCATTTTCAGACTGTGGTTAGCAGGAGTTCAGGAATACCTTAGAATGTGGAATGAAGATGTACTTAAAGTTGTAGGAGCTTCTCAAGAACTTCTCAATAGTTGTCAGAGTGATTCATGTCCAGTAGGCAAGGGTCTCTTGCTTCCCCTCCAGTAGCCGCTAACCAAACAGTGACTCACTGCCAGCCAAATCACTATGTCCCAGAGCAATTTGGAGAGCGATAGATGCCAGTCCCCCCCCCCCCCCACTGTTAACCCAAAGGCAAGAGAGCCTCATGATCATCAACCACCCAGTGAAAGCTCAGCCTTTGCTTCTCTGAATTTGCAGTTATAATGCACTTGCATATTAGACACTAAACCCAAGGTAAGATTCACACGTACAGTCAGCATCCATACCACGCTTCTCACACACGCTTCATTTAGGTAATAAAATTAATTTTGATCAGAGGATGTAACGAGCAAGATACCTGATGTAGCATCGTGTCCTCGTTCCGGATTGCATGCCCTCCCCCCGGCTCCTTTAAATGCCAAAATACTCCTGATTTCCCATATTTCCTCCGCTCTGCTTTCACTCTCGTTGGGCCTACTTGCCTCTCCTCCCCTAAGCTTCAGGGAAGCCTATGAGGCTGCTGTTTCTGCCCCATGGATGGAAACCACCACGCCTTAATCTGAGCTCTAAGACCCTCAGTCACATGAGTCTCAAATAGTCCTTCCCACCTGCTTACTAAGGCTGATATTATTTTTTTTCTTTTGGAAATCTGAAACTAGCTTCCATTTCCCTAATTCAACATTTAACAAATAACAATTTAACAAGTGCAGAGATTTGGTAATGAAGTTTCGCTCTGCTTAACTGCAGTTCTGATTGCTGACGACATCAGTGTTTACTGTCGGGCTCTAAACTCAGAGATCTTGAGCTCCAGTGTTTTGGCCAGCTCCAGAGGCTGGGAGTTTCCTGTAGCTGTGTATACTTTCCTGGGGTAGCACTTTACAGGGCGTGTCCACTGTGTTGTTTCTCTTAGAGATCACTGACAGCTATGCGATATTTATGCGATGCACATTATATCTGTTGTGCACTCTGGGCTATGGTTACACAATAAGAAATTAGTGACCGGCGCTGCACATTCCAACTTCAATCTGCATTAATCCAGATGGGGTTGAATATAATTCCTTTTGGTTTTTTTTCTTGCATTCCGTGCTCTCACACTCCTGGTGGCTCGAGTTCGCTTCTCGTAGGTGGGTCAGGAAACCAGTCCGGGGTACAACGTGCAGAAGGCGTGACCAAAGCATAGATAATGGCATTTCTGTGTAAAGAGACCGATGTATCTCCAAAGATCGATTCGCCGCGGCGGAATGTGACCTCCAGTGCCCATGCCCTTGTGCTCTCGAGGGCTCCGTCAGAGCAGCTCACAGAGATTTCACCTTCTCCACGGATACGCTTGTTAAAATACAGCAACGTGTGTCTCTCCTCCATGGCAGTTCCTCTTGCCCATGAAATAAAGAGGCCAGCGTAGAAAAGTGCCCCCTTTCCTGATAGCCAAGGATATCGTTAATCACACCATAGTCCCAGGGGACCAGCTCCGCCAGAGACCAACCAGGCCAGAGGGTACAGTAATGACCCGGAGATCTGCCACACTGCGTGTGAATCCGAACCCGGCAAGATGCACCCACAGGCCAAAAAGGGGCCTTGTTCTGATACTATCCCACTGTCCCACACCCCCTGCCCCCTGACAGAGCAGGAAGTAACCACAAGGGTGGAGGAAAATGGTTACAGAAGGAGAATGATGGTCCAATTTACAGGTTTACCAAAAGAATACATTAGAAATAATCATTTCTGTCTGTAACGATATATGTTCTACCTAAGCACTGATAGACATGAGCGACATGGGCAACCACCCACAGTGGCATTTTACCGGGGGCAGCACGGGGCACCCACACAAAAACTTTGTTTGTGACATCAGCACAATTGGTTTTCTATCACTCATTTGCATGTCATATCACTGACGTCATATCACAGTGTGGGTCAAAGAACCTTGTCGGAGTGGGTGCCCTGGTTCTATTCTGTGAGCCTGCAGGCTACCACTCAGAAGTAGATGACTGAAGGGGGGAGGCAGTGGGGGGTTAGCATCAGGTCACCCCACTGGAAGCCCAGGGTAGGAGGAGCATTACAAATGTCTTCATAAAAATGACAGTGGCAAATGGTGCTTTTTTTGTTGGGAGGGGGTGGGAGAACGTCCTGCAGGAACGTCTTTGATCAGGACACCCCACACACCGTGCGGCAGACATAAGATGTAAGGCCACTTCTATCACACCTGAATCCCCAAGGTGACAGGCACCAGGATCAAAACCGGCATCTTGAGGAGGGGGGGCTGTGGTGGTCTTCAAATCTGACCACCACAGAGCATCCAGTGAAATCATCGGTAATCTGTCAGAATTTCAGTCAGCCTCAGATGACACTATCCACCTACCAGAGGCTGCGTGCTTGAAGTATTTTCCCATTAAAGCTGTGTTCAGGCTCTGCAGAACTTTAATGGTTAAATTATGGATGTACCCTGGGGCAAGTGGGTCACCTCAGCACTTTTCTGCTGTTTAATCTTAGTTTCAAGTCGCACATCATTCCTGAGGAGCAATTATGGCTCTGTCTGACTCAGCATTACCGGAACCCCAGGGCAGAGTTCATAAGTCTGACGCTCCATTAAACCACCCTGGTACATCGTAGGGACACTCAGGCTAGGCTGCGGACAGCAGCTGCATGGCACGGGCATTACAGACGCCTGCTTCGTTACCATAGCGACCGGGAGCGACACAGAATCGCATTAAATATTGAATGCCGCTTTGTTCCATGTGAATCCGCCATGAGTATGTATGTCAAATGAAAAGAAAACTTTATTATGAGCGCTAAAACCATAAGAAAACCCAAAAAGAGGCAAATGATCAATGACGTGACCGTAACTCAACTTCTAGATCCATGCTTTGTTAAGATCTACAAATGAGCCACTTGTCCACCCAGCAGTCAACTGTAAATATACAGGTTGTGGAGTAATGAGATTCTAAAACCCAAATAGCAAATAACCTTAATTACTTATAATTAATATATTAGAAAAGGCTTTTTATCAGGAATTCTAGAATGTTTTAAATGTTTGCACTTTTCTCTCTTACAATAGAGTTTTCACTATTGTCCGTGACAGCTTAAGTGCTTCTGATATAAAAGGCTCTCACCAAAGCTGTTTGCTCAGAGAAAAAAAAAGATTCTTTATGATGATCGGGGTGCTCCTAATATAACCATCTACACAGCAGTTCTTGCCTAATGCTACATAAAAAATATTTAATGAGACAGCAATTTTTGTGTTGTACATAAAACTCACATTTCTGTTATTTTACAACTCATGGGCCAGTGAGTAGGGAAGCTGCCTTTTGAGATATTATCACAGAGGTCTCCTGGAACTCTTAAATCTGAGATTGTTATTAAAGCCCATCCTGACTTCAGAAAAGGAATTTCTTGGAAGCCCCATATGAGAAGAATTCAATTCTGCATTTCCCTAGACCTCTTCCCCACAAAAACCTTCTCCTGCAGTCTCTGTTGTTGATATTATCTCCACAAACACAATAATCTTCATCAGGCACAGCACAAAAGTGAAAATGGATGCAATAGATGAAATCCATAGTTCAGATAAGGATCAGCATGTGAAATCACCGTTGCAATAATTATTAATAACCTAAAATAAGCAAGACATATCTCCCAATGATGGGAGTATTAGCGTGCACAAACCTACTGCCAGTAATATTATTATGAGCCACCAGTCATTGGCTGGTTCAACCCACTTTCCATTAATTACTTGCCTGTTTCCCATTGGGCTTGAGCCAGGAAATGAATGCAAGGTGTAGTATTCCCATCTACACTCATTTTCTTAGCCAGTATTTGTTATATATGTCGTGCTTCCATTTGAATATTTCATAATTGATCCAAAGAAACAGCTGCTTAGTGAAAAAGTCACCATCCACAACAACCTGATTTCTACCAGAGTGAGACTGGGGACTGCATAATGGGAATGCCTGAATGATAACAGCCAGCACCTCTGGGGGGCAACCACCACACAGGTTACTCTGCCATAATCCTGGAGATTAGCCAGTCATGCAGCCGCTAAGGTGACTCTGAGTGTGCGTCAAATCTATGAAAGCAGGGCTAGGGGCCGCCGCTGCACCCCACAGTATTCAGAAAGAGCCGTATATGTCGACATGGTGAATTCTAAGGAGGTTACCCAGCTCAAGGCTGAGCCAGTCGTGGGGTTACGTCTAGGAATCAGATCTTATCGCTATGCTGTTACACACCAGCCAACGTTCCTTCAACTGGCTTTAAATGGTGTCCTGTTACAGATTATTTAACATAACAAATCAGGGTGATTTTTATAGCCCCTCCATGCCTTTTCTGGGCAACAGTACTTCAGTTTTTAATCGTTCAGAATGTAAAATCGTTCAGGAAGAGAAAACCACCAGGGAAGCAACGGCCCCCCTTCACATCTGCGGAGCACATGGAGACACGTTTCCATGATGGTTTCCATGGTGACCTTGCTCTAACAGAAGCGTCGTGACTGAGTGGAGACAATGGGAGATGGGGGGGGGGGGGAGACAAGCTGCCATCTTTACTCCTTTGTGACATCGAGCGGCTCCCCAACCTCCACTAGGGAGGTGGCCCCACAGCCCCCACTCTGGTGTGGCACCAATCATGGCGATCTTTTTCAATCAGAGACAGCTACAGCACCAGACAAGCTGGCCATTTCCCCATTTTAGCAACACTGCTCATCCCTACAAGTGGATTAGCCTAAGCAACACACCTTGCTTGAAAATGCACCGTTCAACTGCATTGTTAAAAGTGCAGCTTAACCATTATGCCACCTGCTGGACTAGTGCAATGTGACAGTATGAATCGAAACCAGGTTGTTATTTACTCAGTAGAGCTGTTCCTTCCTGGTTATATGTAGATTATACCATTTTGGATCAGCTTTTTAAACCATTACTATTTTGTGATTTTGTTTGTTTTTTTCATTCTTCCCCAGTAATTGACATCCTTTTTTTCGGAGAAGAAGGTCCTGGGGGAACCATATACTGTAGACAGCTTGAATGCTGTTAATGAGATCATAGACGTGGCAGGGTAGTCGTGCCGTGCGCTTTCAGCACCTCCAGCGCTCAGGGCCAAACTGCAGGAGACTCAGTAAAGAGCAGCCAGGCAGATGAGGGAAAGCGTGCATTAAATATGAACCGTTCAGGATATGAGGTCACCGACATTCACTACGTCTTACCCAGATCAGCCAGGCAAACAGTCGGCCTCTGTACTCCGATGCAGGACCCAAGGAGAGACGGATTAGGATATCAGATTCAACTGTAGTTGTTTAAAGGGATGATTGCATTTTTTTTTGTGCATTAGGTGGATGAAATTGCACAAGAAGAATGCAGGCAGGACTTTCATCAGGTTGACATTCCAGGGTTACAGGAGATACTATTCTGAAAAAAAAATCACATCTCCTGACATTAAGGGAACTTGCAATATTTGGCTGACACAGAGGTCTCATTGGCTATGGAAAAAAATAACAAGTATATTAACTTTGGTTGTACCTAGCGGGAGGATTAAGAGTGGAGCACTTTAATGAACAATAAATTTAAGACTAAATTTATTTTTGGTTAAACATGCTTGATCACTGTCCTGTGAGTTGGAAAAGTCAATCTCTAAATAAGTGAAGCTCCTCATTAGTGAAACACCAGAGTTGCATAGTGCCTGTGATGGTGTGACTATGTTAAGCTCTACACTGCGCCACACTTATTCTTATTTTTTACTCCAGCACAGCTGGCTGCTGGCTGAAACAGCTGCTTGCAGTGGAATATTCTTGGATACACAAAGCTTACTTCTGAATGATCTTTTTAATGAACTGTATACAACATCAGAGCTGGGAAAGTTTCCCAAAGCAGTTAATTATTATATTTGAAACATTATAACTCAGTTGTCTCGCCTCAACATGACTTCAGTACTGTTCATGTTGTGATGGTTAAAGGCAGTGAGCGGCTGCGGCATTAAAATGCTTCAATGATTTTTCTTAATATAAACAAGTCAAGAAAACAAAAAAAAACCCAAAACAAAAATAAAAAGGGGAAATGAAACTGAAACCTAAGCCCCAGCAGCCCCAGCAGCCCCAGCAGCCCCAGCAGCCCAGCAGCCCCAGCAGCCCCAGCAGCCCAGCAGCCCCAGCAGCCCAGCAGCCCCAGCAGCCCCAGCAGCCCAGCAGCCCCAGCAGCCCAGCAGCCCCAGCCCGGGCCGGTGTGTGTCTCATCCGCCTCCTGCCCATGGTGCGGCAATCTCCCAGGCTACATGCTCCAATCCACAGAATCTCCTTCCAGACGCGACTGAAATTAGCCCCGCACTGCTTTCGTCCCAAAATGGACCTTTATTTCAAGCATCTCGTGCCGCATCCTCTGTCCTCTTTCTGCTGCGTGGCGTCGATCCCGCTCAGCACACTGAGATCCCAGCACGAGGGCACTGGGCACTGCATTCCAGCTGTTTATCTCCTGCTTCAGTATCTGCTCTAATCTACATTAAATACTGGGAAAATAATGTCTCTTGGTATTTTTAGAACAAAAAAAAATATTTTATTCTAAACTTTCTGCTGATGAGTAATCAGAATAGTGATGTGACACTATTATATTTGACTTTCACTTCAGATTATTATAAATGTTTTTTCTGATAACACAATTCTAGATTGTCATCCCTTTGTGGGTTGATAAAGACAATTTTTGTAAGGAGCATCTGTTCATCCAATCATTTTGCCAAATACAGTTTATTTATGAATGATGCAAACTATTCAAGGTAAAGAGTAAAAATCACCTAGAGACTTTTTCTGAACACTCTCTTTACGATGTCTGTTTATTAGCACGTAATCTCCCTACCATGTTCACTCATCAACAGTTATTGTCATGCTGACTGCAAAACAACCTTGCTTTTGGGCCATCTGCCAACATATCATTGTGAAAAAAACGCAGGCATCAACACGGGAAACCCTGGCCTTCGGCGGCGTTACCCTACTCACCCTTTCTTACCTCCGTATGGAGGACGGCGCAGTTATACATAAGGCAATATTACCGTTTACCAACCCGATCTGATAAATGTTATCTGTTCATTTTATCTTTAATCTCCTTTCACACAGTAACATATTTCACGGTGAAGTACCCACGCAAACCTGATATATAATAATAGATTTCAACACTTTTATCCGGTATTGTATATTTTTAAAAAAACACGTTTTTGGATGTTATATTTGGTTACTATAATGGAAATGTGAACTGCCACAAAAGCTGGGAAAGATCAGAGCGTCTGTTTTATCCATCCATCCATCCATTCAGGTCTTAATGCGTGAGAGGGTGACGCACAATCATTATTACAACATATAGATTTCGCAAAAAGTTCGTTCAAAGTAAAGGTATGACCTAAGAATGAGTGTACGGTACCTGCTTTGATGAAAATACATAACAACAGCATTTAGTTTATTGTGAGTTTAATCAACATGTGTGCACGATGGCGTCACCCTTGGTTTCACTCTGATTTTGTACATCGCCCTGCTTACCCATACTACATATTGTATTTCCGCTTCTGCGGTCCGAATCTCTTCTGCTTCTGTATCTTCTTTCCAATTTACAATGAAGACAAGTCTGAAACGGCTTGTCAGTGTTGCTTGCTAAAGTTAAAGTTGTTGTTAAGTTACATTAATGCGTTTATATGTAAGAAAACAATAACGGAGTGTTTCTATTCATTAAATCAGATTTTTATATACGTGAGACTCCAGCGTAGTGCCGATAATTTATCCAGTAACATACACCTAAACCTGTAACATCCTATGAGATATACATTTACTTTAGGTTTTTGTGTTTGTTCTTATTAAATGGTATTGTTATAATACGTACCTAAATAACCGACAAAGAATTCACACACGTGTCAATGTTCATCCCACTTTGAAATACCATTCAGAAACAGACAGAATTTTGTTATGGTAAATGGGTGTAATTCTGAGATTAACAAAACAACAACTCCGCATTTTACAACGATGTTTTTATCGCAATTTATATAGTGTTAACGATAACAGGTATAAATTACATGACTGTCTGGGAAAAACAGACCGAACATACTGCTTAATAGGCGCGATATGCTATTGTTTTCGGCCACTTGTTTGAGATACTTGACTGGTCTAAAGTTTCAACAGAGGGGACGTAAATTTCCTTAAACTCACGCAGGATGCGATAAAGACAAACACGCTCCTTGTGGAAGGTTTACAGAAAGTACCCGTCATTGTTTCATTATCCGTGTGTCTGTCTTTCTGCATTCTTGACAACAAAGTACCCTCTCAGTGTTTTGAATAATTTCCAAGAAAATCACACACTATTTAACATCCATACAGAAATGATTTAACACAAAAGTAAACGTGTAATGGAAATGGTAACCACCTATACCTCAAAAGGTGCGATCAATCTGCGGGGGGTCCCTGAGTCAACCTCAAAGCATTCGGACCAACAAGTTGGAATGAAAACAGCGGCTGAGTGAAACAGCACAGGTCCTACCCTACTTACATATCTGCAGATGAGATTCCGAAGTGCGCTAAAATCCATTCTTCTCGACACCCTCCTGGCCGTCTTTATTTCTTTTTTTTCTTATCAAACCTCAGTTGATCTAGTGAAGGTCTACCCAGTAGTGTTTTCTGATAGGTGATCCATGACGTTTGCACTCTTAGTGTGCAATAAAGTAGCAGCTCTGCCTGGCAATGGCAAACTGTAACATCTAACTGTCACCTCTTACAATCGAACAGGTAACGACACTACGCGCTGTGGATTCATAGTTTTTAGTGGTTCCTTCGTATATTAATGTACAATATTCACTCTGAAAATAAGTCTTCTTTTCCTTGGCTTTAGTTTTCATGGGATCAATACTCTTCTCTCTTGACAAGTCCTTCTTCTTTTCTTTTTATGTTTTCCTTGCCTCCCTTCTCATCCTCGCCTCGTCTGTAATCCGCTTGGACCCCGGTCGTAGGAGAGCTCGAGCTTTTCTTTCGTTATACGTCATGGGAGCAGTCGGCGCATGCGTATTCCGTAGTCACACCCACTCCCCGAAGGACAGCGACAGCGTCGCTGGAGATGGCGCGGGACAGCTCGCACAGAAACATCGCATCAGTCTGCCCTAAGCCAGGCAACGAGTGAATAGCAATTAATACTATCCGTTCATTTTATTTGTCCTACGCGGGGTCGCGGGGTGTTAAATTTAATTCCGTATAGCACATTACGCAGCTCGACTGTCACAAATCACTACAGTTTTTTCTTCATCGTAAAATTGAAAAATTCGATATTTTTTTGAACATCAAAAATAGATCACAATTCAAGCACTGAAACATTAAATAATAACAGTGAACAATATAACGACTCTGAAGTTGATCAATGAAGTAAAAAAAGAATTGCTCCAAATTAAGGGAATTTCTAGCCGTAGAAAACATCCCGGACTAAGTAAAGTTCACCTGGGATTTGATTTTTTTGTTTTAGAAGAGAAATTGGACATCGGGGGTAAAATACTCAGGCTAGGTTAAAATATCCTGGGCGACGTCCATGCTCTAAATCAAAGTGAAAGTTTAAATAATTGCTTCCCACTATCCGACGCAATTCAACGTTAGAGTCTATACTTAAATTTTTTTATTGTGTACGAATTAGCCTATAGGTCTTGGATATTTGGCTTCCAATAAACATTCAATTATCTTCACCTAATTCAATGTAATTCTTTGTTATCAATTAAGTGGAGAATGAGAAGGGGTATTCTTTGGCATAAAACGGACATTAAACTCGCATCTTTTTATTGAATGCAACATGTGAACCCTCAGTAACATTCACAAGTTAAGAAGTGTTATAGTTCAGTGGAGACAAAAAAAAACAGTTGGCATCAAAACGCACATTAAGACTCACAGCCAATGTAATAAGTGGGCTATCAATAAAATCCACAGTTTAAGAACTATAATTCCAATAAAATCAATGTACGTAGTACTTGCCTTTATTTCTGATTGAGAGTGATCAGAGAAATTGCTAATTGAAAGCTTTAAGAATGAGAAGATTGTGGATGCTATTGTATATCAGGCTCATCCAAAATTATGGGATTTTCCCCACTTTTTAAAAAAACAAAGTTTAAACATATTTAATTGAACAACATTCTGGGCTGCTATGGACGAAAAAACGTGAGTAAGGTACTGTTGATTCATCAGAGTGAAATACAGGGCACGTGAACCAGAGGTACGGTACTAATACATGGGTTAATTAAATTAAACTGTAGTATTTAGTATTGTAATACAGAAATAAACAGACGATATCTCCGAACAATTATACGATCCATTTTGCTTGCGGCCTGGAATTTATTGCATGCCTTAAGAAGTTCTATGTCATAGGGCTATAACTCAAGAAGAGAAACCATATCAACTAAAATAATTACCGTTAAAACTACCGTTATGAAAAAATAGCACAAATAGCAATAAAAACATTGCTTACTATGCAAAAAACTAAGCGATTAAATAATTAACTTATATTTAAAATATTATTTTACATTGTCTAATTAGCATGTTATATGTATATTTAGTAGATAGTTATACATTATATGAGATTTCAGTAGTAAATAACGGCGTAGGAAGAAATATTTGGGAACCTTCGACTGTGTCCATATTCTCAGCCGGACCGTTTTTTCGTGCGGCTCGCACATCACAGCGGATGCGACGCTTTCATAATTCAGCCCAGTTCACAGCCGCGAAAAGTGCTTTCGGCGGGTTCGGTTAAAATGGCGCTGTTGCTAAGAGCGGAAAATTGCTGCGCGAACCACAACAGCAGGTAGAAGGCGACTCCCAGTCGGCGCTCGCTTGTAGAAGATTGCTTGGCGCCATGGCGGCTTTGGACCAGAAGTCGCCTAACGTCCTTTTGCAGAGCCTTTGTTGCAGGATCACTGGGAAAAGCGAAGGTAACTGCGGCCAGTGCCGGGCGTTTGTCCTGTGGGATAAAATAGCACTGGTCCGGCCTTGGGCATGGGGACAGTACCGGTGGTGGCTATTTTCCCAGATCATGTGCAGCAGGAGCCAAAAGGCCCAAAGAGATGTAATTAAGCAGGATGCTGACATGCAGGTGTATCATGTCCTGTTAGACGCGTTTTAACTGTCACAAGTCGCTGCTAGCTACTGCCTTGATATTATGGTGCATTTAATCTACATGACCGTAACTAATTACTTTTTAAAAATCGCCGTGGTAGGTGCGTTAATGTGAATGAATGATGATACTGCCCGCGACTGTCGGTATCTTTTGGGGCTGAAGTTCAATGGCATGTGGCTCTGAAGAACTGGTATGTAATTATGCTTCTGTGCGCCAGTGTGAAAATCTCATTGGCCAGCATCATAGGAGGGTGCGCCCCATTGCCAGTTTTGCTTAAATCGCTCTATGACCACTGTAACCCTAATCGCTAAGTCAAATGTGAGTTTGCCCGATCTGTTTTATCTCTTAATCGCGGTAGTACCGAACCTAACATTGAGACATAACTCCATAGATCATGACAATATCGGCTTTTTTGTGGCTGCAAACCAAATGCTTGATTATTGATTTACCTCAATGTATGTGCATATTTGACCAGATCCTATGAGAAGACAAGGAATAAAGAATCTGTTACACCAACTGTGCTATGTAATATTGATAAGAGAAAAGCAAAATTGATTAATTGGTGGAGAAACAAAATGTCATTATACATATAATATCATGCACATAAACAGAAGGGATTATACAATGTATAATCCCTTCAATGAATTGTACTGTATTGACACACACCCATGCCAACTGACTCTGCTGTGAAAAGTGCTATATATATATATATATATATATAGATTGAATATAATTGAAGTTATGCTAAGTGTTGATCTTTATTATATTTTGAAGTACACATGTGCAAGTCCAAAGTTAGTCAGGTGTTGGAGTGAACTTTACTAAAAATGAGTGTTTTGTGGTTCAGGGTTATTGTGCTCCTAGTGCATACCTGACTGGATGGTGTGTGTTTCAGCTGAAGTGGCCCACCAGTTCCAGTATGCTGTCAGGGTGATTGGGAGCAACTACGCCCCCACCATCGAGCGTGACGAGTTCTTGGTCTCAGAGAAGATCAAGAAAGAGTGTGAGTCTCACACGGGATTTGCTCAGATTATCGGTCACCATTCGGGGGAAACCACATGGGTCCCTGGAACATTTTTATTTACTGGTTTTCTAAGAAACCTTTACACCCTTGCTGTGCCCAATTTGTGGGTTTTCAACCTGTGAGTTTCTGGACAGGATTTGAGCTCCCGTGCTCGTCAAGGTCAGCCTGTTCAGGTACTTTCAATCGGTCAGCTCTGAGTGATACATGACTATTCTAGGACATCCATTACCTTTCTACTGACAGGAATTTTCTTTATTCATATGCTATTAGTTTGCTTGGTCAGGGGCCCGATAAAAACAAATCTTTATTTGCCAAGAATAGTCCAAGAACAGCAGTGCAGTGGGAGTTTAGTGCTGAGCATTTTAATTATTAAGCCTGTTTAATGGCCATTTATTGATCCACGTTGAAGCCATGAAGATTAATTTCTTAAATTCCTCAAATTATTCCAGGGCTGTGCAAATTACCTAGTTTTTAAAGATTGGCAAAGGCTTTACCTGTAACCGGGCTATTTGTTTTGGCTCTCCTTGGCAGTGCTGAAGCAGAGGCGCGAGGCTGACGCGGCCCTCTTCTCAGAACTGCACCGGAAACTCCAGACACAGGTCAGTTGGACTGCTGTGCTACGCTGTACCTGCTACATACTGGAAAATTTCCCCCCCAGTGGAGCATGTGAAATGTAACTGAGCACTGCTGTGTTTGTTCAGGAAGTCTCCTGTAGTTTGTCTGGCTCTTTAATCACCACACCACTTGCTGGATGGGATAAATAAATGCAGGGGGATATATTTTGTCAATGCTGTCAAAACCTGTCGTCAGAGAGTTAGGGGATGTTCTTCTTCTCTATACAGGGGGTGCTGAAGCACAGGTGGTCCATCCTATACCTTCTCCTGAGCCTGTGTGAGGATCCGCGTAAGCCATGCAGCCGGGTCAGTATGTTATCCCGAGCATTGCAAAACAAATCATAGGGTGGACACACACATTTTAACCTGATGCACCCAATTCTGATTTCCAAAATGTCTGCAGTTTCCAGAGATGCACGAACTGTAGAACTTAAGCATTATGTCTAAATATAACTACCAAGAGTGCAGTGGCGCCCTATCTTGCGTTGTTCCCTGCCACGCACCTGTAGCCTCTGGGATGGGCTCCGGACCCCTCTGACCCTACATAGGACAAGCACCATTGAATATTTATGGATGGATGGATGCATGGATAATATCCAAGAATAACATTTGTCAATCTTTTCCATATGATTATAAAAGTATTCTTTTATTGGGAGAGTCAGACCAGCACCTAGCATAACGCGTCATGTGACCTCTTCATTCCAGGTGGCTGGCTATGGCTCCATGTTCGCCCAGGCCCTGCCCCGGGATGCCCACTCTACCCCGTTCTACTGCACCCGCCCCCAGAGCCTTTCTCTGGGCCACCCAGAGCGCTCCTCCACCCTGGCCACCAGTGGCATCAGCAGCCTTGGCACGTACACCCTCAACGGACCCACTCTCACTCCTCAGGCCCTGCTGTCGGGGTGAGCTCAGAGCCTCACGGCCACAGTCTGACCCCAGATCAGAGTGACCCCGATGAACGACATCACGCCTTCCAAGCTGTCTGCAGTACCATTAATAGCTCTGAATAATGCATAGGGTCTCGTACCTTACTGCTTTCCCGTACGCAGCCGTCGCCCTGCCTCGCAAAGATCGTTTAGCCATTCCCTGTATGGATCCAAAGCGCTGTTAAATGTTTAAGGATGTCCTCCACAGTGTTTAATGCTCTCCTTGGAGAGGCAATTAGCGCCTAGCGCGATCTGGAGGGTGTACTTTTAATTGAGTTCTAAACTGATGTCAGGGCACCGCCTGCCGTTAAATCTTCTGAGCGTAGCAGAGGACTCGAGTGGAGGTCGTCAGCGACCTTTCAGAGCTTTCACTTTGCCATTAGTGTTTACTGCTCTTGGTGGACAGGATGTATCCTTCACTGACTCTTTGCTGCACTGGAGGCTCAGGCTGTGTCTGCGTGTGTTTGTGTGTGCGCGTCGTCACCAGGGCCCCGGCCCAGGTGTTGGGGGACTCTCTGCGGCAGCCTGGGACTCGCCTGGCCTGGACCCTGGCTCCTGGAACCTCGCCCTCAGCCACGGCACCTACCTCACGAGGCCCTCCCGCCCCGCCAGCGCTTACGGCCAGGACCCAGCCGAGGCCCCGGCGAGACGGTGATGAAAACGGTGGGCCCCCCCCCCCCCTCCCCAGGGGCTTTTGCATGTCTCGTAACCCAATCCCAGTAACTCAGCATATGGGGGGGCTGCAATGCGCTCTGAACTTCAGCAGGGCTGCATATATATTGTTTCCAGTGATCGATGTTTTGTTTGATTTTAGCGTTTCCTGAAAAGAAATTAGAGCTTGAGAAAGCAGGCTGCGTTCATATCTAAACAAATTAACAAAACTAAAACAAATATGTTAAATGTATTTTATATAAAATCAAATATATAAAGTATTAATAAAGAACACTCACAAAGCAGCACAGAGCAGATATATGTAAAAATATACATATATGTATATGTAAAAAATATGTAAAAAGACCCCACTGTGATGTTGATTGTTGGCAGCCAGCTTCGATAGTGCAATGCAGCATGTTTCCTTATGGTTACACACAGTCAAAAATTGGTGCTTGCTCTGCTGAGTGTGTGTTCCAGAGGGTGACATATACTGAAATGACTGATGAAGCTGGAGTTTTGGATGAGTTGCGTCCGATTGAATCCAGGGTCTCTTGTGTCCTACAAATGTCTAAACCACAAAGTTAGTAATCTGTATAAATTTTGTGTATCTTTTTCCTTATTAAATATGGTGAAGCACCACATGCTATATTGTGTTGGTAAATAATGGAAGCAGTAAGTACTGAAGTGCCGGTGCAGAAAGGGACAGCTGAGCCACCACAGCATCTTTTAAAGGGGAGATATTGTGGTTAAACCGGGTAAAAGGTCCTTGTTAAGTGGGGGCACTCTGCTGGTTAAAGTCTGACTCGTTTATTTGGTAATAGTTTCCATTTTTGTTTCAGGTAATGATTTTTTTCCATTACTTTCCGTTTTTTTTTCCAGTTTTATTTTTCGATAATAAAACTAGTCCCAATAAGCCCAGTGTGCACGAACACACACACTGGCACCGTCAACGTAGAATAAGCCCAGATTTTAGCTGAAACATTTTCTGAAACACTCATTCAATGGAGATCCTCAGGTAGCAGGCTGGCATCCTCATGGCTTTAATAATAAGTATATTTAGCAAGTGTATTAATGGTAATTCAATAAACATAAATAGACAACATCCTCCAGAACAGCGCCTGTGTTTCCCCTTCAGGTGCTCGTGCCGCTGTGGTACGACATAGGAACAGCACGGTGTACAGACCACCTTTTTGTTTAGTGATAATTTGAATTACTCCCATAATTATGCAGTGATATTAAAGGAAAACTGTTATGGATTGAAGTGTTTCATAAGTCAAAATGTAATTTCAATAAAATTATAAAAATGTCCATGCCACAAAAGCTATTGCATTTTCAGCATCTGTGTCATCAAATCTCTCAACTAATCGAGGCAGCCCCATTCCCTTTATGCAGATTCATTAAGTGGGGGGTGGTTTAGAGCACCACACCAGTCAGGATGCTGGGCGGATGTATTTTCTTATCATAGGTTTTTTTCCACTGTCAGTCAGCCATACTGCATGGCTGAGAAGTCAGTTGATGGTGACGGTGAATTAGTAATGCTTTAATATAGCTAGCTAATATTTAATTAAAAAAAATGATTTGATTAACTTAAGATCCTGATCATTATCTGTCAACATTATTTAACAAACTCATGCCTGTCATTGTGTGCGTACTCACCATCTGGTATAAATGTTGTTTTTAACCAGCGGAAATGCAGGCTGGTTTTTAGGGCCTGCTACTTGAGCAACGCCTGAGAACCATCTCCCTGTCAGCACTGGCACTGAAGCGGCATTAGTGGAAAAGCAGTATCTCTGATCTGGGTCTCAATGTCACGTCCATTCCAAAATCTGCGCAGTCACTGCCCTCTTCTGTGGATCTCTGGGGCTCCATAGATGTAGAATGATTCTGCTCCAGACTGGGGCACCGTAAAGGCAGGGAAAATGACCATGATTACTAGGACACCTACGTACTAGGGGTTCTACATAATTTCAAGCATAATTGGGTGGTTCTGGGTTGAGGGTCCAATATGATATTATGTCATGGGGCCCAAAATCTCAATTGACGCCCCTGGGTCAAGGATTGCATAAATGAATTCAACT
The DNA here is from genome assembly GCA_019775955.2 of Pollimyrus isidori. NCBI lineage: Eukaryota > Metazoa > Chordata > Actinopteri > Osteoglossiformes > Mormyridae > Pollimyrus > Pollimyrus isidori. Next base: position 327,791 of record JABFDZ020000082.1, read on the forward strand.
TAAAGCCCTCTGTACCCCCTCATTGCTCAGGTGAGATTGGCGAATCCGCGCTCGTCCGGGACATCCTCTACGTCTTCCAGGGAATCGACGGCAAGTTCATCAAAATGTGCACCCCTGAGAACTGTTACAAAATAGACAGTAAGGTAGGTCCACAAGCCTCTCCGTTCATTCACTCAGGCCGCCTCTCTCCTGCCCCACGTACAAGCTGTACTTGCGGGCACTGGCATCTAGAACTGCATGACGTTGAGTGGTTTTTAGCATCTAGTGGTATTATCAGGCCATCTGCCATCTTCATTTCAGAGCTCCTGTTTGTTTAGCCTTTTCTTGCAGCTGGCTTTATGTAGTGAGTGGTACTCCTGTGCTGTGCCCAGTTCCAGGCAGACCACGTTCACTCCAGTGTTTCCTTGGTCTTGTCCTGTCAGCCCGGCCTATTGCCCGCAGACGGCATGCTCACCACGCTGTCTCAGCATTCTCTTGTCTTGTACAGTTGGTTGGTAATCGCCCTGAAAGCAAAAACAAATCAATAACTGCTTTGATTGCCCTTGAAGCCACCAGATATATAAAGAAGGTGGCTCCAAAATAAAATCCATACCCATTTCTGTACCTGGTGTTCGTCTGCTGCTAAATGCAGCTTGTGTGCTGAAGTATAGACTGTCACCTCTTTTCTCTATTATGAAGCACAGAAACCTTTAACCCTGTGCTGCTATAAATTTTTTAACACAAAGATAGCCAGTCGCTAGACCGTGGATATGAACTTCATTGGTATTAGCCTTAAAGTCACCTTCCTTCGTGATATTAACATTGTCATTTTTAGCCCTTGACTCGAGTTCTTTTTTGGCACCAGCATTAGCATGATTATTCCTAGCTTGTGTTAGTTTTTGGTGCTAATATTAACATGATGAGCCATAGCCTGTGTTCCTTTTCTGATGCTAATGTTAGTGTGGTTACCCTAGCCTGTGTTCCTATTTTGGCGCCAATATTAGTATGATTAGCCATACCCTGTGTTCCTTACCTGGTGCTAATATTAGCATGATTAGCCATACCCTGTGTTCCTTACCTGGTGCTAATATTAGCATGATTAGTCCTACCCGTGTTCCTTTTATGGAGACAATATTAGCATGATTAACCCTAGCCTGTGTTCTTTTTGGCGCCATATTCGTATGATTAGCCATAGCCTGTGTTCCTTACCTGGTGCTAATATTAGCATGATTAGCCCTACCTGTGTTCCTTTTCTGGTGCTAATATTAGCTTGGTTACTCCGGGCTTCATGTTCCTCTGTGTTGCTAGCATCTGCGTAGTTAACCCTTTATTGCATATATTGTTTGCTGTTTGATAGTGACATTAGCATTAGCTTGTTCTTTGGCGCTGCTGGTGTTAGCCCTGATTGTCATTGTTCCCCTGTGGCACCCTCCAGGTGCCCCTGTCCAAGTCACTACGGGACCTCAGCAGCCGTTTATCAGAGCTTGGCTGGCTGCACAACAAAGTACGGAAATATACAGATGCCCGAAGCCTAGACCGGGCCTTTGGCCTGGTGGGTCAGGTAGGAGACAAAGCCCAGAGCGGCCTTTTCTGGGTGCATGTGTGTGTGAGGTTAACAGCATTCTGTCTATGTCCAGAGCTTCTGCGCTGCCCTCCATCAGGAGCTGAAGGAATACTACCGGTTGCTATCTGTCCTGCATTCACAGGTAGGTTCTTTAGCTTCTGTAGCTTTCCACTTATCTGATTCCTTCCCTCCTGTCTGATTTTTCTTTTTTTTTTGGAAAATAGTGCCTTTACCCCAGGGCTACACAGTACAGCACAAAGTTGCCAGTGAGTGTACCTTTAAACTCCCAGCCTCGGCTTTGAAAGCTAGGTGGGGGAGGGCCACAGGAATCCATATTTCTGTTAAATTAATTATTGGATCACTGGGATGTGCTGATCTCTTGGTGGGCGTACCTAATAACATCTAACTGATGGTTCAGAGCTAGTGGTGCTTTGTTGTCTGGGAGGTGGTCTGACCCCGGGTCATTTGTGTACCCCAGCTGCAGTTGGAGGATGACCAGGGCGTCAACCTTGGGGGAGAGTGCAGCCTGACCCTCCGCAGGCTCCTCGTATGGACCTACGATCCCAAGGTGCGGCTCAAGACGCTGGCGGCGCTGGTGGATTACTGCCAAGGTCAGCGCCGGGGGAGGGGTCTGGTTGGATGCGGTTGGCCCACTTAAAATGTCCCTAAATACATATCAGTGATCTTGGCAGGACGTAAAGGAGGGGAGCTGGCCTCGGCAGTGCATGCCTACGGGAAGACGGGGGACCCCTACATGCGTGCACTGGTGCAGCACGTCCTGGCTCTGGTGTCGCACCCCATCCTCAACTTCCTGTACCGCTGGATCTATGATGGGGAGCTGGAGGACACCTACCATGAGGTAAGGGAGCTGGGGGTGCAGGGACCAAGTTGTTTGGCTTGGTAACCTGTTCAAAGATCCAGCAGAAAGACCCATGCCTGCTGCCTCTGCTTTTCCTTGCTGTGACCTTCACTGTCTAGTTCCAGGAAGATCACTTAGTTTAGCTTCGTAAGTGAGCTACTTCCAGCTCAGCCTTAAGGGTCCCTGTGGGATTCCCCCTAATGTTCCTGCTCGCTGGCGCCCCCCTCCCCCATCCCAGACCTTCCATTAGTGCGTTAACGCAGTCCTGGCTGCCCAGGACGTAATGGGATTTGGCTTGCAGTGTCTCCCATTCTGAAGTGTCCAGTCTCCCTGCCGTTTTCTGAGACGCTTCTTTTTCGACTTCGGGTTGGATATCTGTTAAATACTGCATTTCCCTCGCATTTTATGGATCAGCCACTTTTATTATTATTTGACCTCAGTTCCTCGTTTGTTTGACCACAGTGCTTCTCTGCCCTGCCCTGCAGTTCTTTGTGGCCTCTGACCCTACCGTGAAGACAGACAGACTGTGGCACGACAAGTACACGCTGCGCAAGTCCATGATCCCCTCATTCGTCACCATGGATCAGGCTCGGAAGGTGCCTCCCGCCACCACCGCTCCAAGGCTCGCAAAGTGGATCGGATCCGTATCACTGTGGTGCCAGAGCATGCCTGACAGACATTTGCATTACATGTTTTATTTATGAAGCAGGCGCTTCTATACAAAGAACAATTTTTGAGAACAACATTAAGGGCTTGATATTTGAACCAATAATCTTCCGATGACAAGCACAGCATGCTGTCCGGCTGAGCCCCACACACTGTCACTGAAGTTCCTCTTCTCTCTGCCAGGTTCTGCTCATTGGAAAGTCAATCAACTTCCTGCATCAGGTCTGTCATGACAGAACGCCGCCTGGGAAGATCACACCTGGGTCAAAGGACAATGACACCCCCAGGGATGGTGAGCCACCTAAGTGTTTGCAGTAGCCTCTGCCTCAAAAACTGTTTAACCCATCCACGGGTCGCATAAAGAAGAGATGGAGAACTTTGGTGGGAGGAATATTGACCAGTGACACTGGAGCCCCACTCCCTAGCTTGTCGTGTATTGATGGAAACCATGGAAATGGTCGATGGAGCCCTCTGGCGGAGCATCTCAGATCTTGTGGACGTCAGCGTTGAGTAATGTGCCGTTCCCCCACCCCCTCCCTCTGTCCCCACAGCAGCCGAGCTCTTCACCGACCTGGAGGGTGCGTTCCAGGGCAAGATCGACGCAGCGTACTTTGAGACCAGCAAGTACCTGCTGGACATCCTGAACAAGAAGTACTCTCTGCTGGAACACCTGCAGGCCATGCGGCGTTACCTCCTGCTGGGCCAGGGAGACTTTATCCGGCACCTCATGGACCTGCTGAAGTGAGGGCACCTCCTCCTGTCCTTAGACTGAAACTGAACCCTAAATCAGAAACGGGGCAGCAGCTGGCAGAGGGATTAATGATCTCATGAACTCTGCTACCTGACAAAAGGACTCTGAATGCTGAATGTAACACATCGTAAGCTTTTGCTAGCATACATAGTAATGATTCAACTGAATTACAGCCAGTTTGGGCTTCCATCCACACATTACAAAGTACAAACTTCATCCTGGTGTTTCCTTACCCCCGACCTTTGAACTTGTACCCAGGCCTGAATTGGCACGTCCAGCTACCACGCTGTACCAGCACAACCTAACGGGCATCCTGGAAACAGCAGTGAGAGCCACCAACGCGCAGTTTGACAGTCCCGAGATCCTTAAACGACTGGACGTCCGGCTCTTGGAGGTATCTCAGGCCTCGTCTACTGGCTGCGAAGGATTCTGGGTGCTCAGTCTGGCTGAATGTGTTCCTGTCTCTGTTGTACTGAGCATGTACTCAGGGACAGCGGAAGGTTGTTTCCTAACATGTAGCCATTGCATTCTAGGTGTCGCCGGGAGATACTGGCTGGGATGTCTTCAGCTTGGATTACCATGTAGATGGACCAATCGCCACGGTAACAGCCTTCACCCTTTCCCTCCAAAATGCTGAACACTGTTGCTATTGTGGAGGTTTTCCAATATCATCGGATTACACCCCTTCCTGTTGGTATTGTTAATAGCCTTAAGTGTAGACTTACAGTATGTCATTGAATGGTTCTTTTTAAACTAATCCTGGCTGCACATATATGTCGTACTGTCTCTTTCGCCACCCACTGGTATATTGATGTACAGACATTTGTTATATTAACAAATTAATGAGTAACAAAAATAGACTTGGAATTTGGGAAACATGGAAATGAACGACTGTACAAATCTACAACTCAACAAAATCATGATTTCATTCTCTACTTAAGCAGAGGGCTGGCTGTAACCCTTTGCTGGCCCTTAGCCAAAAACAGATTAGATTATTTTGCTGAACGGGGGACTTTATTTGGGTCGCGTTGCACTGATCGGACTCTAGGTCTATCGCTAGGTCCGACACTGCTTAACTCAGCTCTGTGGGTTTTTTTTTTTAGGACTTTTTCAAAATAAGTGTTTGTTAAATCATCTTTGTCCAGTCTGTGGCTTTGAAAGGATTTATTTTGTGACCAGTTTCAGATTTTCATTTAGCCTCTGTTGGGCTGCACTCAGCCATGTCTAAGCCACGTCCTGCGTGTGCGTTTGTTCCTCCTGTCGCAGGTCTTTACGCGCGAGTGCATGAGCTGTTATCTGCGCGTCTTCAACTTCCTGTGGCGTGCCAAGCGCATGGAGTACATCCTCACGGACATCTGGAAAGGCCAGATGTGCAGCGGCAAGCTGCTGAAGGGCATGCCAGGTGGGGACCGAGGCACCTTCTTAATTAGCGGCGCCTCTGGAGAGGTCGGCGATCTCCTGGAGGCCCTGATCCTTAGAGGATTCAGGAGTTAAGACTCTGGACAGCACGATCATGTTTGTTCAGCTGTGGATGTGGGCTGCTGTACTCTCTCAGGCATATACAGGTGCAGTGATGTGGTTGGTTTGTGTGTTACAGAGCTGTCAGGGGTGCTGCACCAGTGTCACGTTCTGGCCTCTGAGATGGTTCACTTTATCCATCAGATGCAGTACTACATAACTTTCGAGGTAGGGCTTCTTCTGTCCAGCAGTGTCAGGGGGCAGTCGCGTATTTTGAGAGTGTCACTTCATGCTGCTTACAAGTGAAATTTGCCAGGTGAAGTTCCCCGTTGTATTTTTTTTGGTGTTTCAAGTCACCTTCTGTGTGTGTGTAGGTTCTTGAATGCTCATGGGACGAGCTGTGGAACATGGTCCAGCAGGCCCAGGACCTTGACCAAGTTATTGCCGCCCATGAGATTTTCCTAAGCACCATAATCTCCCGCTGCTTACTGGACACTAACAGCAGGGTAATACCCACACACTCGCACATACACACACAGACTTAGGCCCTGTAGTAATGAAACATGTAAAAGACAAGTTTATTCTCGCGTATCCTCAAGGGATATCCAGAACCCCAAGAGCATAATGACCCGTGTTCCCCGGCCCAGTCCCTGCTGAACCAGCTGAGGGCCATCTTCGACCAGATCATCGAGTTTCAGAATGTGCAGGATGCCCTCTACCGCTCCGCCCTGGAGGAGCTGAAGCAGAGGACGGCGTTCGAGGACAGAAAGCAGCAACGGGAGGGCGAGGTACAGCCGGAGGGCCAGGTCACCGGGCAACGTGGGCTCAGAATGGGGGACGGAGGCCTCTGGGCAGGGCAGGACTCTCTTTTAATGTGCTGTCCAAGGTTGCAAGAGATGTCCCTAAGCACAGTAGGTGGCTTGATTTGTGGCAGCATTTGTCCGGCTGATTCAGGTCGGCGCAGATTGGCTCTACGTCTGCTCCTCTCCTGTGGCACTCTTCCTGGAATTCAGCCAGGTTTTTTGCAAGCCACGTGGTCGTCTTCTCTTACCATCGATTTCAGCAACAGGAGGAGCTTATGGAGGTGTTGTGTAAACAAGCGCCGGTGGTAGTTGGTTTTATAAGGCCTGTAAATAATCATCAGACTGCGCTGATGCTCCCTTAATGTCTTTTTATTTTTAAAGCTATATCGATCTGCACCTTTTACCCAAAGTGTCCTGATAGCATTTCACATAATTACACAACTGGTACAGAAACTGGTCCAGTTAAGTGATGTTCCCCAATTTCTGCTGGAACTTCCAAACTTGTGGTGACACGTAAAATGCTTGTGTGTGGCCTTGGTCAGGTGTTGATTATGAGGTGCAGCCTAACTTTAAGCATGTTAATCGGGTGAATTCTTGCAAGTTCCTCCAGGCTGGAGACTCGCATCTCAGGCGGCGTGTAACAAATCTGCTGCAATATTACCTGATATCTCTCTTTGTCCATAAAAATGGTTTGCCATCTGTACAGCTGCTCTGTGTTCAGTCGTGGGAGAAATAAAACCTTGTCAGCTACACAAATGTAGTACGTGGTTCCGACTCCTCGATGAATGGCTCAGTGGGCTAAGCCTCTGTGCCCATGATCAGCTCACCGATTCAAGACCTGGCCTTGGCGTTATGGTCACATGTCCAAGAGCCCTTGAGCAATGCCCTTAACCAGCTCCATGGGTACCCATAGGCATCTGCTCTTCGCTGTGATTCCCCGAGCGAGCTGCATATGTCTCATGGAGAGCAAGATGGTGTAGGCAAAGAGAAGTATTCCAATGTACCTCTACTCATACTTGTGCATATGGCAAATAAAGGATCGTTTCATGCTTGCCCCCGTGACATGTCGCACCTTTAATGGTTTGATGCGATGCCCGCCTCTTTTTTTTTCAGGGGGAGTGGGGAATGTCAGCCGCTGAAGAAGCCGATGAGAAGAAGCGAGTTCAGATGTTCCAGGAGACCATACCAAAAATGTGCTCGCAACTCAGAATACTGACACACTTCTACCAGGTTTGTGAGCCACCCCCGCGTTACATAATGCACTCCACGCACGGTTCATTCACACAGCGACCTGTAATATAGCCTATCTTCTTATACACAGACATTCTATTGGGCTCCCACTGTAAGATGCACTGATCCAGTTTGTCAGCTGCTGTCGAACTTGTAAGAGTCCTAAGTGACCCAACCCAGTCCTCAGGGACCCCCAGACAGTTTGTTTTTGTTCCCTACCAGACTGTCCGCGTTTTTCAAGAGCTGGGAGGGGGCAAAAACTTGGTGGAACCCTAGACAGTCCGGGTTGGGAAACACTGATACAATCAATGTGATGCTAAAATGCTATCTGTTTTCCCCAGATGGGAAATGCATATGGTTTTTGGACCAGTCTGCAACTGCTACCACAGATGCTTGTCTCATTAGCTCAATAATTCAGACTCTTTGAATTTCAGATCTTTTTCAAACTTTCATGGGTAAAGACATTTTATACCCATAAAATGCCATTACCCATGAAAGTTTGAAAAAGATCTGAAAAGATCTGGAAGTGGTAAAATTTTGAAATAAATCACACCAAAATTGAAGCAGCACCACACAAGTGGTACAGTAGCAAAGGGAAGGGCAGCCTGAGACACTGATCTCCTTAGAGCGATGAATCAAAAAGTACTTGATGGATCTTTTTCAAATTTCACAGGCTCTTTGTATGGAAGAAGGTCTCGAATTTTTGAGACAAAACACAGCAAAACTGAAGCAGTACCACTAAGCGATAGCACATGAAAAGACAGGTGTAGGCCTGGTGAACTTTACTACATTGAGTCACACTCTCTCCACCTCCCCAGAACATCTTCATTAAAAGCGCAACTTGGTGTAAGGGGGGTAAGAGATCGGTGAGCTCAGGGGTGTGTTAGGAGTGAAGGTGAGATGCAGCGGGGTAGATGGGGCCATCTGGTAAATTAGTCATTGTCGTTCCAACAGCATCTAGTTGTTACCATGGAGTCTCTAAAATATGTAAAGAATGTTGTTTGTGCTCTGTCTGCCGTTTTGCTCACCAATCACGGTCTGGTGTCTCGGTCACAGGGGATCGTTCAGCAGTTCCTGGTTCTCCTCATGAGCAGTTCAGACGAGAGTCTCCAGTTTCTCAGCTTCCGCCTGGACTTCAATGAGCACTACAAGGCCAGGGACCCCCGCCTGCGCGTCTCTCTTGGAGCCACCAGGGGGCGACGGAGCTCCAACATTTAATGGGATGCTTGGCCCCACGGCCATCTCCTCCTCGTTTTGATAAATTAAAGTGTAAACACACACCTGGTCAATAGGGCTACATGGAACTCAATCCACTGTCAGGCGAACACAAAAAAAACACAAAATGACATGTCTGCTTTACCCATGATGTTGCCAAAATGTAGATCTTCAGCAATCATCCTATGAGACCAGAGACACAAGTAAGATATTGTACGCAACACGAGGTCATACCTGCTCTTCCCCTCCCTTTGCCTTGTTTCATTTCAGCCCTGTTTAACTCCACCCCTCTGATAATCATGTTCATTTATTGCCCCATTATTGGTTTCTCTGTTTAGTTTAAAATTGTCTGTGAATCCTGAAGTTTTGCACTTTTAAGTATGTTTGCTTCTTTGTCATATACCCTGATGTCTTAAGGATTGCTCCTCCCTGTACAGACGCCTCACTTTAAAATTATTTATAGTTCTTGTAGCACGCCTACCAGTACAGATGTTGCCCTTCAAAGATTTCTGCCTTACTCCAAAGTCCTGGAGCTCAGGATCTGTTCCATCATGCTCCCTGTTAATTTTCTCACACACAGTATTCCATTTGTAATCTGTTTGCTTTTTGCATAGTGACTCCACCGGCATGTTCAATTGTCAGCCGTTTGCCTTCTGTACCAAACATCAGGCCCTGCCCTCCCCACTGTGTTCATCCCAGAAACATGGTTCATAGGTCTGCTCTGGCTTCTGTACCTATACACCCCCCACCTGCCACCTCACTGGAAAATTTTGGCATTGCTAAGTGGCCTGTTCCTTGTATATCAGTTTGTGTTACGTAGCCTTACCAGACACCCAGGCACGTACAATGTGCCAAAGTCTTGAAGTTTTCAGTAGGTGTCTTAAGGAAACGAAGCTGATGGAGGAGTTTGAATGTTGGTTGGTTGGTTGGGGGGGGGGGAGCACTGGAGTCAACCATGACAATTCCTGCTTTGTATAGTATGCGTTAAATACCATCTTGTCATCTCTTGAATAAATCTTTTTCTAAAAAACAAAAAACATTTTTTATCTTAAGATTTTAAGATGGCTTAGGGGCCATTACAGCAGTATCGGAGAGAGAGGTAAGGCGCATGCACTGATTATAGTGCAGCCACCACACAACACACCACCTTAGGGATGAGAACCTGAGTGTAGCCATGTGGCAGGTGATACTTCAGCACCACACTAATCCAAGTGGATCGGTGTGTTATTTTTTCCCTGTTGCTGAAGTGCCAATAGGAGAGAGTTTGATTTAATTTAAATATAAAGATCGATATTGGAGGAATGAATGTAGTCAAGCTGGATCTTACATGCCTCCATGATGCAACGTCTGAGGCAATAATGTGAATTTGTCATGTTGTTTTTCCACAAAATTTACCCACTGTTCGCCCACAAAATGGTCAGGTATGGGTGGCTCACTGAGGGACATACTTTAAAAAAATGCGTTTTTCAGAGGATTAGTCCCTAAGAAATGTGCCAAACCAGGCCGTATACGGAAGAATCCAAATTTTGAGTCGCGTTAGTCTCTAATATTTTTTTCGACGATTTTATCGTCACCGACTTTTTGTTGCCACCAGGTGGCAGCACGTGTCAATTTCTAGATAAGAGCTGCAAGCTTACGTCATATGCTGGTTTTCACAACATTGAGTCATACATGTCAGATGTAGGGGATTTCAGTTTGAGTTACTGGTTGCACTTTGCCTATTTTTGAAAAGTCCGCCGATTAAACACTCATACATGCAGAACAATAACGCGCAGACCGGCGGCATAATCAGCAATCAGTATAGTACCGATCATTTTAAATGCACTCGAAGGCAACGTTCCTGTGCGCTATGTGCATGTTAACATGAAAGGCAATGTGCTACTTAAATATAATTGCCAGCTTCGCATATGCCATAATTTATGAAGAAGACTCACTATTGTGGTCCACATTATATGGATTTGGAATATTTAAGGTCACCTTGTCACTTAAAAGGCTGTAAAAACAATTAACTCCTGGGAATTAAACATGATTAATTATGAAATCAACCCTCTTCGGTACAGACTTTGAGAAATATTTGCACAAAAAGCAACCTTATTGTTCAGCCCATTGTTAAGCATTTCCAGGTATTACACAGTATGATTTATAGACGTGCTGCAGAGATCGACCACGTGAGTATCTCGGAGTTATGAGAGCTTTTCGGTCAGTCGTCAATAAAAGGATATTGTGCCAACTGATTGGATGATGTTATGGTGGGCGTGGTCAGCTAAGTCGAACGTCGCCGAGCTTATGAATTATGTAAGTAGCTACATGTGACGAAATGCGAAAACGAAGCTCGGAGAGAGTCTGTTATCCCGGGCTGGTGACCGGAGGATTTCGCTGTGAGCTAATTGTATTTTCAGGAGTTTTGAGCAGCTCGTCAGCTAGCCGGGGTACTCGTACGTTATTATACATTATGTGGCCTATTTTATGTAAAAAAAATATATATGTATATAAATTTTGGTACCGTCCTCGTTCATGTGGAGAGAGGATTAAAATGTCTTTCAGGCTTCCGGCTGAGGGGCTATTAGAATGATGTAGTGTCACCTGAGGTTGTGAGACCTCTGAGTCTGAGTCTGATTATATAGAGTGTCCGTATCCCCGCCTGTTCATGCAGATCTGATGAGGTGACACTGCATAATCTCCACACCAGAATTACCTCCTCCTGTTCCTGCTGCTCCTCTCAGTCATCGCCGCGGATTTGCATTCGTCGAAGCCGCGTCCCGGTGAGAGCGGGCCTGTGAGTGTGTGTGTGGGCGCGTGAGCGCGTGTGCGGCCGGGAGGACGTGTGAGCGAGCGAGCGCGCGCGTGTGTCTCGCTGTCCGCAGCCTGTCCTCCGCGCAACGCCTCAACCATCGCCTCTGCAGCCTCACGGCGACCAGCAGCAGCGGCAGCTCGGCTCCAGGCTCCAGCACCGCAAGGCACCGACACTTCAGGCCAGCCACCCTGCCCCGCCCCCCACTGCTCTGCAGAATGATCCCTTGGATGAGAACTGAGGAGATGGCACAGGAGCAGCTCGTGCATAGGCTCAGCACCGTCATCTGCAACATAGGTAGGAGGAGCTGTCTCCATCTCTCCTATCTGGATTGTGTGTTTTTCCTAGCAGCGTACAGATCGCTACCTGGTGAGGTTAGGGAGGATGGGGGGGGTGATCCAGACAGCCAGTGATGTGAGGTACAGTGAACGGGGAGATGTTATCATTCCTTCTCTCCTGTAAAATTACAGGTGAGAAGACGTATCGTTGCAAGGTCATAACACAGGGACTGTCCAGTATATTCTTGTGAACATGAGTCCCATTATCGGCAGCTCAGACATCTCAGACAAGTACCAGCCGTGCTAAAGATTAACCCGACCGTGGAGAGCCAGCCGGCTGCTATGGTGATGTGCGGAATATCGACGCAAACTAATAGATGTGACTTTGGGATAATCTTCGTAAATCAGCAACAAGTCCTGGTACGAAAATGATTGCAGGACATGGACCTGGAGAGTGGCTGTTGCATAAATCCTAAGGGGGGAGCAAACTTTTTTGTTTTTAGCCTGTCTGAGAATCCACCCATCCCCCCCCCCGCCCAAAATGGGCCATCATCCTTAATTTCCTGAGCCCTCGTGTGATAGCTTGGACTGTGGTTTGCGGTGGAGAAGCAGCAGGTTCTGCCTTGTCCATATCACAGGGGTGGTCTTGTGGTAAGATGTCGTGCTGTATGGTTTGTGACAAACAGACCCAGACAGGCTGACTCGTACATGAAGGATCACAGTGATGATTACATACACTGACGACCTGCCTCTTGTATACCCCTGTAGCTCAGACACATAGAGATATGTATAGGCGCAAGTACAAACATACAAAACCATGCAGTCAAGATCTTAGACATATATGCAGAGGTACAGGTGTGTGCATTCACCTCGATCAAACTATCTCACACTGTTAAACCACAGCCCACTGGGCGGATTTGGGTGTATGATATATAGTGTCTCCTTAAGAGTAATGACGTGAAGCAATTTCTCTTTGTCTGCTCCGGGAAGGAGCCTCCTGTTGTACCTTTGAACGTGAATTTCTGCAGTGAAATATCTAAATGCATAAATGGGTCACTTAAAGCATCAACTAAACATAAGTTTGAATGAATGAATGGATGTTATGTGGATATCTCCTAAGAGATTGATTAGGACAATGATTAGGACACCCTAAGTTGTTTATAGATGCAATGGGGAGCTCCTTGAACCGCCAGCAGTGTGTAGCCCCCACCTGGACAATATGACAGCAGCCATTCTGCGCCAGTACGCTCACTACACAGTAGCCAAGCTGGTGAAGAGGCAGGAGATAATTCACATAACTCAGTTAGATATAGGAGATGATTTGGGGTTGAGGTTTACCGTAGTTAACAAGTAGTTTTTTGTTGAATAACAAAAAGCATTTTGTCTCTGAAGGAGGATCAACTTCAGATTGGTTATTAGTCTTAGTTTAGGCGACAACACCGGTTTAGTGACAGCTGCCAGTGATCGAGCTGGCATATTTGAACAGAAGGTGGAGCTGGGCTGTGACTCCGGTTGGTTAAGTCCTATCTCCTTTGGGTGGAGACTTGTGGTTTGTTAGCTTAGTGTCTATAGCTCAGTTCAGTTGACACCACAGTCTGGCAGATAGGAGGCAGATAGAAGTCCGGGAAGGTTGTGCGTGGGCTAGTAACGCATTCCGCGCGGTAAACACATTAATAGCTCGGATGAGGTGTCGTCTCACGCGTGTTAGTGAGTGGGTGGCGTGCCCGGCGGGGCTGACGTCCTGAAGGAGCTTCTATATCCCACCATGAGTGATGACCGCCATGAGAAATCCGGAAGCAAACTGCCCTCACTTTCCACCATCTCGCCATCTGAGAGACTCCTAAACATCTCAGCTCACCAGCGGCAAAGCGAAGATGACCGGCGTGGAGATGCTCATTATTTTAGCTCTGCTGAAAGCGGTGACGTTTTGAGGGTAAGGTTAGCTGGTAGGAGAAGGGAGGTGGGGGTTAGGGGCATTTAAAGATAGAGGTTACCTATGTCTGCTGTGACCTGGGCATAACTGAGAAGAATTGATTACGTTTTTGCATGGGCTTTTTTGTGAATGTTGGTATTGCATTCTTACATCATGCCCTTTTCAGCACAACCCTCCTGATTTTAATTTTAATTTTATAAGAACAGCATCATAGACCTTCATGGCAGTTAGTGTTGTGTAGCAGAGTAGGAAGAACTGGAAAGAGAAACCAGAAAACAACAGGAAAGATGTGAATTGATGAAAATATATCTTTTGCTCTGGCTTTAGCCGGAAGACCATCTGGTTTCCAGAGCCCCCAGGCATGAACATCCATGGTAACAAAGCTGATCTTTCCTCATTCAGCAAACATCGGGCTTTACAGGCAGCCGTGGTGCCTTTAACCTAAGCGGTTCATAAAGCCAGTTGCTCAGCTCCATAATTCAGCCAGAGGTAGGCAAGAACCCGCCTGGGACATGAGCTGGCAGCTTGGAGGTCTCCAGCCTGCGGGTTTAACCGCTACGCCGCCCCCGCTGCCCCCAATGGCCCTGCTTAGGGGGCATTTTGAGGACTCAAGTCTGGGAAGTGCTGATGCTTTTTTTCCCCTGCATGACGCAGCACACAGCAGGACCTCAGCAGCCCAGGATTAAATCTTTCTGCAGCACCAGCACGTTTTTTTATATATACAATATATAACTTCTTCAGGCTTGCAGATGTTTTTTTTTCAATCTAGCTGGTTTCCAGGCTTGAGGGGATTCAAACTGAAGCAGAAAGACATCGCTGGGGGCGGAACTGGGGCGGCAGACAGCCAAAGCCCGCTCTGTGTTGACCTGGGGGGAGGTGAGCCAGAACGTATCTGATCTGGAGACCTGCCTGTAAGTCAAATGTGACTTGAGAGACAGAGGCGGTGTGTGCAGTTATATATAATCTAACAGTGTTATACCTAATCTAACAGTAGTGTATTAAGGTAACATGGCATTTGTAAACCCAGTGTTTCTGCTGGATCTGTTCATATGAAGCTCAACCAACAGTTTTCTCATAAGATGTCTGTGTCCTTAACTGATACTCCTGCTGCTCAGTTTGGTGATCACAAAGATTGTGATCCTTAGCTAAAGAAGTGGTAGGCTGAAGTTCTGAAAAATATTTTAAAGATGAATTATTTCGGGGCCCCATCCATGCGTGGTAGCACTGTGGGCGGGCTGTCCCTTCACGCCACTCTGGTGGTGGATCGAATCTCACCCCTGATTTTTTTTTCTCTAGCAAAGTATTTGCCCAGTAAATATGTAGTAAATATTAGTTTATGTAAGGCATAATGTACAGGCAGCCGGTATTTATCGCGAAATAAGCCCCGACAGTGTGATCAGGACCTGACGCGATATTTCGCGACCCGGGCTTATTTTGCGATAACTACCGGCTGCCTGTACATTATCCCACTTATTACACGGCTACTTGCCACATAAGGAAAAAAACTGGACATGA
>JABFDZ020000082.1:343232-367321 GCA_019775955.2 Pollimyrus isidori
AGTAGTACCGGCTATGCGTTATTACTTTGGAGCGGTCATTATCGGAAAATAACGGACCTGCAAATGTCTCAACTGACTAATCAGAATCAAGCATTCCAGAGAGGCGTGTTATAATATTGGTTAATTACTTTAGGTAATATGTAGGTATACACAAAGAAACTACAGCTGAAATACTGAGAAAAATATCCACTATTACTCTTTAACCCAACCATATAGTTATGACCAGTTTGGGTTAGTAGTAATATTGTGTACTGCCGACGAGAGTAGGCAACCAGTTCTTAGAAACACCTCCTCTGTTACTCATCAGCTCAGGTTACAACTGTAGTTATCCAAGGTTTACGTTGGTAACAGCCCAGGTTTAATTATGTACTATCTAGAAATTAAGATGGTACTTTCCAATACATGACTTTTTCTTACATAGTTATTGTTCATGGCTGCACCCATTCATAAAGGGTACCGACTTTGGTGGATGCTGCATCTAAGCACTTTGGGTTCCTCCCACAGCCCAGAGATGAACACAGTTTGATGACCGGGCGCCTTCTGGTTGCTTGTAGTGTGTGAGCGTCAGCACGTGCGTCCCTGTCGCCCTGCTTGTGCCCCATGCTTCCTGGGACTGCTGCCAGGCCTCTTTGAGTCCTGGGTGTGAAGATGGACGGTCTCGTCCATACCAATGACCTGCAGGTGTGCCCCATTACCCAGGAAGCCAGGGCCTCGTCGTGATGATGTTATGACGGACCAGTGTGACCGTAACCTGGTATAATTCCTTCCATCCCTCGGCTGGCAGGGTGGCACTCAGCCACGAGCGTCGTCACAGACTTAGGGAAATGAAAAACAGGCGGAGCATGTCACCGGGGTCTCCAACAAATGCAAATAACAGCGTTGGTAGTGACGGTGACAGAAGGCCGCTGAGGCGAAACAGACACTTTACAGGGCTGGGGTGTGCCTTGACATGTTGACGTACATCGGAAACTTGCTGTAGCATTAAATGTTGACATTTCTCTGGTGTGTCTCTGGGATTAAGAACCTTATCAAAGTGGATGAGATCATGTGATGTGACTACTGAATTGTGACTGGATAGTGGGTGGGACAGTCTGTCTGGTTTGGTATGTGGATTCTCCTGCAGTAGCACGAGACATTTTTGTCGCCCATCATTTGTTTGCAGTAGGTTCCACTGTGTTAGGGGCAGAAAGGGGATGCAGCTATTGCGTGTGCATCCTTGTGTGAAAAACGTGCGCGAGACAGTGCTGTCACCAATGTCTATGAAGTGATGGAGTTCTTTCTGTCATCCACCGCCTTTTGGCTCATGCCCACCCTTGTTGGTGAAGTGTTCAGTAGAGTAGCCATGGAAACACATTTCTGTCTCGCTTTTTAATGACTGTGTGCTTTTTTTAACGCAGTTCATCTTGACGTGCCCTTTTTGTTTTTGACTTCCTTCATTTGGCCTTCAGATCTCCTCTGGGAGACACTACATCTCACTTCCCTCTTGACATCCAGACCCATGTCTGTGCCCATGTTATCCTTCCACCATGCAAAGAGCCCCGCTTCATTCCACATAGTTCCACCTGATTGGATGCCTCATTCCACAGACCTCCCAACACTGGCCGTCTGATAAAATGAAAAGCTTCTGCAGGGGATGCCAGGTCCTTACGCACTTCCTGGGGTTTCTGCAGCTTGGATTTATCGAGGCAAGACCCAAGACTCTAGATTCATAGGTTTAGCGATTCTTGGCTGTGCTATGCTTCTGACTCTTTCTTGTTTAATAATTCTTTGGCATTTTAGATGTTTTAATCACACAGTGGAAATCATTTATGGATGTGTATACAACTGATGCATAGTGTCTTTAACTGTTCCATATGCGTCCTTGTTCAAATATCCACCACTCTCTGGATTGTGAGCTCTGATATCTACAAGCACAAAACAGTGCAGGCAAGCAAAAGCAGGAAGGGCTTTCCGAAACTAGGCAAAGGTGTGCCTATTTTCGGAGTCCCTCCTTGCTCTTCTGCACCCTCTCTGTTCCGCTTTCTGTCCTCTGTCCCATCCTAGGAAAGATAACATACAGGGACCAGCTCTAAAAATGCTTTGCACACCAAAACAGGGGCAGAGAAATAACAGGAGATGTTTCTCCAGGAAGATGTTTTGAGGGAGAAGGAGAGCAGAGTCGGTCCACTAGGTCAAGAGCTTGCAGCTTTTGGCTGTGGTTTTGAATCTGAAGCAGCCTTGGTGTGGAGAGAATCTGACATTTCAAAATGCAGTTTTTAATCCTAATGCTGCTCGTGTCTAGTTGTAGACACTCCTGGGCAGATCAGTCTCACGTGGCTGGAGAACATGGAGAGATGGAGAACGAGTGGGCTTTGGCCGCACGCACGCGGCAAGCTTCCCTCCCTTGACAGGATATGTGCGCTTATGCCTCTGCGTATGGTGGGAACGTGTGCCGGTCTGCGTTGGACTGCGTGCCCGTCCGCGTGTCACTGCGTGCCCGTCTACATGGGACTGCGTGCCCGTCCGCGTGTGACTGCGTGCCGGTCTACATGGGACTGCGTGCCCGTCTGCATGGGACTGCGTGCCCGTCTGTGTTTTCTTAATGTTTTTTTTAACTAGCAGTCAGTAATATTGTCATAAGTTGTTAGTCCCATGACTTCCTGTGTGGCCTGAGCACCGAGGGCATTTCTCACTTGCTCCTCTTCCTCCTTCCATTCTATAAATCACTCATCTCGCTGGGCTCACTTCTCTTTCTCCCTGCATAAAAAGGCTTCTAACGAGAGGTTAACGGCCGTATCTGGGTGTCATCCATCCACCCTGAGGTGAGTTAGGGGCCACAGAAAAAGGGCCAGTATCATCTGTACTGTTAATGTCATACCCTTACTGCATTAGTGGAATTTGTCGGAACCTTAATGGGGGGGGGGGGGGTATTTTCTTCTGGCTCTTTTTTTTGGCCCCTCAGCAGTCCAGGGAGCTGTTGTCTGGGACCCTTTTTCCGCTGTTTTTCCGGAGCTTGTCCGTGTGCCAGCGCTGCCCCTCTGTGCCGCCGCTTTTCAGAGCCAGTTGTGTGAGAACCATTCCCAGCAGACCCCGTCACCATGGCGGGAGACCGCGAGAGCCGATTGGCCAGAGGGGCCAAAGGGGGAAGGAGATATTCAGTGTGTATCTGTGTATGTGTCTGTGTGCATGGGTGTGTTTGTGTGTGTGTGTCTGTCTCTCTGTCTGTCTGTGTTTGTGTGTTTTATGTGTGTGAAGAACAGATGAAAACGTTTTGCTTTGTTTGGCTTCTGTGAAGATTTAGATGTGTGGATAGTCAGTTACATATATACATATGAAGTTATTAAAGCGTGTCTGTGTGTATCTGTGTGTGTCTGTGTGTGTTTGTATCTGTGTGTGTGTGTGTGTGTGTGTGCATGTCCCTGTGACCGCTATCTATTAAGTTTGCGAGGCCATTTCCTCAGGCAGGGGGGTAGTTGGTGAAGTGTTGCCTCTTCCTCCAGGCTCTCCCCCTGCTGGGGGTGTGGCCATGGCGTGGTGGTGGGGGGCGGGGGGGGAGCGTGCAGACAGGCTCCTCGGAGCTGCGCACACTCTGGCCGGCTCTGCAGACGCTGCCGGCTCCCGCTCCTGTCTGCGCTCGACAGGAGCCCCAATGCTCAGGAGGACGAGGAGGAGGTCCGACAGGAGGCCCAGCGGCACGGTTCTGCTGCCCCTGCTGACGCTGAGGCGCCGTGAGTCGGACCCTGGCCTTCGAACCAGGGCCCCTGCTTCAAAGAGTGCGTGGCTGCTTGTTACTCTGAGATGTGTGTGTGTGTGTGTGTGTGTGCGCGCGTGTGTCTTGTCCTTTTGTACAGCCTTCAGGAATGAGAACGATTCAGGAATGTAGCTACTGTAAAGCGTTTGAAACCTATGCTGCTGTATCTGTTTTTTTTAAGTTCTGTGAGCTTGGCAAATCGGGGGATGTTTCCAGCGGTTTTGCATGTCTACATGGAGATATGGTTTCTGAGTTTTCCCGGCAGTCGGCTCATCATCTCTGTTAGCGAGTCTGGGATCCAGAGTAGACACCCCGCACCCCCGTCCCACTGTTTTCCTCTTCAGACGCTGGGAGACTCATTAGTTCAGAACGAAAAATCAGAATGAAAAAGTTGCCCTTCTGCGTAACGCCTGCCCTTATGAATCTGTGTTCTGCCGTGTGACTCGCTCCGCTGGATGCTCTATGTACCCGAGAGCACAGGACGTGTCCTTAACCCACGACACGAGAGCTTCGGAGTGGCTTTTTTGTGCTCTTTGGAGAGCTTCTCGACACGCTGACGGGATGCTGGCTCAAAATACAGGATGTCTCTCATCCTGCTTTTTTTACATATACAAAGTCAGCACGTGGTTTCTGTTCAGATAGCACTATTGAGGCTTACTGCATTCAGGTGTCGACGTCCTGGCGGTACCCGAGTCTCCAAGCAGTGCGTCCATGAGGCCGGCTTGTTGGGAGCTGTCTTGAATAGGTTGGACAGTCCCACCTCTATGATTTCTGTTACACTGCATGACGGCGTGAATGAACGAGAGCGGCATCATCACCTGAGCGAGTGACACAGGTGAATGAGTCAGAGAGGGTAGCCGAGGGTAGCAGGGGAGTGGTCAGGTTGGGGGGGGGGGGGCTGCACAGGCTCCACCTTTCATCATCTTTTGTTTGGGAGAGAGCCACCTGGAACAGGAGTGGGAAGTGGTGAAAGTCGCAGTGTGGATAGGCTGTGGCGGCTCGAGCTGCAATCGCTGCCTGCCGCTTAGTGCTGAATGAGAGCCAGTGGGTAGAGGGGGAGAGCCGAGGAGAAGGACGGGCGTCTCTGAGCCGAGATCCTGGGGAGATGGCTGTGGCGGTGGGGCCCCAGCTGCTAGATGTGTACCTGCGGCCCATGGAGGATGGAGGAGGCTTTGTCCGCATTTGTCTGGAAGAAGTGAGGAGTTACCACAGGTTCTCCCAGTCCTGCCACTGGCTGCAGAGTGAGTGCGAGTCGACCCCATCTCTGCTTGAGGTGGACAGGGACCTCGATTTTGTTTATAAATACCGTGTTCTGTCAGTAGAGACGTGAGGTCCCAGGCTCACTGACCTTGGATGCTGTAATTTGATGTTTCTTCGAGTTTTTTGGCTTTCCACGCATGACATTGTTATCAGGGCAAGAATACTTGAGTCATGGTGTTATTGTGCTACGTCAGGGCTTCATTCTGTGCAAAAGTAGTTAGGTTGGGTGTTTGCCTCAAATCAGTAGATGACTGAGATGATGAAAGCAATGTGTGGCACTAAACTTATACAGTGGAACATTGTTTGGTGGTTTTGTGTGGATTTGTTTAACAAGCTTTTGCTGAAGTGAAACAGACGTCGTGATATGAGCAGATGGGTGAAGGGTTCAGTATGTTGCTGTTTAGTGTGCAGCGAGAGCATCTTAGCAGTGTCAGCTTCAAAGTCAATAACACCTGCTTGCAAGTTGTTTATTCCGCCGTTAGAGCTGCTGTACCATTCCACGTGGTAAAAACACTGGCTATACTCATCTTCACCTGCTTTCTGTGCTGTTTTAGCTATACAGTTCTCCCAGAAAGACAGAGAAGTACTCAGGGTTGCACAACTGTAGTCTCTACCAAAGCTCTATGACTTAATCCACTGTAGGTTTTTTTGAGGTATTTTAATGCCGCCTGTCTGACCGATATTTTTACAACTTTGCATGTTGTACAGAACTACGCAAAAATGTATTTTAGTCCTGCTGTCTTACAAACAGCAAAATCCCCTTGGCTGTTCATGCTTCCCCTCAGGCTGAAGAAGGCTCCTTTGTTGGTAAGCTCTGCTCTCTGGCTCCTTACTATCCTCTGGGATCTGTTCGCCATCTTCCAACCTGGTGCCCCCTTCCTGAACTTCCCCAGTTGTCAGTGGTGATCCAACCAGGCTTCCTGTCCAGCCACTGTGCTGAGCGGTTTGTGGCCGTGGTTAAAATTGCCGGGATCATCCCCATTTGATGATCGCCATGGGAACGCCTAGCTGGTGAAACGTGCTCACTTCTGCTCAGGAAGGAGAGCGGCCACGCCGATATCGCGCCAAAAGCCTGGGCTACTGAGACAGAAAACAGCACGCTGTAATTGGTCTCAATGGATTTCTGTTTTAATCAAGAGGTGTTGTGCTGTCTGCAACAAAGCTGGAAACCTCAGAGTATTTCAAGCTGTTAAAATGACAATTTTTTTTGAATAGCTTGACCAACTGCCTGTTATTGAACAAAATACAGATAATCAATCCCTGTCCATCTCACGCAAGGGACGGTTTAGGGAACACTGGAATTCTTTGTAAACAATGCTGCTTCAGCTTACATGTTGCTATTTTTAAACGGCAAGCTGAATGAGCGTTTCTGCAGGTCAATCCTACCTGTTGGGGCTGGGTTTTTGTGCTTAAATCTTATCTGATGTGGAGAGATTCGTCTCTGTTCATTTTTGCAGATTTCAGTCCACTGTGACTTCATAACTGCGGCCTGGAAGCAATTCCAACACAAACAGATTTGTAACTGGATGATTAAAAATACGGCCAGGCTAATTGCAGATATTAGGGGAAACGACAAACGAATGTTTCATTTTCTAAAAAACAAAAGGGACTTTGATTAGTCATCGGATCCCTCCAAACGGTTCCTCTTTCAGTTTGATCATTAAACTGACAGTTATTGCCCGTAATTTCACTCATCCTGCTGTGGGGAAATCCGAAAATGTTGGATTCCTTTAAGATGTTTACTTGAGATCCCTGTTCATTTGATGAGCCGCATGTAATTAATGACCTCCTTTTCTGATTGGTTTGTGTACAGTTCAGGGAAGTGATTGGTTACAGAGCAGAGGTTCACAACTGAAGTTTTCAGAGCGGCTGAGGTACAGTACAGTTACCTTCTGCGGCAGGAAACATGAAGACATTCCAGAACTGACCCTGCTGTCTGGATTTGTAAAAATCCCCCACATAACAAAATGGTGGGTAATATGTAGCACCTGTAGCATGTAGGACGTGATAAACAGCCACTGCTGGCAGCTGACCGTGTGTTTATGTGAATGAGGAAGATAAGCAAAGTGTTTTCATC
This sequence comes from Pollimyrus isidori, assembly GCA_019775955.2. Lineage (NCBI taxonomy): Eukaryota > Metazoa > Chordata > Actinopteri > Osteoglossiformes > Mormyridae > Pollimyrus > Pollimyrus isidori. The sequence goes on from JABFDZ020000082.1 coordinate 350,300, forward strand.
CTAGTTCTCAAGAAGTTCCCTCCTCGTCCCTGCCCATGTCACCCTAGAAACCGACGTGACCGAGGGTGAGAAATAACTGGGGGATGATGAGGCTGTCTGTGAGTGAGGGCGAGACTCTCCTTTGGGGTTAACAAAAGCAACAGAACATCAACAGACACATAAAGGTCTTCGGGAGTTTCCTTTTGTTTTTGGTTTTTTTCGGAGGGGGGTATTATTTTGGATAATAAAAATTATTTAAAAGTTTCTTGTACTGCACACAAGGTAATATTTTGTCTTCTGGAAATGTCTGAGTCACTTCCTGGTGTAATGAGCTTTCAGTTCCTGTCTAGTCAGCAATTGAAGCTACGGTTCTGACATCTAAAATGTATCAGAGGGGAGAAAAAAATGAGTCTCCATCTGGATGGCTATTTTTAATTTGTATAGGTGGAGGGATATTGTTGTAGGTTTTGTAGTGTTGCAGACTGTGAAACTGCTGCATTTCCTCTTCCTGGATCATGTCAGGGGAAAGAAGCTAAATACAGAACTGCTTAAAGCAGTGTTTCCCAATCCGGTCCTCGGGGATGCACAGATACTCCACGCTTTTGCTCCCTCCTGGGAACTGGGAGGGAGCAAAAACATACACTGGCTGTGGGTCCCCCCTGACCAGGTTGGGAAACGCTGGCTTAGAGAAATAACAGCCATCTGTTATGTCCAGCTCCTGGTGTCCTGTCCCTCCAGCCTGTGAGGTGTCACTCGCTTGGTCACAGCTGGGACTGAGGTGCACGCTAGCTTTTGTCCTCAGAGCAGCAGATAGGGATGGAATCCCGCTGCGGTGAATCCGCACTACTGCTGGGACACCGCCAAAGTCAGAGATGGTCCATTAAATGATTTGTTAAATGTGTCCTGTCATGCCAGGGTGGCCGAGTGCTGATTTCCACCCAGTGCATCTACTAAAGACAGACTGTGGATGGTTTCCTGAATTTAATTCCTCAAAAATCAAATAAATAGGAAATATTTATTTGGGAGGATTTATTAGGAAGGATGCCAGGTGTTTCAAGAAGTACTCAGATGATTTGACTTCATGTGCTTAGCTGGCAAAAAGCGAAAGAGGATTCGGATATTTACATCTGAACGTTTTTTTTTTTAGAAAAGATAAGTCTTTATTCGCCAGTGCTTCGTCTCGAAGGTATGATAGATGATCGTGTCCCACTCTAATAAATTGGACAGATTTAAAAAGCAAAAAAGCTGTTACTCATTGGACACATTATCATCGTATGACACCATTATGCCGAAACTGATATGTGACACCAGCATCGCCGAAAGGAAAGCATGAACAACTTCTTTGGTCTTTTTTTTGGGAAGACGAGAGTCCCGTTGATTTTCCCACCAATTGTTAAAGTGGTTGCGTGTCTGTGCCAGAAGCACAATGGTGGTCCTGTTCATTGTGACCAAGGCGGGGGGCTCAGGTGATGGGGATTTCGTTCGTGGCTGTGCGAACACTGGTACTCAGTTTCGGCTCGGTGTATCAGAACGTGGCTCATTATCTCTTAGGCCTAGCAATGGGGGCCCAGCCTTCTTCCTCCCCATGGAGCCAAATTCATGCAAATGCTAGAGCAGGTCTATAGTCGGGTGATCCTGGTTTCCCAAGGAATCTATAAATGGAAGTATTGACTAGCTATCAGAGGCATCAGGCTGGCCGTTCTGTGATCTTTTCAGTATGTTGACCGTGAGACCGTCCCTGGCCAGTCTGAAACCCAAGAGTGGAGCAGTTCTAAATGCTGTCAATGGCTCATTCAGGGTGTAATCCACACCAGACCATAGCCACCTGAACTGCGGAAGGAAAGCTGTGGTGGTTTTGGTAGCCTGGTGGGCGAGATGGTTGCCTCTGTGAATGTCCTTGAGATCTTTGAATGGGAAGAAACCCTGAACATAATCGCTAAGCGTCATTCATCAGTCTCAGATTCCAGGAGCTGGATCTTCAAAGGGGTTTCACTTCTCAGACATTTTGAAGTTTCTGCCCCCACCATTTCCCCTGGGAAGACGAAAGTGCCCACCGAGCAATCTGACAGCGTCAGGAAGCTGACAATTACAGACCTCACCCATTTCCTGTTTGGGGGCCGCGTGGCCGAAGCCACGGAGAACATGTGCAGTGCTGACTCTAACCATGCCAGAGTCCAAAGTTGCTTACAGACTGCACTTATGGGACTGACAGACAGACAGGGGAGAGTTCTGTCTGGTGCGCCTGTAGTTGGGGGAGAGACCTCAGAGAAGGACGTAAGTGTCAGGCAGGAATGAAGGATCGAGAAGGGTTCGTTTTTGGCTGTCCACATGCCGTGACAGCTAGAATGCTAAAGAAGGCGATTTTGAGATATTTCAAAGGAGCAACATGGGTTTAATTTTGTAACCAGTGTCAGTGTCAGTTTTGGCATAATGGTGTCATCCGATGACAATGTGTACGTGTCCAATGAGTAAATTTCATGCTTTCTGACAAGGGCATGAGTCACCTGACTTCATTATTCCCCCGGTTTGGAGTGCAGACCTGCCTTCAGTCAGTCTTGATTATCATGAGACACCCTGTACGCTGATTTCCAGTGGACCTGAGATCGTTATTAATTAAACTCGATTGAGCTGTTGGTTTATCCCCTGCCGAGTGAAGTATTTTCCAACCATATCAAGAGATGAGGTAGAACCAAACCTTGGATATCCCGCCATTGTCTCCACATGATCTCTCCAGACAATTCCATGGAGAATCCAGGGGTGCTTCATACGTGACTGAGGAACGGTCCAGTTCTCTTTCATAAACACACACTGCGTTTCCCTCTCCCTGATTCCCTCTAGTTCACAGCGATAAAGACCCACTTGGCCAGTTCAGGGTGCCTGCCAGCCTCTATTCTTGGCCACGCATGGATGATGTCATTCTCCATGGATGATGAGCATGCGAAAGGGACACACAGCCTTCTGAGGCATTAAAGGAGCCAGTACGAGGGCTTTTAAAGTATGATTCAGCAGAATCACCAGGAGTGTGTGTGCAGCTGCTCTGCTTTCCTAATGCAGTTAGGTCATCTTCATCAGTGAGGCTCCCCTTCCAGGGTGAGACTATTTCTGCGGCGTGCGTCTACCCAGGAGCCGTGTTGACAGTCTTAAATCAGATCTGCTTCATGGTGACGCACCATTTGGCAGTAACTGAAGTGATGCTTCACTACTGCTTCAGGTTGTACAGTGTAAAAATTGCCTTCATGCAGTTACATGTGCAGCACTTACAGTAGCCAAACTACTGGTTGTTATGCCTGTGTACACCAGAGATTGCTTTTCATAAAGCTGTTTAGGTACCAGGGAGGTGACATAAGATAAATCGTGTTACCTCCAACCAGGAGAGGCCAGTAAGTTCATGGTTCATTCATGCATCTTGTCTCTTTTTTTACTCAAGGGGTAATGTCCTGAGAGATTGTCCGCATGTCAGTGACGTGGTAAACAGGCTCTGAAGACATGGTGTATCTGCTTAGATCACCTCTTCCGCTCTAACCTGCGGTGTCACCCTGAAGAGAATGTCAGAGCTAATCCCAGCTAAGCACCTTTACCGTCTCCTGGTTTATCTCCTGTTGTAACCAGAAGCGGAATCTACTCTCACACGATGCCTGAGTAACTTTTGTCGCTAGGATCTTTGTTTCCTTAGCAGTTGAAGCATGAGAGCAGGATCGAGTTTCCATGCAAATTCCATCTTCATAGGCATATTTTAAATGCCGACTGTTGCGCCATTGAAGGGATTAAGAGAGAACCAAACAGCTGGACTCGAGTCGGTTTTGTCACAGTAGATAGTAGAGAATGCGATTTTTCTCAGAGGCACCTGCCAAGACACCTAAAATGTTTAAAGGAAAAAATGCAAATACAAAGTGGTTAGACAGCTTTTACTGATTAGCATAAGGTTTGTGTACCTTGGCGGCCACTCAGCCTTTGCCCCCCCCCCCCCATAGTTTTGATATATTCCCCCCTGGTTTTTTTATGGCAGATTTTTGTGATGCTTAAATGTGTGTAATATGCTGATGTAAGTGATGCTGCGTTTAATTTGTCAGTTTGGGTTCTACTTCTCTGCAGTGCTATAGCTAAATCTTCAGTGCTGGACATGGTTTAAAAATGAATGTTTTGTAACCCAATCCTCGGGAGCCCCCATATAGTACATACTGTATTTTGCTCCTTCCTAAGCGGGTAGGGAGCAAAAACATAGACTGTCTGGGGTTCCCAGATGACTGGATTAGGAAACATTAATTTATAGGATATTATACTAAACGAGTTCCATATCAGTGTTGTTACTACGGTGTATTTATCAGGGATATATTTGCATATTTGGCTGGTTTAAACCGTCAGGAGCAGAATAGTGTTTGTTTCACTTAGGACGACTTAACTGCACTGGGATCTGCCCTGGGGCCCTCAAGCACTTGGGAATCATGCGACGTTATCATGTGTGAGCTCATGCTGTGTTCTTAATCTCACTCAGCTGATTTATCTGAGTATTGATTGCAGTTGTATTACTCCCTGGCTGCCCACTTTATCTCTATGGCAACCTTTGTCAACCCACCCAAGACCACATTCGGTACTGCCAGATGGTGTGGCCGTGCTGGCAAATCTTTGTGGATGTGTGACTGTGGTGTTTTTCTGCCTGCTCTCCAAAATGCCCTTCTATATGAAGCAGTATCCTAGGAATATGTGGGATCTGTCTCCCTTTGCAAGAATTGCAACTTCCAGAGAGTCCACAAAGCAATGTAAGCCCCTCCTCCTCAGTACATGCTCACTGCCCATTGGCTGCTTTTCATTCTATTGAAGTGCTGGATCTTTTTAATCCCTTGTTCCCACTGGTCTGTCTTTATTGCACGAGTATTCTGGGTTCATGTTGCAGCAATAGAAGGTGTGTGTGTATATTGCATTGTGGGGACCAAATGTTCCCCACAATGTAATAAGACCTGTTATTTTCACGTTGTGGAGACCATTTTTCAGGTCCCCATTAAGATCAGTGAATGCAATCGAAAAACTAAAAATGCCTAAAGTCTCGTATTTATTAGGGCTATATAATAGGGTTAAAGTTAGAGCTGAATAGGGTTTAAGGTATGTTACAATTAGAGTTTTCCCCATAGAGATGAATGGAGAGTCCCCATAAAGAGATAATTACAAACCTGTGTGTGTGTATGTGTGTGTGTGTGTGACAGAGAGGGAGAGCATTTATGAATACAGAAAAGAGGGGTCTCCACAGTAGTGAAGTGGAATTCCTGCAGAGTCCTCTGGGAAACACAAAGTTGCTCCCCCGCACCCCTCCCCAGCCCAGAAAAGAGGCTCTTTCTTTGTGGAGTAGAATATACCCCTCCCCAAAACACTGCCCCTCCCCACGCAGCCACCTGTGTGAGCGGCTACTTCAGACGCAGGAGCGGAAGCTATTGGTTGTAGGTGCTGTGGCCCCACTGCTGGGGGCTGCCCTCTGCAGCTGTATTCCCCAGGGTTGGGCCTGTCACCCGATCAACCGCCTATTATTAAACAGGGGGCCTCCAGCGGGGAGGTGCCTGACGGACGGCGGCGTTGGCACTCGCATAGCCAGTCCTCCCTTTATCACAACTTGATCCTCTCAGGCTGCTCCTCAGTGTGAGCGATTAGCACCAGGAGCTTCTCTCATCGAGCTCAGGGTCCGGCATGGCTTCATTCCTCCCGGGCACACTTCTTGAACTGCGCTTCCTTCCTCTACCTGAGCGGGGGGTCCCCGTGTGATTGTGTGTGGGGGCCGACAGGACTCTAAAGAGGGAGTGTGACTGGGAGATGGTGTCGGATTTCCCCCATGCGCTTGTGAGTTTGAACTTGAACGGCAAAGGAAGATGGATCTCCAGGACTTGTCGTGCCCTGTCGGAGCTGAGTGGTCCGGACTAACCGGACTCTGTCTGAGTGTGCGGGGCTCTGTGTGAGGTCACGTGCACAAGGCTGATGGTGAACCCAAGGGAGACCAACATGGCCCTGAACCGTGTCTCCCAGTTGTGCCAGGACATCACTAGGCTGTGGATGCAGCTTAGTCGCGTTAAAGGTATGCACACCCTGTTGGTCTCTCTGGTCTGTGTCTCACTGGGCCCTGCGATGGCCAAAAACCCGTATAAAGGGAGGTGCCACCTGCAAGTCAGACTTCCATGCCTAGTTAACATTACCAAAGCTTGTGTTGCTGGTTATCAGCATATGGGGTACCAGCTTCTTTGGCATTCATCAACAGTGCCTCTTTTCCACCAGTGTTGTTGTCCTGGTTGTAGGACAACCTGTTGTTTTTATGTTCTTGATGCAACCATAGTAATGTTCAAATACATATCATTCAAACTTTAATTGGTACTTGTTTGTTGGAAACTCAATCCCACGGGTCAAAGCTTACCTGCTCTCGTTCTACAGATAGTCTCACGCAAGGCTTTCCTGGTAGTTATAAGATGTGCCTTTCATCACTGCAACAGCGTGACACTAATTTGCCGATGACCGTTGGCTTGTCAAACAGTCCCTCTGTTGGGTGTTTACCGAGCAAATCTTGTCATTGAAATGGCGACAGGAAGTATCTGACCGTGTTTATAAAGTAAATTTTATTCTCTCCGTCTCTCTATGCGGGCTTCATGGGAATTTTCTTCTTCTGTAGCTGGCAAGGATCTGCCGCCCCCCCCACACCATCTCCAATGTGATACTGGCACAAAGACAAGTTCAGTGTGCCACGTGTGCCACTATTGTGGACGTGTTTTTTCTGGGAGGGTGGAGTCGTTGAGGATCTCCGAGACTCTGGTGTGAAAGGTATAAATAGAGCGAGTCACAGGGATATACCGTTTGACCGTCATCATGATGAAGGCAGTGTGATTTGGCCGGCCGTGTTTGAAGGTAGACGATACCCATGCGGGTCTCAACGAGGTTGGTCGCTCGGGCTCCGTAGCCGTTTCCCATTTCCAAGCTGGGGGACAGCTTTCCGGAGACACGTCCCATCCCGCCTGGCTGAAGTGCCGGGCCGTGATGAAGGGCGCCGTTGTCTGCCTTTGCTGGGGACAGTGCCTTCATTCAGAGCTGCGACCACTCGGCTGTGAAATGACACGGGCACTAGACAGACGCTGATGGCTCCCGCTGTGGACCGCCCCGACTCGCTCTAGGACTGCCCCACTTCACATCCTTTCCTCTGATGTCATTTCCTCTGCCCCCCCATGCCATTTTTGAACATGGGTGCCCCACAGCCCCTCCCAGTCTGCATAATCCACTCCACAATTCTCAAAAGTCTGAGCACTGGGTGACTGGCACAGTGTACTGCAGCAGCATGTATGGAGAAGGCTGGCGAGTCCCAGAAGGTCAGTCCTCTTGAGGAAGCTATATGAAGCCAGAGGCTCTGGTGAAGCATCCAGGTATCACACTACAGGAAAGAAACAACTAAGTTACATATTCTAAGAAAGGTGGCATGAACTGGGACAACAAGGTGGTGCAGTGATTAGCACTGTTACTGTACACCTGTGGGTCTAGGGTTCAAGTCTCTGCAATGGCCCCATGTGTGTTTGCATGCTTTGCCTGTGTCATTGTGGGGTTTCCTGTGCATTTTCCGGTTTCCCCCCCACAGTCAAAAACATGCTGAGGGCAATTGGAGTTGCCTGAAGATGTGTCTGTGTGAGTGACAGCTGTGTAGGTTTGCTTTGTGTTGGGCTGATGACCCATTCTGAGTTTTTCCTTGCCCTGTATAGTTTCCACAAGAGGTGTCAGACTGCTATAACCATCTATGGGACAAGCAGGTACAGAAAATGGATGGATGGGTGTCAAAAATTACCAGCTTTCTTTGTGGTTCACAGGAGAATCATCCTATTTTGTCGCACATGGTATTGAAACATGAGTAAAACGGATAGGTCTGCATCTCTGTCTGCAGAGACACGGTTAAGAATGTGGAAATATATGCTGAGCTGTCAGACTGTGCGCCAACGTGGTGATTTCTTATTGCATCTTGCATCCAGTAACACCAGGAGGAATAGATGCTTGTTTGCCGCTCACTGCTATGTAGAGAATGCAGATAACGTACAGTCCCCTTGGATTTGAAATAGCAGCTACGTCTGTGCTACCAAATGCCTCTTTGAAAGTTGGAGTGGCTGCTCACAATCTGCTTTGGCTGCCAGCTGTCATTCAAGTGCTCCTCCAGTTTTCTGGGGTGTTAGGAGGCTGTTTTAGCTGTTAATATTCATTCTGTTTCTAAATCATGCAATCCCGTCGACTTGACAGTTGCTGATGGTTTGCTTTGCTTTGTGAAGTCTTTGGAGTTAGTATTTAGTTTTGCATTAAAGTCTCATTCGTCTTGCTGAAATCAGTGAATGACACAGTGAAGTAAAACCTATCTAATGCTGGACTGTTACCTGTTCTCCGAGGGTGTGTTCTTCTGTGACCAAAGAAACATGCATACAGTATGCTCTTGTTCAGACACGTTATGAAATGGTCGTTCTCCACACGCATGGGACCGTAAGAAGTGCTAGCGTTGTGCACAAGGTTCCTGTATCCAGACAGGAGCGAGATGCACACGCCATGGCTGTCAGAACCTGCATCCCCCCTGTTTTCTTCCTTCCTCAAGGACTCAAAGACCCTGACGTCGCTTTATGACTCAGGACGCGACTGATCCTTCTATCCACTTTCTCTTTCAATCATTGTTAGTCTGCGTTCTTCCTAATGCAGGGGTGCAGAGCAGTCAGAGGACAGTGACGGATGGTGACCCAGGAGCACGTTAATGTACGGGTTTACCCTCCAAAAAGTTCTGTTTAATACAATTTTAAACCTAGAGTTGAAACCTGGCACTCATTCCATATTTTATGGGATTGTTCTGTACTGAAAAAAAATCTTTTTTTTTTAATTGTATCAGCTGAGGAGCCAACCCCCCTTGTTCCGGTTGACAGCCACACCAACACAGAAACAAGTCAGGGGCCATCTGGCCATGTTAGTGTGCTTCTGTTGAGAGAGTACCCCCCCATACCTCATAGCCTCACCCCCCCCGTTCTCTATTTCCTTCGCTCCCCTACTGACTGCTGGAGTTTGGGAGGTGGTGAGAGTTTGCGAGACGCACTTAGCTCATATCCTTTGCCGTACTTCAACACCGTGTCCCCCGTGACAAGCAGCCTGTTTTAGTGGAGCTCGGTCTCCTGGTCGGGGTATTATCTGCCCCCCTTGTGGACTCAGACTTTGAGAGCAAGCTGTCTTCAGTACCTCTCTCAGCTGTTAAATTTTCCTTACAGCATTGCCAGAAGCCTGCAGGTCAAGCGTTTACACCTCTCTGTTATGGCATAGAGCTATGGAAAGCTTTTCATAAAGGACATAAATATTGATTATTCTCAGTATGAGACTTCAGTACAGGAATGGTTTGTGGGTTAGATCTTTAATCTTTAAAGAGAAACGCATCAGTAGAAGAGCTCTTAATCCTGAGGGTGCTGTAATTTTGTGCAGTCCTTTCTCTAGAGGTCCTAACAAAGTGATTTGTTGACTGATCACTGATTACATTGCCTACTGTATGTCGTAGGTTTAGATGACAGGAAACAGCTAACTGTGTTTTGGTCTTGCCTCTGGTGTGTTTGTATTTTGGGTTTTTCCAGATTACCCATTTACTGTATTTTCTGACTCAACTAGATGGTGCTCTTGATTTGCTTTGGGACATGCTTTTGCCCTTTTTTGAACAGACAGCACCATCTAGTGGGGTTAAAAAATACAGCAGATGGTTCATGAAGCATCATTTTTGTCAATGAATTATTTATCGATTTTGTGTTTTGTTATATGGGGTGCAACTCAAGTCTATATGAGTTCTCTATGAATGTGCATGCAGGTGGACTTTTGTGCATATTGTTTATGTATGCATCTCCAATTGTACATATGAGTGCATGCGAACGTATGGGCCATCTGCTGCCGTTAGACCCTCTGGCAGCTGTGTCCCTAGGGTGGGCCTTTTTCTGCAGGGTGGAGCTCTTTCCCCTGGGCTGCCACTGTCCATCTCACAGCTGCTCGCCTTGACTTTTGTTAGAAGATTTTTGACATTGCATGAGCGTTTTTCTGAAAGCCCAAGCTTGTAGTCGCTGGGGTCCCCATCCCAGCCTTGCCATCACACCCTGCCACCACTGTGTGTGTGTGTGTGTGTGTGATGTATATGTTACATAATGTGGACCAGTTGAACCCATAACGTGGTATTTTTTTCATTCCCCACAAGGATAAATTCAATTAAAAAAAAATTTTAAATCTCTGAATGCAATCAGAAAACTAAAAATGCCAAGTGTTCTGTTTCGTTTGGTTACTTGTGTTTAAGCTTAGAGCTGGATAGGGGTTAAGGTTGTCATTGTTGGGATTAGAGTTATGCCCATATAAATGAATGGAGAGTCCCCAGAAAGATTTGAATACAAATGTGTTTGTGTGTGTGTGTGACGTCTCTCACTCCGGCACTGATTTCCTCCTGCAGTCCGATGACCGGAAGCTTGAGTAAATGTGGCCGGTCATCATAATAAAAAGCTGTTCCTTCCCGGACGAATATGGGTCAGAGAAGAAGGTGGAGATGGTGCTGCTGGGTCGTGACCGATTCCCCATTTCCTCTCCACAGACGAGATCATGCAGGCGGAGAGCCGCCCGCTCTGCGCCTCAGACATTACGTTCCAGCTGCAGAAGCAGTTCGCCTTCCTGCCAGGTGAGCCTGCCCTACATGCTTTCTATCCCTCTGATTCACGCTGCTTCAGCCCTCAAGCAAACCCTGCATAGCTCAGGGAGCCCAGTGCACAGCATCTCTCACTGGACGAGTAAATCTTAAAATGAATCACTTACCAGCCCAGCCAAGGACACTGACGTAGCTGTAAGCTCAAACTCTCCAGTTGTTTCTCGATAACATCACTATCTAAAGCCACTTCCATTTTCCACTTTGAGTTCTGTGGTTTTTATTTTAGGATTCTGGGACTTTTGAACTCGGGTGGGGGGGGAGGAATAGGCAGGCAGGTTGGGTGACACGCTTCACGGCAAACTGCGGAATAAGGCCTCCATTTAAGTGCGGTCAGCAGGAGTTTATTTTTAAAAGTGCCGTTTTGCTGCCTGGATGCCTGCCTTGGATTTAAGGGCCCAGTCCTGTTCCCAGCAGTGGAAAGTGTGACTGGCATAGTGAGATGTGGCTGGCTCAAGGCTTGGGTCGAGTTACTCCACACAATTGAGGCAGAGAGATGCCCCATCTATAATTCATCAGGGCCACGTCACACTCATTGGCATCTCGGGTGCTTCCATGAGGTTGTCCGTGAGCCCTGATTGGCTGCTCGGCCAGATGTTTTTCTGAAACGATTGCTGGCCTTCAAAATGAGTGTTATTTCACCACACCGAAGGCTGCTCATGTCTGGTGCTGCTGCCCCTTCTGGCCCCTCTGCCCCTGCTGCACTGTGGCCTTCATTAGCTAACGGATAAAGGCTCTCGCCAGTCACCCTGGGTCAACACTGGACGCGTCCAAGGAGGGTCAGCTTAAACACACTGTGGACAGATTCGGCTCTGGGGGCCGCGGGATGTACAGCAGTGGATGAAATAGAGGTCATGAAGGCCTGAAGGCAGTGTGGCATTTTGACATGCACGCATCATCACCATTTACACACAGCGGAATAACTGTTGCCGTCGTTGTCATAATTCTATGATACAATGGTACAGCCCTCCGTTTGTTTTGGAGCATCCTGTCATCCACATCGCCCCAGGCTCCTGTCTGCGGAACACCTGCAGCGTCTGGCAGTAAATTGCCCCTCCACTCTCCAGTCTGTGTAACTGGTGATTTCTTTCTCTTCAGCCATTGGCTGCATGCAGCAGTATGGCATCCAGTCACTGTCCTGTGGCCTGGCTCATTTGCATACTCTCTCTGTCATTTGTTTTTTTAAATCCCCCTTCCTCATCTCCAGCTTTTTGAATTTCTGTTTAAATTCCAGTGTGTGAAGTCACATGGGTACGTTGTCTAGTCCTGGTCATCACCAGGTTTTTCCTTCTACCTTATACCTTCTTATTGTGATAAACAATGTTTAAAGTAAGCTGTGAATAATTGGATAGGCATAGGGCTAAATAAGTTTATACTTCAGCCTACTTAATGTCAAACATAAAAGGCTGGAAATATAATATCTAAATATGGTGAATGTGAATGTTTGAAATAAACAATAAACAAACAAACAAAAACCTCCAGCACTCGGCACTGTTCCCATCTGACATAGACTAGACTGAAACTTAAGTTATTCTTGTAATCTCGCTGCCTTCTTTGTCCCATTGAGGAGACACCAGAACAAAAGGAAGATGGCAATCCATACTGATGAACATGTGCGCACATCATACTGTTCTATCAACATTCATGTTAAAACAACCTTGTTTGGAGAAGTCAGCAGTTCATTGCAGAATTTTTGTGGCATTGCTGAATATGTATTGGCAAGAAAATTGTGTGTGATGTAAGCCGTCATCCTTAGGTTATGTCATTCTGAGTAATGCAGAGTTGTCTCTCTGTGTGGTATGTGACATTGTAAGGGGTTTGGTCGCCCTCTTGTGGCTGTAATGGTAATAGATGTATTATTCAAAATCATATATGATAATGATATTAATTTGATCGTAAAATGCATATATGTATTTTATAACCTATACATTCTTTATAGAATAGTACGATTTTTGGGGCTTATGCGCATCTTACTTTAGTGAGGATGTGACCCTGCACAGTGTCATTCCAGGGTGTTTAAACATGCGTTGTTCTCCACCGCAGGGGGCCGTCAAGATGGATGCCCCATCATCGTGTTCCCAGACTTCCCCACGTTTGGCGATCTCCCAGAGGAGGAGTTCCACAGTGTGCTGACATACCTCACCAGCGTTCCCAGGTCAGCTCACCGCTCGTAAGAACAAGCGAGCAGCGAGAGCAAAGCCAACACGACCTCTATGAGGACGATATTATTTTGATCTTTGTATTAACATATCTGTGGAATATTTAAATACTTTAAATAGCAGGTTTGCTGCAGGTGTAAGAGCGAGTTTGTATTTATCCTTTGGCTTTTTTTGCTATTGAGTCTTTACCTGCTTTGTTGTGATCTTGGTCTGGCCTGCAGATGTCAGTAAAGACCTACTTTCGGGGGAGGTTTTCCTGTTTTGTTTAAAATGTGATTGTTCTTCTAGAAAGCTCTTGCTTTGACAGTTTTCATTCCCATCTCATTATGATTTTCCTCTTGCCGTGAATAGCGTTGAATATTATTATCTTTACCCTTGAGGTACGGCTTACAAGACCATTAGCTGATTGGTTCCCTTTATGGTGTTACCAAGTAACGTTACCGTTGCAGAGAGAGAATGACATGGAGCAGCGGTATCCTAGCAACCGGTTCATTGGCCCATGTGTGAAACAGGTTTGCCTAAACCGCATGAGGAAGAGGCAACACTTTGGCAGGGCAGCTGCACCACTGATGGTCCAGACAAACTGTTCTTTTGGGCTTATTTGTCCTTTCAGAATCAAGTGTTTGGAAATAAAGATGTCACTGCCGTGAGGGGGGGTGGGGATGTGGGAGGGAGCGGGGGGGCAGGTGCGGTGGCTCTCTGACTCTTAGGCTCTGTGTCGGCACCTTATCGTATCGTTGGGTCCAATTTGCGTCCCAGTGCCAAAGGTCACCCAGCAGATGGTCAGGAGAGCTGTGCTGCAAGTGGACCGGAGAAAATGCTGGAACGGTTCTGTCAACATAAGTCTGCCCGTGTAACAGCAAAGGATTTTTTTAAATGACAATACTTCCTGGAATGCAACGTCAGAATAATTCCATCTTTACACAATGGTAATTATTTACTGTTTCATTGGAAGGCATTACATTGGATCGCAGTAGCTAAATAAATTCTGGCTAAATATCTGCTTTCATTTTTATCTTATAGTTTACGTCTTGTGGGTGGTATTCTGTATATTTTATTCTATTGAAACAGTCAGTCTTAGACTAATGAATCTCAGGCGACCTAGATGATGTCTGAATATGAATGACTGCAGCTGTAGAATTTTAAAATATGAGGATAGTGGGGGTAAGAGGTCCTTGGCCCAATACCGCCGCCTAAGTGTTCTGCTCCTCTGAAGTGCCAACCCCCGTGGCTTCTTGGAACCGTGACTTTGCCCTGGGAGCTGTATCCTCTAGAGGGGGGGACTCTGTTTAAGTAGGTCTCAAAATTCTGCTACAATGGTATGTGATGGAACGAGCAAACTTCAAAAGAAGGAGTTTTAAATCTGCTGATAATTTTCTTATTTTTTTGCATGAGTGTTTTTGTATTAGTGTTAAACTAAAGACTGTGACCTACAAACAGAATGATTAAGTAGAAATATAAAATACAAATGTAAATGATATGCAGCTTCTCCAAATGTGTTTGATTTTTATTATATAAATAATTTCATTCTCAGCAAGCTGAATATCTGTGTTGTGATTTGCCTAGATCAGCATGTTTGCCCACAGATTGTCCTGTGCCTTTCTTGTGAGAGACGGCTCTGTTTCCCTGCTGGTTGAGGGAAAATGTCTCCTGATCCCACTGTATTATATCCGGCGTAAATCATCCTGTCACCTGCGCTCTTTGGAGGTGTCTGATTAGCAGAACTGTGGGTCTGTCCTGCATCTCTCTGACCCCGCTGGGCCTGGATTAGAGGGGCTGTGTGTAGGCGCAAGTGTGTGTGTGCATCCAAGAGAAGCAGCAGGAATGTTTGCGGGAAGGGTTGCCGTCGGTAACAGCCATCACTGGAGGGCTTATTTCTGAAGGAGACTGCGCTCCATCTTAGGGCCAGATCCCACCTGGCAGTCCCGCCTCCTGTGCATTAGTGATTCGACAAAGCTGCTGCCCATCTTTCTTCTTCCAGGCTGGGATTGGCTAGTGGCAAGGAGGTGCAGCGAGCCCCATTGGCTGTGCTGGTAAAATCCGTGCGGAGGCAGATTCTGCTTTCACGCTCTGTGCCTTTGCCGCGTATTCAAGCCGAGCTGCATAGTGAAGGCACTCCCCTTTTTTCCCCTCTTACTCCTCAAGCAGCCGCTCCTCCCTCGCGTAGATTTATTCTCCCGCTCCATCTGCCAGGGAGCTCCTCATGCGTGGAGGTCATCTGTGGGAGCACTGCTCCGAGGAATCCAGCAAGAGGAGGGCCATAACGGTGGACCATTTGTGCCTCAGGATGTCTGGCGTGCCGTCAGAAGTGTAGAACCGGAACGCCTGCTCTGAGGGTGTCGTGGACCTCCATTACAGGCCCCTTTGCTGTCACCTCGTCATCTTCACGTGGTTCAACCTGGAACCTCCTGCTCTGGTTCCACCTCGTCGTGTGGAGGGCATCGAAGCTATATGCTAGAAAGCCACTCCGCTGTTTGGGACGAGCCTTGATGGTGGATTTCTCTCTTCCAGCCTCAACGCTGCGGGGGTTGGATTTGTCCTGGTCATCGACCGCCGGCTGGACAAATGGGCATCGGTAAAGGCGACGCTGCTGCGCATAGCGGTGAGTTAACCCTGGTGCTGCCGTCCGTCACTCAGCTGGCCAGTCAAGCAATTTGTTTTGTCATCTGTAAAGGTGAGGTAGGGGCTTGTTGTTCAGTTATATTTCCATCTGTACAGTTAAAGGTGCCAAAGGTTAATTCCAGTCTTCTTAATGTGTGTGCGCTCAGGTTACACGTGCGTGTGTGTGTGTGTATGTTTGTGTGTGTGTTTGTGTGTGGTACAAGTGCCTTTAGCTGCTGTCACAGGAATTTGACATTGCTGGAACTGAAGGACCTGAAACAGTGCTAAAATAACAGGCGAAAATAAAAACAAGCAGCCTGTTTTTGGTCCATTCGAACATCCATATTTTAAAAAATCTAAAAATTTCATGGAGAGCTGTACGAAAAAGAGTGTCTGTCACAGAGGCTGAAGAAGAACACGTGCACCATAATAACCGGATCAGAAAGGAGCGCTTTGTTGCCCGGGTGACGTACAGTCATTTCCTGCGGCTTTGTGGTCAACACTCGGCCTTTGCTCTGCCCCTGGGGTGGGAGTAGAGAACAGGGACACGCGGGGTCATTAGCAGTCTGCGTATCGACCCACCCCCACCCCAGGAGACTCCACACCTCCCTTTCCCTCCCTGTCTGTCCTAGGTTTCTATTTTAATTGTCTCATTGAGATGACATTTGTATTGCTGAAGCATTTTAATATAAAAAAAAGTCACATCTACAATATGCAATGATAATGATGCAGTAATAGCAGTAATTATATACAGTCATAGTGGGAATGAACACCCGAATTCTCATTTAGTGCCCCCCCGCCTGCGTGCCTCTCTCTCCGGTCGTGCCTTGTGCACCTACTCCCCTGTTTTGTTTACCTCCCGCCTCCTCCTCTACTCTTCTTTCTGTGGCATCCCTCTGCTCTACTTTCCTTCCTTCCTTCTCTCTGTGGCACTGTGCCCGACACCCATGCTGAAGCTCACAGCCTGGCTGTTTGAGTGTAGCACAATGTTCATCCATACCTGTGTGCATTGTCTCTATATCTAGCCTTTGTGTGTCTGAACGTTGGCCATGTTCCTCTGTCTCGGGCACACTCAGCATCTTTCTGCGCATCCATCTGCATCCACCTTTCTGCCTTTCATTTCCCCATGAAATTTAAAATGCTAAATTAAAATCGATTTAGTTGACAGATCTTGTCCAGGTTCCAGTCGCGCTTGTTGTTTTGCTCCAGGCTGAGTGTTCAGCGCCCCCTACTGATAGAGAGCTCCGACAGAATCTGTTCCACTGAACACTCCTGCAGCTCTGCTGCTCACTGTCTGTCAGCTCTGCTGTTGAAGACTTTTCGAAGATGTTTTCCCCCGTTGGAATAGCCGCCATTCCTCAGGGAAGGTTTTTAAGGACATTTTCCATCCCCCTCAGCCTGACTGCAGGCCCTTATGCGTGGATGTGTAACAACCTTGAAGAAGGCAGCACTGTCAGAAGGAAGCTGCATCTGCTGTTTGTTTGTACCCTCTGCCATTCTGACAGCTCTGCAATGGTCCCTCTGTTCACTAGGAGCAGGACCCTGTGTGTGGGGGGGGGGGGGGGGGTTGATATGAAATTGGATATGTAGGCATTG
>JABFDZ020000082.1:374124-389145 GCA_019775955.2 Pollimyrus isidori
TCAGGACTCGAAATTCAAAGTTTAGGTAGCATGTGTGGATGTCACAACTGTATATACAGGGGGATTTGCAGTGTGGCATGTGTGGATGTCACAGCTGCATGCACAGGGGGATTTTCTGGCATGGCATGTCATATCCGGGATCCAGCTCACAACAGATGGGCACTTGACCTCAGCCGTATTCTTCCTCGGCAAGACACTGAAGACGCAGCGCACAGAGGTGTTCTGTTTGGTACAGAACCATCTCCATTGTGCCGAAGAGGCATCTGAGAGGGGCAGCTATGGAGGCTGGGGTGACAGCAGGAAAGCACCTGTCCCCTAGCAGCCGGCTCTGTCACGCTGCCTCATTACTCTCATGTGTGCCAGAGGCTGGAGTGTGATTCACACAGGAAGCGTTTCCACCCGCGTTGAGTATGAATCACACTGTAACGGATTCAGCGCTAGGTGAACCGGAAGGCTCTGCAAAATCCCCCAAAATCCAACTGGCACATCTTCCTGAATGATTCTTTTGTGTAGTAGTTTTGCATTTCCTCTCCTTTCATCTGTCTCACCCCTTCTTTTTTCCCTCTCATTCTTCCTCCCTTCAATTTGCCCCCCCATAAAGGACATCCTGATCCGTGCCCAGGCCCTGGCCTGTGAGGGCGATCGGCTCATCGAGAGCTCCCACTACGCTGTGGATTCCATCCTGCCAAAGTGTGGCGAGCTGCGCACTGTGGCGGAGGCCCTGCTGCTAGATCTGAGGGCCCGCAAGGACCACCTCCTCAAGGCCATGGAGCTCCATCAGACCTTGGAGAAGGTGAGTCCCGCTCAAGCCGCTCTCGTGCTCTTCACTCTGCCACTGCTGTCTTAAACTTGCAGTTCCCCATACTGCCACTAAAGGCCGCCAGTGCTCCCCATACCAACAGCATACATTTAAATTTATTGCATATATTTTTCCTATTGATTTTTTTTCTGCTGTTCTTACACCCTTTACAGCCTGGTGTTTATTAACCTCTGAAATTGCCTTGATTGATTAATATGTCCTACATTCTACCCTCTCCTCCTGTGTACACACACACACACACACACACACACACCTCCATCTTCATGCCACTGGTTTATGCCACTGTTATTTTCAGCGATGAGGTGAGTGTGACTCATGCATCTGTGGCCCCATGCAGTCTAGTCTCACATACATCCCACCTGCACCACCTCTTGTCTCTAATAGAATGGCCATGTTTTAGTTTTCAGTTGGAATTCTAGTCGATAGATTTCATAGATTCCCTGATGTCTGGTGTGTCACTCTGCAGGCTGATTATGGGATACCTTTCAATGAGATTTTCCCCTGACATCAAAGTACAGATGGCTTTGAGGGCTACGAGAACAGATTAATCATTCTTTAATTTAGTCCCCCCCCCTCCCCCAGGGTATATCTAGTTAATTCTCCCAGCCAGGCAGACATGACTAATCGCTGTGTTTGCTTCTAGGCTGCTAAGTGGTGTGATGATGGAATCTACCTGCTGGCGTCGCAGCCGGTCGACAAGTGCCAATCACAGGACGGGGCGGAGTCTGCCCTGCAGGAGCTGGAGCGCTATCTGGACACGAGCCCGCAGCACCGGCTCACGGACATTGGCGCCATCTGGAGGGAGTACGAGTCCGTGCTCACTGCTGAGTTCAGGGTAAGGCTCCCAGTTCAGAGCTGTCTAGCTGGTGCTGCGGCGGCCAACAGACCCAGGTGGATGGGGGGCAGCATTATTGGATTGGGGGTCAGGAATGTGCGGGGATCTTACAAAGAAAAGTCATTTTGGCAATACAAGAGTGTCAGATGAGGGTGTAGATGAGGGGGAATCAGGACAGGCAGACTGAGGCCATAATACACCCCCAAGGCAGTGCACTCCCCATTGCACAACCAGCTCGAAAGTACTGTGGTACCTCGGTTCTCGAACTTAACTCGTTCTGGACTCTAGATCGAATCCTAAAAAGTTCGAGTTCTGATCGAATTTTTCCCATAAGAAATAACGGAAAACCAATTAATTGTTTCCCGACCCCCTAAAATTACACCTAAATATGTTTTTTTAGCATTTAAACACAAAATAAACAGGATAAAACAAGAAGAGCATTTTTTTAATGTCTCAACTGGGGTTAAAGCAAAGCTCAAGGGCCCAGTGGTGACGTCACTGTGAGCCATGGGATATGAACCAGCAAACTGATAGGAATGCAACTTACCCCTCCTCCATTTGGCCAGTTTTCACATTTTGCTTATCCAGCTAACTGGGAAATCTTGCTTTGTGGATTTACCCCCCAGCATAAACAGTTAGAGGATGGATGGATGTGTGCATTCAGGATAGACTTTTGACCTCAGGGTTTGTTCCACATTGACCTTGGCAGGAGCATGTGGAGAAAGGCTTCAAGAAGCAGGCATCCATGCTGGAGATGTTCGACAAGCGGATGGTGAGCCTGAAGAAGCTGGCGGCCAAGCAGACTCGCCCCGTCCAGCCTGTGGCCCCAAGACCAGAGGCTTACAGCAAATCACCGCTGTCCTCTCCAGGTGAGCCCTGGACGCCTCATGGCGCAGCGTTACACAGTGCCGGCCCCTGTCCAGTCCCTGCTGGCAGATCAGTACATCACGGCCTCTTTATTCTCTGTTCAGCTCACCGCGTCCCAGAAAAATCCACCAGTGAGGATGACGCTGCGAATGGAGAGACCTGCAGGAGGGTAAGTGTGTGTCTGCCGCCCTCAGTGGAACGCTGGCCTGCCTCGCAACCGGGCTGCCCCTAAACGGGCTCCTACCTCCACCCTCCTCAGGTGGAGGCTCAGCGGCAGAACAGCGCCACCAGGCACGCCTCACAGTCCGAGGAGGAGGAGAACCTGGCCGTTCTGAGACGGTGAGGCACAACGGCTTGAGGTCAAAGCTCAAAAGTGGCACCGTGTCAGCGTGAGCACGTTTATACCCACGTTTATTTGCAGGCACGTGATGAACGAGCTGCTGGAAACAGAGAGAGCCTATGTGGAGGAGCTTTTGTGTGTGCTGCAGGTGAGTCGTGTTGCACTTTCCCTCTGTGTCCGCCAGAGGGCGCAATTGCAGAGTGTACAGTCTTTTCTTAGAAAAATTGTATTAGTGTGACCATTTTTGCGATGTATTTCCAGGGCTATGCTGCAGAGATGGACAATCCTGCCATGCAGCCCCTCATTCCCAGCGCCCTTCAGAACAAGAAAGAAGTTCTATTCGGGAACATGCCTGAGATCTATGAGTTTCATAAGAGGTGCTTACAACTCTGGATACATACCTTTCCAGTGTTGCCAAAATGCACTGTTCTGGATGAACAAGTTAATGATTAATTATATAATGAAGATGAAGAAGTGTTAGACAACACGCTGGAATGATACAAATGATTAGCTCAACTTCAGGCTACACCACAATTCATTTATGACAGCAGAAAGGATGCTGTACACGCATCCCCAAAATAACTTTCCTCTCCTCTTCCACCTGCTCCAGGATATTTCTCAGGGAGTTGGAAATGTACACAGAGACTCCGGAGTTGGTGGGACGCTGCTTCCTAGAGAGGGTTAGTTACGGCACCCCGCATCTGTGTGCGATTAGTTGTGTCTGTTGGCTTGAATAAACTACCACTGACACAGCGCTGGTTGGCAGGGATCCAAGCCTTCAAGCCGGTTATCGTTTTGGTTTCTGGCTGGGACACATTTCTGTGGATGATTAAGCAAGACATTTAATCTTGAATTTCATTCGTGTGCATCGAGCTGTATAAATGAGTAATATGAAAAGGCAAGATAGAGTAGTGGCTTTCAGTAAAAGGTGATTTGTCAGAAATGAGCCTCTTTGTAATATGCTGGTTTTTATATGTCAGATGACAGACCTACAGATTTATGAGAAGTACTGTCAGAACAAACCTCGCTCCGAGAGTCTATGGAGGCAGTGCTCAGACTGCGCCTTCTTCCAGGTGAGCCTTCCCCATTCATCAATGCTGAGCTCAGTGAGCGGGCTCCATCCATGATTGGCTGTTGCACTAGATCGGTATTTCCCAATCAGGTCCTCAGTTACCCACAGTCGGTCCATGTTTTTGCTCCCTCTGAGCTCCCTTCCAGATGGTCCACATTTTTGCTCCTTGGGAGGGAGCAAAAATGTGGATTATCTGTGGGTCCCTGAGGAACTAATTGGGAAACACTCCGCTAGATGACTGCTTCAACAAACTGGAGTAGAAAATACCGCTCCAACTGGTTTAAGCTGTAGTGAAAACACACACCTGTAACTGGTTCAAACAGGAGTGCCAGAAGAATCTGGAACACAAGCTGGGACTGGACTCCTACCTGCTGAAACCCGTCCAGAGAATAACGAAGTATCAGCTTCTGCTGAAGGTGAGCATTGTGTTTGTTTCTTGGCATTTCGAGCTCCAGGCGGCATTAAGGCATCCTATGTCACCTTCTATAGCTTAAGTCACCAGTCCAAAGAATGCCCACATTCTGCCCCCTGTGCGTCTACTTTTTGCTCAGATCACTTTGGTTGTCGGTCAGCTGACTAGAAACAACGCTAGTTTGCGATGTAGAAGTTTGTGCGAAGGAGTGATGCAATCTTGTATCCCCCGCCAATGCTGCAGGAGTTGCTGAAGTACAGTAAGAGTTGCGAGGGTGCTGACGACCTACAGGAGGCGCTCACGTCCATTCTGGGCATACTAAAGGCCGTCAACGACTCCATGCATCTCATCGCAATCACTGGATACGAGGTCAGGGCGCGCAGCCTGTAGGGTAATGAGCGGTTGGACTCCATGCACAGCCCCGCTCCTAAGGGGGATTACTGTGGGCTTTTCATGAAACCTTGTGTAACAACAATCAAAGACCCCCCCTCGCCCTCCCCCATTCAGGGTAACCTTAGCGACTTGGGCAGGCTACTGATGCAGGGCTCCTTCAGCGTGTGGACAGAGCATAAGAAGGGTCACGCCAAGGTGAAGGACCTGGCGCGCTTCAAGCCGATGCAGCGGCACCTGTTCCTGCATGAGAAGGCACTGCTCTTCTGCAAGCGCCGGGAGGAGAATGGCGAGGGCTACGAGAAGGCACCCTCCTACAGCTTCAAGCACACGCTCAACGTGAGTCCGACACGTGGGGCGTCTCCATGCCTGCACATGTTACATGGTGAAAATTAGGGAGGTTTGGGACTCGATTGGCGTGATCAGAACAGTCAGGTAAGGAGCATGTACTGATTACTAGTCCTAATGGACCAGTGTGAGGTTTTTTCCAGCAGCTAGAGTGCCAATCCTGCCACCAACCTCCAAGTTACTCCATATAAGTTGGAAAACGTCCTTATAGGGCTGGATGTAGATTGATTTGTATTTGTACTCAGGACAAAGAAATTGCAGGTTAAGGTCCTTGTTCAAGGGCCCAACGGAGTAGAATCGCTCCAGGCATTCATGAGATTCAAACCAGTGACCTTCCTATTACTGGCACAGATCCCTAGCCTCAGAGCCACCATTTTGCCTTAACAGCAAGGATGCAGAAAATCGGGAGAGATCCAGGCTAATTTAGGTTGTCAGCATGTATATTACTGTTCTGCAATCAGAAATTTCCTGAACTGGCTACTGCAAAGGTGACCTCCTATGACGTCATACCCTGGATTTACTGAGCTCTTCAGAATGACCCATTCTTTCATTAAAATCTGAAAACCTGAGTGGATCACTAGCTGCTTGATTTCATACACCTGTGGCTCTGAATAAACCACCTAAATTCATAGATTAAGGGGCATGTCACAATACTTTAGTCTACAGTATATACCACTGGTTCCGAACCCAGTCCTCAGAGACCCCAGACAGTCCACATTTTTGCTCCCTCCCAGGTGTGTGGACTGTCTGGGGTCGCTGAGGACTGGGTTGGGAATCACTGCTATATACTGTGTGATCTCTGCCGGAACGTCTCATGTGGAGCTGATTTTAGTGATTTTGGCATTTTTTGGTGTTTTCTTTGGGTTCTGTAATCACTGAAAGCTGCTTACATATTATTGCTTTATCTTTTAGCTATTAGTTAAGTTCTCCCCAAGCGAGCTTGATGGGTCGAATGGCCTCCTCTCGTTTGTATAGTTCTTATGTTCTTAGTTGCTGTTGCTTTTACATTTTTGACATGTGCCTCTGTCAGTGTATTGAGGGTAATGCAATCTCAGTCTAATGGATGGTGCTTTTCAAAGTGGTTTGATCCCGTGATGAGTGAGAAGGCAGATTGCGGAACCAACAACTTTGTGATGGATTCTCTTCTCTGACCTTCTCTGGCCCTCTGTTTCTCCTCCATCCTTCAGATGAAGGCCGTGGGCATCACAGAAACCGTCAAGGGGGACAACAAAAAGTTTGAGGTGTGGTGCAATGCCAGAGAGGAGGTCTACATCGTGCAGGTGCATCAACGTGGCTCGCCAACAGCCCATAGTGTGACCGCGACGTATGACTGGACCCCTCACAGTTTAATCATGTGACCCACAGGCATCTACGGCGGAGGTGAAGACGGCATGGGTGAACGAGATCCGAAAAGTCCTGACGGGACAGCTGAAGGCCTGCAGAGGTTAGATGTGACTCAGCTTTCGATGAAGGGGATCAAACTTCCTGAAACAAATGTTTTTGGGAGGGGTGGTATTAAACACACTGGTATCCAGAAAAGGCAGTGTGTGTTGGTCAACTGAAACGACCTGTTAATGAGTAGCTCTGCAGATTTTAGCACTGATTTTTCCTGCTTTCTGCTAGTCACAAAGAAGTACCTCTGAAAAACTAGTAATTGAATTTAGTGACTAAACCAAATTAGTTTTAGATGGAGATGCAGATGGCAGTTATTATGTTATGTACGTGAACCCTACAGGGTCATGTGTTGCCTTGAGAATGTTGTTGTGTTTTTAATGGAAGACCTAATATAACAGTTCTTTCTTACCAGAAGCCAGCCAGCAGAGGGCGTCAGACCAAACATTCCAATTCCCTGTTTCAGAATCAGCTGTCAGCGTAAGGTGAGCTTCCTGCACTTAGGCGGCACACCTGTGCTGGCAGCTCCAGCTGTAGGTGATCAATTATAAGACCTGAAAGCGCTTCCAGACCACACACCAGGGGTTCTGAGACCTCACCAGGGTATATGTTATTTTCCATTCCCCCCAGTCCTTTGAAAACCAGTCATAGGGGTAGTGTGAAGAAGGGGGAGGAGAAGAAAATGGAGCCCGCCAGCCCTGAGCCAAGCTCCTCATCTTCACCCAAGTACAATGACAAGAGCAAAGGTAGGTCCCCTAGGAGCTAATCCTGGGCCTCATCTATGTGGACCCTCCTTCCAAACCCTAAAACTCTCGCTATGATTGGTTCTTATCGGCCGGGGAGACAACAGGCAAGCCCACCATCCTATCCTCTCTGCACATCTCACATAGGGGGGTTATGACCCTGGGCTTAAATGAGTGTCTGCCAACTCTGTGCAGTCAGTGTGACTCTGCACAGATCCTCGATGGTAACTATCCCCTTATATACACACTCTTTATCCAGGAGTACATGTGGTGGTGCTATGTGTTCATACAGTACTATAGCATTTAAAGCTGTTTATCGAGATTTTAAGTGCATATTTTCCTGGGACAAGAAACACAATTTAACATTACCATATATGCAAATTAAGAGTAACACAGTACAAACTATGTAGAATTTCTCCCAAGTTACTGATAATTTGGTGGCTAGATAAACACAGCTTCGGTCCCCTAACCTCTCCCCAGGGGCAATTTTGTGTATTCGTTGAATTTCACTGTCAGCTCAATTAATGAATTAATTTAATTAGATAAAAAAGTCGAGATATTAACAAAGTGTGTTAGTGGTCGAGTCACCACACACAGACGATTTATACAAATAATAGCATAGTTTTATACCAACATGAAAATAATTTAAACGTCAATTTCTTTGACTGCTTAAAGGTGATGATAAACACTACTGTTGCTGGGCAACTGCCATCCAGGTGAGACAAAGGGCAACTCATCTGTATCTCATCTGTAAATGTTTCAAATAGAAATTTACAGTATCGATGGGAATGTGCCCAAGCAACATTGCTCAAAAAGTAGCCCCTTCATACTGATAGTTATCTATGTTGGTTTCAATGTAAACGTGTTGACATGTTCCTCAGTGGGATCTCTATGTTCCCTCCTGCCACCATATTGATACCTCCTGCTATTTTTTCAGGCTGTTCACTGAACCGGTATAAACCCAGAAACCCCCAAAGCACACAAAACAAGCTGCCCCTCTGCACTGTCTCTCTAACCCCTGCTTTCCTTCTCCACCCTCCTTCCTTGTCCTCTCTCTCCCTCTTCCTCCCTCACTCCACCCATTCCACCGGCCAATCGGATCACCTCCCCAATCTTCCCGGCCAATGGGGTTGCTGCTTTAGATGAGCCAGTCACCAGCCCCACCACAGAGCGGGCAGCCGTGGCCAAAAAGCGCTTTACCTTACAGGGCTTCAGCAACCTCAAGAGCCAGAAAGGTAAAACTGGCCCAGCAGGTGGCGCTGTTTATCAAACACACCTCATCTGTGCTGAAAACTGCACAAAACCCTAGAGAAAACATAGATTGATCTGGGTATTATAGTAAAAAAAAATCTGAAAAGCTTTTGCACATCAGGTAGAATTACTACACCATGTAGGATCCAACTTAATTGTTAGAAGGTGCCTCTCTGGACAGGCCACACCATCTAGTGCTAAACGTCTTACCATTAAACTACCACTGTCATTAGCCATTAGCGCACCATTAAGACTTGGCAGTTATGATCCACAGCTTAAGACGCCAGTCCCAGGGTACCCCTCTCTTTTATATATTGTCTCACCCTGTCTGTTTCACTGTCCTCTCCCCTGTCTTCCTCTCTTCCCGCATCGCTACCAGGATCCCCCACTAGCCCAGACCACAAAACCAAACGGCACGAGGTTAAGAGCGACCCAACTCCTTTTGGCATTAGAGGTATTCTGTCCTCCTGCCACATCCCCTCCCCCCCACAAGGGGGCAGACTGGTTATGGGAATTTCTCATGTCCCAACAATACAGAGCTGAACACTCTCTTCACTTGTTGTATTTGAGATGAGTGGCTTGCATTGAGTCCTGTGTATGTCCATCCTGTGTTTTTCATCTCAGCATTCATCCCCTTTCAAATTAATTTTGTGTTCTTTTATTTAGTCCTCTAATGGTGCTTTTCCACTAGCACCAAGAACCAAGCCGTATCGTGAAGAGATGGGTTTCCACTTAAAATTGTCCAAGCTGTACCAGCGCCGTGACACCCAAACCTGGAAAGGCCTTTACCGAGCTGACCCTCCTGCAGTGGGAAACCAAAGCGAGCTGAAACCGTGCTGGAACCGTGCTGGACCCGCTCTTGGCGGTACTGCTTGGTTCCTGCATGCCAGTGCCATAAGCGACAGGCATAGGCCTCCTGTATTTGAATATGAAAAGACGTTGTGTCGTCTGAAGGCCCTCCGGTACACTGTGAATCTATACAGAACCAAAACCCTGTCATGGGCCCAGAAAGGGCAGCATGATCATGCTCACGGAGGAGCCAGAATGAGACCGGAAGATTCTCAGACTGACGACTACTCCCTTTAACCCCCCCGACCCCCACAGATACAGGCCCACCCATCTCCCTGAATAGAGTGAAATGGCTCAGTAGCTCCAGCCTGATGCAGGCCAGGAGGAGAGGTAAATTACCGCTGGCAGGGGTGTTCTTGTCTTCCTGGCCTGTCTTGCTCTTTCAGGAGATTCTATGCACGTGAGAAATCCTATCTTTCCATCCTCCTTTTGGTGTTTCGGCGATGGATGAACCTGTGATCTGACATTCCCCACACCAAAAACATTCCAGTTTAGAGGCACTGGAATGTTTAGTGGAACTCAGAGTGTGATTTTTTTTTTGTTTTTATCTTCTCTGCGTGCATTCTTTGGTGAACATGATTAATAAAGTTGGTAAAACGCCCAGATCTGGGCAGCCCTATTGCAGTCCCGAAGATCACCGCTGGTGTTGTCAGTTTGTGATCCTACATGCATCCCAGCGTCGGATGAACCAGGAAAGTAGGCCTTGGTGTGTTGCTGTGGTTTGGAATGATGATCACTGTTGGAGGTGCATGCGCTGCTTGTTGGGCGCCCTTGACCCGAACTGCTGTGGTGTTCTCAGACTTGGGACTGTCATCCTAGGATCTCCCTGTGTCATGTGGTTCTCTCTTGGGGATCCGTCCTCCACTGTAGTTCCCTGTCTCAGTTCTCGCTCGCAGCTCTGTCACCGAAGGGGGCACACTCCCTCCCCCAGCACAGACCCGTGCACCAGGTCAGCATATACTGTACCTGAGCCCCAGAACATCACCATCAGTCATAATGAGCCCCTGCAGCACTGTGGCACCTTGTCCCCCATTGCGGTGTATGTGTCTGCATGCTGTGCGCGTGTAATGGGACCTGCTAGTCCCAGCAGAGGTGTCCAACGCGGGCAGGTGACTGTAGCCTCTCGTCTCCTAATGCATCCTCTCTCTACCAGGCTGGGCCAAGGCCTCTCTTTCTCTGGACATCTCGGAGGAGAATGACGGCTACTCCAGCACCGAGGACCCCCTGAACTCTGACCCTGAGGAGGAAGCGGGCAGAAAGCTGGTCTGTGTTCATTCTGCCTGTCTGTCAGTGTCAGTCGGACTGTGTAACTCCTGTTTGGCTGCATCTGTTCATTAATCAGCATCAGTTTGCATCAGTCAGTCTGTGTTTCTCTGTGTCAGTCACTGTCGTTCTGTGTATCGGCTGATCTGCCTCATTTCTATCCGTCCTTCTGCTTGTATGGACGTTTCCAGTGTGCATCCATGTCATAGTACTGTTGTGGATATGATTTTTCTGGAGACAGTGGTTTCCAATGTCCTGGTTATCTGTGAATTTTCTGTTTTGAGTGGAATAGAAGCCACCATGTTATTAATTTGGAGGCTGGGTTTCATATCAGATGAAAATTGCATGTGGCTGCAGCTTTATTGCCCTTGTGGCCTTCCAGAACATTCTGGTCTCCATTTATGAGACTTAGCGTACAATCACTGCCTGCCTGGGTGGTGCCTGGCTCAGAGCCTCGTTGTAGTTTTGGGCTACGGAGGGAACTTCTTGCCCACACATCCACTAAGAGCCAGGCGACAGCTTAGTCCTGTCATTAAGAAATTCCACACATACTTTATCTATCCTCTATTTTATCATTACAATAAAATTTGTATGCATTGTTTTGTCAAAGACAAAAACACAATTTTGGGTGGCACAGTGGTGCAGTGGTTTTCGCTGTTGCCTCACACCCCTGGGACCATGGTTTGAGTCTCCACCATGACTCCATGTGTGTGGAGTTTGCATGTCATTGGGTTTGCATGCAGAGGCTAGTTGGAATTACTAAAGTGCCCATAGATGTGTTTGTGTGTGAATGGTGTGAGAGTTTGCCCTGCCATGGGTTGGCACCTCAGCCAGGATTGTTTCCTGTCTTATGCCCATCGCCTCCAGGTTAGGATAAGCCAGCTAAAACTAAGGGCTTCCATTATGTGATTATGAGTATATACTGTGAATATAACTTTCATTGCCTTTCCCACTTCATCTTCAGTTTAAAGCTTTTCAAGTAAAATTTTCACGGTTTGACCATGTAGTGGGGGTTTCCAAGTTTGTGACGGAGCTCTTGACCATGTCTCTGCTCGGACCCACAGGCCCCAGGGAAGTACACAGTGGTGGCCGACTACGAGAAGGGGGGACAGCAGGACCTGACGGTCAAGAGTGGAGATGTGGTTCAGCTGATTAAGGAGGGCGAGGACGGCCAGTGGTGAGGCTCTCTCAGACACCCGTTTTTGGTCTAAAGTGCTGACTCTTCCAGTGATTCATCCTTTCTGTCCCCACGCAGGTTCGTGCGTAACCTCAAGACCAGTAAGGAGGGCTGGGTCACGCCCTCCAACCTGCTGTCTCTTATTGGGGAGTCTAAGTCCGCCCAGTCCCTCAGCAGCTCAGGTAACGTGTCCCCATGTACAGCTACACAATCCAAAAAAGTTCAAGAAGTAGAGCATTGCATTAGGAACACCAAGGTTGTGGGTGCAAATCCCATTGAGTGCACATGCATTATAATCCTTCCCTCTAGCGTAAATGGCTTTGTATTAATGTGTCTAATAAGCCCCCCTTCCCCCGCCCCAGCATACCATCTCTGGCCTGCTCCCACCTCACACAGCAGCACCAGCAGACTAGCGCAAGTGAATAGCAGGCTAGAATGTTCCTTTTGGGGTGACATCGGCAAAGATCCATGAAGCAGCAGTGTTGTTTTCACAATTGGCACCAGTCTTTATTTCCACACCTATTAATGACCCTATTAATGAGTTGCTGTTCTTGCTGTGATGGTCACCACCCCCCACCGTCTGTATTTCACTACACACCCCACTGCACTGTGTTGTTTCTCAGACTTTGACTCATTTGAGCACAGTGCAATGACCCTGTTTTGCTAGGTGTTCAGGAAATTTTAATCCCGGTGACATTCTGAGAACCTTAACCGGTGTGCTTGCCTTGTTGTTGCCGGGACCTTCCTGCAGAGGGCAGTGCTTCTGGTCATCTGAGCACCTCGTCAAGCTGCAGCGAGACCTACGCCAGCTTCTCCGACATCAAGGCCTGAGGCTGCACCCGGCACCGGACGCAGTCGCCCCTGATGCTTCTCACTTTATGTTTCCACCCATCTTCACCATACACTAGTGTTTCCCATCCCGGGCCTCGGGGACCCCCGGACAGTTCACGTTTTTGTTCCCTCCCATTCGCCGGTGGGGGCAAAAAATGTGGACATGGGGCATTTCTAGCTATGAAAAATATCTGGGGTTAAGTCAAATTTACCTGGGGTTTGTCTTTGAAGATTGGCATCGGGACTAAAATACTCGGGGCTAAATACTCGGGGTATAGCCCCAAGTGATCAAGCCCAACAACGCCCATGACTGTCTGTGGGTCCTGGAGGACCGGACTGCTCTTCACCCCTGTCTGTATGTGTGTGCTTGTGCGTGTGCCTGCTGGAGCAGCACACCTGGGAATGCCAAACTATCTGATGCCGTATAGAAACCAAGGAAATTGTGCTCAGCTACATGTTTCTCTGAAATGTGCTATCTACATAACAGGCACCCCAGACTTTACTGACACGGTGGACCATTCCTGTATGTCACAAGAATGTTTTTTCAGTTAAAAAATGTTACAGGGCATTTATTATACAAATCGAAAACTTTCGAAAGAATATAAACTTGTATCAATGAAATAACTTTTTATACTCATGGTTACTGTGCCCATGCACTGCATAGGTGAACTGGGTGTTGTGATCACTGCAGGTGAATTTGTCTGGTATGATCAGACTCACTCTGTCGCTGTGAACTATACCTGTAAGGTGCTGAGTTCATCCCACATGAGTTACTCTGAAGCACCAGTGGTATTTAACGTATTTCCTGGTAAAAGACTGGCAAAGGGACTCAGACTACTTTACCTGATTTGATTAACATTGATGTTGTGTAGATATATCATTGGTACACAATCACATGCAAATGTCACTGAAGTACTGTTTAAGGGTCATTGTCTTCACACTGGATGTCGTTTTTAAAACTTGTTAAGCATGGAGCGTTATTTAATATCACAGAAAGGATGGATTTATAAAGCATCCAAAGAAGATGAGATTATAAGCCATGGTATAGTATCCCATGATACACTCTAAACGGTCTGTTTTTTATACGTCTTAACTGTTTCCGTTTTGTTTGAATCAAATGAGACTTGATTAATGTATGATTACCGGTGAACATTATACATCATTTGTAAAACAATCAGCCGTCCTGTAGTCCTGCTTAACGCTTCCCGGTTCAGTATTATGCCTGATAATATTTGTTACAAAACCCTGGACATCCTCCAACCAGCAACTGTCGTTGAGTATACTGGAATTTTTGTCAGAAAATGTGATGTAAAATAACGTTCTTTTTTTTTCTTCATTTGCACTCTAAGTCAATATGATATTGATGTTATTGTTTATCACACTTTATGCAGCACATTGCCGCAGATGTCTTTTTTCCTATGGTAACTGGGTCAATAATAAAATTATGTATATATATATATGTATATATGTATGTAAGAAAGTCTACGCTGTACTGAAAGAGAAAATAAAGCAACTTGTATTAATTTCACTGGTGTGCTCTGTGTGAAAGGGAGGTTTACTGTGGCCAGCATTGTTTCTGGTGCACCACAGTGCAATTAAATGTATAAATTGGGGCGACTTTTTGTTCATTCGCAGGTGCAAGGCTCAAACTTACTGATCGAACATTTTATAGTCATCGCGCGCATTCGCAGATCTCGCAAAGGCGAGAAATGCCATCCACGGCCAAGCATTAATCACAGCTGATTCTGCGTTAATTACAATCATGGATGGGACCTTAGCCTGAGCTATAACTCAACAAAGTCATGAAAAACGAAACTCGATAGAACAGGTCGACTATCCGAGAGGGTAGGAAACAAGGCCTGTCAATTAGAGGAGGGGCACATGATGACAGGTATTAGCCTATTGGTAGCCTATTTGGGACTGTGCTACAGTATATGTGCTGTATTAGCCGGCAGAGAGATGTAGATGTAACGATTTTGGATTTTCTTTTAATTTAACTGGCCTATTGATCCTCCATGGTCACTTATTAAAATTCATCAGTGTTGCTGTGATGGTTCCACCTTTTGTGTTATGCGTAGGTTAATATAAGTGTATGCTTATTATTATCGATCAGGGAAAGGATGGTCAATTAATGTGGTGGCGCTGGTGCTCCCGTGTGTCCCAGCGACTGTCCGTACACAAGAATGTGTCTCTTAGGCCCAGTAAAAACAATTATTAGTTTATTATCCTCCATCCATCCATCCATCCATCATCTTTCGCTTATCCGAGGTCGGGTCGCAGGGGCAGCAGTCTCAGCAGGGAAACCTAGACTTCTCTCTCCCCGGCCACTTCCTCCAGCTCCTTTGGGGGAATCTCGAGGCGTTCCCAGGCCAGCCGAGAGACATAGTCCCTCCAGCGTGTCCTGGGTCTTCCCCGGGGCCTCCTCCCAGTG
>JABFDZ020000082.1:403433-419862 GCA_019775955.2 Pollimyrus isidori
CCTCAGTCTCCTTTGCTTGAGGCTGAACAGATTTAACTCAACTAACCTTTCCTCATATGACATTCCTCTAAGACCTGTAATCATTTTTGTGGCCCATTTTTGATTTTGTGGAATCATAGCTTACTGTTAAATACACAATATAATGAATCATTTATTGGCTAATTACACAAATACAGGTGTCAAAATTTATCTTACCCAGCTTCGGGGAGAGACAACAGAGAGCAGGCATGGGGGTGATGGTGTAAGGGCCTTACTAGGATAGCAACCTTCTGATCACAGGTACAGAGACTTGGCCCACTGAGCCACTCACTAACATCCAAAGACAGGTGCAGTAATTGCAACACTGCAGTACTTTATTATAGGTGTCTGCACCCAACCTGGAATCACCCCCCCTGTTAAAATCCTGTGGTTGGCAGAATTTTGTTTTCCTTTTAATTTGGATGAATTATATTGTAACAGTTTGGGGTCTAAACACAGAGATTACACCCCTGGAGCAATTGGCGATTAAGGGCCCTGCTCAAGGGCTCAATAGCAGCATCACACTGTCAGGGATGGGATTTGAACTAGTGACCACCTGATTTGGTACAGCATTCTGAGCCAGATGGGTATCACAGCAGCTGTGAAACAGATGCAGATTAAGTGGTACATGGAATGATGAATGCAGATGTGAAGCACGGAAATCTGGGACCTGCACAATCCAAGTGTGCGCATGTGCTGCAGGTAGCGGGCAAGAGTTTCCCTCTGAGCAAGGACCAGTGGAGACAGATTCTGAAGAGGGTGCAAACCCCAGCCAAAATGTGAGAGAATAATTTGATGGTATTAATATCCCTTTAAAAAGCCATTAAAAATGTATTTTGTAGAGAAATAATACTCAGATGGTTGAATATGATGTTATACTCAACTTTTTCCATAGGTAGCTGCTGAGGCAGACAATAACAGGTATGGATGTCCATATTCATCAGTGCAGAATGAAGAAAGTGTGTGATGGTGGTCAGGCTTGAGAATTTATCAGCTGTGTTCCGTTTGAACAGCGATGATGATTTTGACTGCACTCAGTTGGACAGAAATGCTGATGCAGATGAACCACGACCAAGCACATCAGGTAACTTGATCATGAGTGCTTCTTCACGGTTTGGGGACGACTCCATGCAAGGGTCGTCATTGTTTTTTTTTTTCTCTCCTCCAACAGGAAATCAGGTGACCTCAAATGGGAAGCTCAGTGACACAGACTCTGTGAGTACTGAGCTCTAAATGCCATTATTGCAGGAAGTGTCTCACTGAAAGATATTGAAGTGATTGGTTGACATCTCTCTGTTCAGGAACAGGGCTCACAGAGCCTTTTACTGCCAATCAAGATCTTGGAGGTGCAGTCCCTCTGTCCACCCATTCCAGGTACTAAGGCACCTCAGCTGAATTCTTTAACCCAAAACTACTTTATTTTATACATGGGAGTATTATCAAGGTTTCTTATGGTTTGTTCTCGGGTTTCTTCTGGATTCTCTGGTTTCCCCCCCCACAATCCAAAAACATCCTGAGCCAAATTGGAGTTACTAAGTTGGGTTGTTCCCTGTCTTGCACATGTATCCTCTGGGGCAGGCTCCAGACACCCCCCATAAGACAAGCAGTTATAGAAAGTGGATGGATGGGTTTTATTCCAGGCAGCAGCCACAATTCCCAAGTATCAAGTGTGGAGTCTTCATTTTGGACCAAGTGCCAGGAGGCAGGATGCATCGAGTCAGTCTTCTCCTCCTTCATCTCTTTAATGAAGAAACTGTCAGAGAGAATGGTCTCCAAGCAGGCCAGCGAGGAAGGTGAGTTTATAACCATAGCACACCTTAAGAGTATAATGAAGGTCAAACCAACTGGCAGTTGGATGTTGAGCTCACAGATTAAACAAAAGCAGGGTGTTCATTGAGGTGGTTTATTTCTACAGGACACACTGTAAATGAACAAGAGCTTAACACGAGGCTCCCAGTGGAAGGCCAGTCTGATCATTGTTCCTCCACAGATTGTATCCTGTCGTTCAAAGTGCTGAAAGCTTCAGGAATGTTACCTGGCATACTGGCCCAGATTGAACAAGGTGAGCGTCGTTCAGTATCGGAAGCCTGCCGTGGAAAATGCTGACATCACACGCTCCCCCATAATGCAATCACTTTGCCCTCAACAGATATGAATGGGAAACTGAAAACGCTTCAGGAAGAATCAGAATCCCTGCAGACGGCATTGTCAGCCATAGGCAGTGCCAGTAAATTATGCTCCTCCAACGAGACCATGAAATCAGAAATGTCACAACAGTAAAATTTGTACAATTATTGATCGCAGTGGTTCTTGAATGTATACAAGAGGACATGGCCGAATCCACCAAAGCCAAACAGACAGCTTTAGGCAGCTGTTGCAGAAATATGTACCAAAGTCGAATCTGTAAATTTTGCACACTAGCGGAAGTGCAGTTTAGTGACAGTGCATTCACTTTCCATATTCCAACAGCAGGAGTCAAGGAATGTCAAAGACTGCCACAAAGGGCCAGTCTATTCAGGCATGCATGTGTTCCCAAAGCAAGTTATGCTCAGTGCTCTGATGGTATGGAAGAAAAAAACAAGTTGCCAGGTGGAAAGGAAGAGAAATAGTGAGTTTGTGGGATGTGGTATATCATTTCACAGGCCACTAAGTGCGCTCATCATCATGGCTCAGACAAGCATCTACAGTCAGTTGGGCTACCACCAAAGTCTCTGCCACCGAAGTCAGTTTTTGAATGCCCCACAGCGGCCAGCTCTACCGATGAAATCCTTGAGAAGATTCCCATCCATCTGCCAGAAGGCTGTTGTCTGCGTAACAGCTGTCAGGTGGTTCACACAAAACCTGAAGCAGAACTCCTCCAGATCCTAGGAGGAGAAAGTAGTAGGACAGACAATATTCTTTAGAGGTGCCGGCTTATGTTGACAAACTCTGCTGCGATTGGCTGGTTTACATTGAGACACTGATAACACACAGAACCAACTGTAGTCATGCAGTCACGCAACAGTATAGCATGTACAATTATGTACAGTATATAATGCTATTTTCATGGCGAGAGTAAATGGGTATTAAAAGCAGTGAGGAACCAAAAATGTACTTAAGTCAGTAAAGGTGTCACTCCACCTAAGGGAGTTAAAATGACAATACAATTCTACAATATACAAAATACATTTTTTGTTTATAATCATCGTGTACACATTATTCCCTGAGCCCACCATTCTTCCAACTTTAAAGTTAGCAGTGGAAAAGCAGTGATTGGTGGGTCCATTTACGAGTGAGCTGAACTCACTCAATGACAACAAGGCTGTCTGTCACATAACAGTCTAGAATTTCTGAATTTTACCAGCTTTATACATATGCGGGATTTATACTTGAGAAATGGGGAAAGTGTTTGAGATTCACCGTGTCAGTTCCATGTAACAAACTCCACAAATTCAACTATGCCAAGGTAGGTAGATTTCCATTCTTTGGCACCTTTTAAAAAAAATGCTTGTCCAGAAGTGTGTGTTCAAGACGAAGGAGCCAGGGGCAAGGTGAGAGATCCTGACTGAGCCGGTGTTCCCACCAGGACTGCGCCAACAGGTACAGAGCGGGGGGGCATAAGCTACAACCCACCTCAGCATCATAACGCACGGCAGCAGAGAGCAAGCTGAAGGCGTTTTCAACGGTGATCCCCCTTTTGATGATGTGCTGGCAGAGACGCTTCAGTCTGTTCTCACAGTATGAGGTGGCTAAGTCCAACAACCCTGTAAAGGAGGGTAGATTGAAAGGTTAAGTGATCATAGCGGCAAGTGAGCCAGTGTCATTTTTAAGTATACCAACCGATGGCATCTTCGGGAGGCAAGTCGACACTATCGGTGTAGAGGAACTGGATGAAAGCTCTGTAAACAGGGTAGGAGAATTGGTCCACCTCTATGACCTCCTTCAGGTCCTCATCCCAATGTGACTGGAACATGGAGCGGAAGTGCTGACACCTGAGGGAAGATAGCCATGGTTAGAAATCATCATGCTGCTCTCTCCCATCAGCCGTCTCCCACAACTCACCTTATCTTCAACACCACCTTATGTACATAGATGTGCTTTCCCTCCACGCTAAACTTCAAGTCCGACGTCTCTGGGCTGTCAAACTCCTTTTTCAAGCACTGGGCCACCGTCAGATAGTCGTCGTGCTCTGCACACACCACACAGCGCTTCCATTTGTACTCGCACGCCGCGAAAACATGTGCCTGTGCATCGCAGGAAGGAAGCCTCTTTACCCACAGCCACCATGCGCCACATAACAGCAGGCATGGCGAAGCAGGCAAACACGTCATCTGTACTGTTGAGGTATGTCAGCTGTGGCACCACCACCGCCTGGCCGCGGCACTGCCCCCACATGTACACCTGGCCACCCTGGGTCTTCGCTGCAGACATGTGCGTCGAGTGGCAGGCGGCGATCTCCACGATCCGGCTGGAGAACGGGATGGGACCCCTCAGCGTGTTACAATTGACACCAATGCCACGTCAGATGTTCACACAGCCACTCCTTCACCTCAGCCGGTGAGATTTAGCGGGCAGCCGCCATGACAGCCATCCTTACCTCTTCTCTACAATCACCTGCACTGGACTCAGGTGGTTGCTCTTGCTGCCCGTGCCCAGTTGGCCATACGTGTTAGCGCCCCAGGCGTACAGACAGCCCTGGTCTGTTAGTGCCAGTGTGTGGGAGTAGCCGCAGGCAATCTGCCAGGAAAAGTGAGACGGCACCATGCCCTTTAGCCAAAGGGCAGGACTTTCAACAGCCACACATCTAACCCAGCAATTCAATGTACTAGTTTTGCCTTGATTTCAGGCCATATTAACTATAATCGTGACACTTCATAGATCAATAGGGGGAATGTCTCTTTTAGCCCACCCCATTCCACTCTCCGTGACACGTGCAAGTTGGCAGCGAAGGGGACGCTCACAGACGTGACTATTCTGCCGAGGCTGCGGCTCAAGCCGGCGACCTTCCGACCACAGGCACCGAGGCTTAGCCTGCGGAGCCACACGCCGGCCCAACCTGACATCCACTACCCCTGACAATAGCCCAACAAAGACAGACAGCAGCACATCACCTGCAGCACACAGAGGCCCTGCAGGCCCACCAAGCGGCACGGAGTCAGCTGGTTCCCATTGTTGCCCAGTCCCAGCTGCCCACTTCCATTATAACCCCACCCGTACACCTGAAAGATAAAGGACAAGGCCGTTGAATCCTACAGCTCATCATGAAACCTGCAAAACGTCGCCTCCATACTCTGTCACTGAAACACTGTGGTTGTGGCACAAATCCGACTCAAGAGGAAGAATTCACAACATTAACAGCCTCCCACAAGCACTTCCAGGGATGAAAAATACCTCTGCAGAAAAATTATGCTCACCAAGGAACATAAACAAGTAGGGCAAAAAATGCCGTTGTCGGCTTTGACGGAGATGCAGGACGCCCACGCAAATCACAGTTTCCCTCGACTCCAGCTGCACCTCACTACATTCAACCACAGCAGGAAAAACTCCTTACAGATAGACGTCCGCTCACCTCCCCATTGTCCAGCACCGCCATGGAGGATGTCTGGCCACAGGAGATGCCAGTCGCCACCCTGTTCTGCAGGCAGCTGGACACCCTCCGTGGCGTGGGCTGGTTGGCCGTCGATCCAGAGCCTATCTGGCCACAATTGTTGTAGCCCCACGCAAACACCTGGATGCCAAACAGGGCAGTTATGCAGTAAACAAAACACACAGCTTATTAGGTAAACAACCTCTCCTCTGGACGGACGGATACAGGCTGGTCGGGAGTGAAATAATGAGCTTCCTTGGTCTGGTGCAGGGTGAACTGAAAAGAGGAGCCTCAGTTCTCCCTCTTCTAGGCAGACCATCGATGAGGCACATTGCCTCAGAAAGGCTGCTGTGTCCAAATATGAGCAGGTAGTGACGGCGCAACTATTGCGCCAGGTGTTGCACACAATTTCCAGCAGGAGGGGATGCACAGCAAATTGGTTTTCATGCCAATGCAGCTATACCTGGCTTGCAGATGCAATATACAAAGAACTACTTTAAACTTGTTAATTAAATCTGGAGTAAATTAATGGTTTCAGGAAACTGAAATCTCACTTGGTCATTCTTCATCTCATTCTTCATTCACCAAGATCAATTTGTTGGGAAAGGCACCCCAGGTCTTAAACCAGCCACATTCGACTGACCCAGTGACCCCCTCACCTCCCCTTCAGATGTGCGAGCCATGGAATGATGAGACCCACAGGCCACTTCAGTCACCTCCTTGTTTGCGAGATTGCTGGTCACCAGGATGGGTGATAACCCCTGGTTGGTCGTCCCATTGCCCAGTTGGCTGTAGCCATTGTGGCCCCAGGCAAACAGCTCACCACCTATGGGAGGAAAGCAGAGTTAAACCAGATTCAATATGCACACTAACCTCTGATTCACAGTAGACACAGGTGCTTCCATTTAACACACCATGAACCTGCATTACCAGCATCTTGATTGGAGGGAGCGTCACTGTACCTGCAGTTGCCAGCAGGACATGAGGTCCACTGCCATAGCTCAAACTGACCACCTTCTTCCCACTCAGACACTCCACCTTCTTGGGGAAAATGGTACTCTGGTTGTCTCCTGTCCCCAGGCAGTTGCTGCAGTTCAGACCAAACGCATACACCTGGATGGGGCAATGCCACATTAACAGATTTGCTGCCACTAGGGTGACCTCATCAAGATTCCTAGAACAGAGGGCTTCCCATCACCCTACACATAAAAAACAATTCAGGCCTTCAGCCAACATCGCCATCACACACTGAAACGTAACCCCAAATGGCACGGGGGCAAGGCACCTCCACTCATCACAGCACCAACCTCATCTTCATGGGTGCAGTAGATTGCCTCATTGCCAGAGGCACCAAAGACACAGGCTAGGCTGATTGATGCAATCTCCTGGGGTCCCAGCAAGGTGAACAGGGGCCACTTGCTGACATCTGCCATGCCGGGGGACCTCACAGAAACCACGCAGGGCAAGGCGGTGGTGCAGCTTGAAGCAAGGACGGTGGGTGAACTCTCGTCACTCTTTATGCTGCCGTCACTAGACACAAACACAGCTCTCACGAGTGGAAGCTCATCACAGGAGTAAACCAGACAGAGGAACACCCATGATGAAATACCACTGGGGTGGTGCAGGGGGGTGGGAATCACACCGAGACATGAGCATGCACATGCCAATACGCAAGCGCTTCACTCTTCTCACTCCATGCCGGCAGTTCTCCAAGTCGTACACACATTTTTATTTATATTCATTTCATTGCAGTTTAGTTTGTTTTATGTAGCTTTTTTCTGCACAATGTGTACTGTCTCTGCAATTTAGCGTGTTCCGCACTTTACATAAATTGCTGCAGTATGCAGCAACATTTCCCCTTGGGGTCAATAAAGTTCACCTTAAGTGAATGCCGTCGTTTCAGCAGTGTCAGACGGGTCACGCTAAAGCCTGCTTAAGCTTTAAACCCTGTCGACAGGTAACACCACAGCTAAGCTCATGCTCCTTAACAACAATGAACAATGTCCTTAAAAACAGACATCATGCAAACTACCAATTAGATATGATTGGAGTATAAACGGCAAGCTTTTGAGCAAATCGATTTTGGGAAACGAAAGAGTCGGGCTATTTCTGATGAGTCAAACGGAAGACCGACTGTCTTTCCACCGAGTAACCATGACCATCACTACCGTAGATGCAGAACCTTTGGAAGAAAATCTTTAATTTTCCCCTGAGGCGAATTTATTGAGCGCCCGACCGGAGCTCATAGCCTCGGTTATTCGGAAGCTGCAAAGATTCTCACCTGTTAAAAATTCTAATACAATAGTAGGTTTTCACGCGATGTAACTAACCTGCGCTTACAGAAACGACAACCACCAGAACCACTTATCTATGACAGGCGCACATCCACTAACCTATAGCGGCGCTCCATTTTCAAAGGGGAAGATATTCCTGAGAAGAGAAAATGAGACATTTTACCTAGTCAGTACGTCACACAACCTACCTACGAGACACCGGATACAGAGGGAGGGGTCTTTACTAAAGGAACAAGGCTCACCTCTCCGGCGCACTTTCCCAAACTATCGCATTCAGCGCGTTACAGGTTCTCCGCAAGACATACAAGGAAGGAAGTGGGTCACTTGATGCCGGGGCGGCCAGACCTGAGCAATCAAACTCAGAAAACCTTCCGTATCACAGTACGGTCACATGCACAACTGCGGCGTGATGGAGAAGGCTGCAGTATTGGTGCGCTCAGACCACGAATATGGGGATTTAACGCTGTATAGCTTGCATATTTGTCATATGTATGTGAGTGCGTGACCATCCCCCAAAGACATAAGCCGATATTACGGCATAGCATACCCCCCGACGTGCGCACTCCTCATTTTTCTATTTACTGTCCAACCGAAGAATGACGTTCTCCCGGAAATACGTGACACCTGTTAGTTTGGAGGGGAAAAAGTTATCGTTAGGTGTGTAATTGTGACTGTGCACTGACAGGCGTGCTTGTATTAAAAGTTAATGCTCTGGAATGCGGAATAGCCATGAACAGAAACTGAATAATATGGACCTCGGACGTAGACGTGACCGGACGACACTCGACGTAAGACTCCATATATTTTAATAACCGCTTGAATCCAAATAGAAAACAGTCTTGCGTCCTTTTCAGTATGTTCATCATTACGGTTATTTAAATAATTCATTATTTTTCTTTTTAACATCAATGAGTGCTGTGTGTTGTAAAGCTCTGAATTATAGAATAGTAGTATTTAGTTATCGGAATATGTGCGCATTGTATTCCCTTAATTTTTTAAAAAAGCAAACCTTTAAAAAACCGCACATTCTGGGGTGTATTGGGGGAGGGGAGTTATTAATTTGACTATACTGATTATTTCCACAACTCTGCTAACACATCACTAGATGTGTGGTGAGAAGCGTGTGGGATTCTGCTCTGGCAGCCGCCCGATTGGCTGACTGGAGCCCCTCCCATACCTCTATGCTCGGTTTCCCGCTCTTTCTTCCCAAATTTTCCTGGATCCAGAATCATCCCTTTCTCTCACTCATCATCCCCCTTATGGCGACTTACTTACGACCCCCTTCATTTGGTGCGTCCGTTTTATTTGCTTAAAAATGTAATGATCTTAAAAGGAGTAAATCACAAAGCATATTCAGGTGCAGTTTAGCGTTGTTTACACTTTCAGTGGGTGTCTCATAACGCTGCAGGGCTGCTGCCTTACAGGAATGTGGAAAAGCTGGTTCTACAAAACCCATGACAGACATCCATTCTGTTCAGTTTTCCATATACACCCACTGTCACTGCAGGCTCACTTTCATTCACTCATCCAAAGGATAAACGGTACAGCGTCAGTGGTTTCTGGGCGCCATGGGGCTCGTCCAATCCTGCTCTGGCTACCAGAAACCGCTCCATGTGGTGTTGCTGGGCCTGGACTCTGCCGGGAAATCTACAATCTTCTACAGGCTGCGCTGGAACAAGGACCTCAAGACCCAGCCTACCATCGGCTTCAATGTGGGCATGCAGCAGGTAGCAAAGAACGTCGTCTTGACCCTCTGGGATGTGGGCGGCCAGGACAAGATGCGCCTTTACTGGAAGCACTACCTTGAAGACTGTCATGCACTGGTGTTTGTGGTGGACAGCAGCGACCGCGGGCGCATTCGTGAGGCAGCGAGGGCCCTCAGACACGTCCTGGCCAAGGACAGTGTGAAAGGCATCCCCTTGATAGTGCTGGCCAACAAGTGTGACCTCCCCAACATCATGAACCTCAGCGAAGTGGCTGACACCTTGGGCCTGAACAACTGCACAGATCGTGATTGGGCGATACAGCCGTGCAGCGGCCTGAATGG
The DNA here is from genome assembly GCA_019775955.2 of Pollimyrus isidori. NCBI lineage: Eukaryota > Metazoa > Chordata > Actinopteri > Osteoglossiformes > Mormyridae > Pollimyrus > Pollimyrus isidori. The sequence goes on from JABFDZ020000082.1 coordinate 413,359, forward strand.
CCAGGGGCTCCAGCAGGCCTTTCAATCCATCGCCGAGCTGATCAAGGACAGAAAAACATCGAATTGGTGCCTGTAGCATGGGGCCTGTCGGCTTTCACCCTCCGTCATCGGTCTTGATGCGTCATTGGTTCAGAAACTACTGCTGCTTTAGGAATACTGCACTGCCACTGCACCTACTGCGCTTCCACCCGCTGTCAGGATACACACTACAGTGAGAGAGAACGGGTGAGACATGTTTCACGCATGTTTTTGCACCGTAGCATATAGGAGACTTTAGCTGATGGAAAAGAATCTTCGCAACATGTGAGTGACACTGGGAAAGTCGGCGGGCTCACAAAAGTGATCCTTGTGGTAGTCATGAGATAAGAGATATTAATGTTATTATTTGTTACAACACCTGTTTATTCAGAGGGAGAGACACTAATAATAATGATTAATTTTATTTGCAATGCATATTTCTCATAGCCAATAATCTATGTAGTAAAATAACAGTTCAAACAAAATGATAGTAAAAATAAAAAGGCCATGAACTAATATTAAAATCTAGCTACAGTCATTATTTTAATGTGAAACAAAGATGTGTATGGAAAAATCCAGAAACGTGTCTGGGCAGGTTTGTAGTAGAAGTGTGTGAAGGGATGAGCCGTCCTGGAGGAAAGTCCAGGCATGTTTCTCCACACACAACTTCCCGCTTATTTGCACCATCATCCTCTCAGATAATCATCATTATCTAGTTAATCACAGCTTTATGTCTCAAGCTTTCTAGACCATTGAGACGACTCCATTTTATATTTGCACATCAACCGAGTCTGGCACGTGTTTCAGATAATAAATCACTTGTCACCTTGAGATAATCACTATACCTGCATAGATTTCCTAAAGGTAATGTCATACCCAGGACAAAGCTATTACAGGGACTTGTTGAAGGACCCAATGGAGTAGAATCACTCCAGGCAATCATGGGATTTGAACCAGCAACCTTTCAGTTGTTGACATAGCAACCGACATGTTGCAGAGCCTCCACTCCATTCACTGACCACTTCCATATACATGACATTTTATTCAGTTTTCTTCAAAGACAAACCTCTCTGTGGTTTGTGCATCTCCTTCAGCCAAAGCCACGACTGCCAGAGTAACAGTCCTGGAACAACCACCCACACGCCATTGAAGAAGACGAGGTAGATCCACAAGTAAAGCCAGTTGCTGGTGTTAAGGCTGGGGCTACCGGCCAGCCAGTCTGGGCAGAATGTCATCCAGCCTCCATACAGCTCACACACACACAGGGTAATCTGAACAAAGTGCCTGCAAGTGGTGGGGGGACAGGGGGAGTCAAAGTTTAATCCCAACTCCAGAATGAGGAACATTCTCCTTTTGGCACTTGAGCTCCCAGCTTGACTTCAGGAATGATTTACAGAAAGATAGATAACAAGGTACTAGCTTGTAACACCTCTGTACTATTCTACCTCGTAGATATTTTAGGTAATTAAATGCCTCTACCTATGGTCAGTCAGATTCTTTCCTAAGCAAAAGCACACTAATCTTAACTATTGATGTAATTTTTATTTTTCAAAATAGCAGTGTGACCTTTCTGTTTACCTGTAGTGTTTGTCTTTGATGATGGCATAGACGAGTACCAAGGCTAGCAAGCCACCCAGCACCACCGTCATCAGCTCTAGGGACACGATGTTTGGGTCCGAGTGAAGCCAGCGCCGATCTGCCTTGCCATACTCTTTCCCTGTTTTTTAAAAAGATGTATTTGTAATGCAAATCATGTAAGTTACGGCACCTTTACAGAACAGACTGTATAAAGTTCACATCCTCAAACAACGCAACCGCGCGTCTCCAGCAGGGGTCCCTGCACAGCTGCTGTCCTACTTGGTATTACATAACTTCCACATAACTTCCAACGGAATGCCCACACAGATGAAATGTAAACTATAAATAAATACTTGCACAGTTCGGCAATGACGTTGTCCGAGGTTTCAACGGTGCCGATTAGTGACATGTAGACGAATGGACCTTCCTAGAAAAAAGGGTGGCAAACATGCTGGGCGTCTACATTGTACACAAAAATACGGCATCATTCTGGGATATGTAGGCCAATAAAAGCCAAATGCAATGTACAAAAAGCAATTATTATCAATATTATCATTTTAGTTCCGATTCAACCCACGTGTGACTTAACATGTGATCAATCCTAGCAAAACAATAAACCGCGCCTGAATAATCCGGAAGAACTTTACCAGGGTGATGTGTACGATCGCATCGTAAAAGAGCCACACCAGGACCCATCTGTCCGCCGCTGAGCACTTTCTGCCCCACAGCAGCGCCAGCAGGTAGCCCGCCGCAAACTGTGCGGCGCAAGCTGAGAGCGAGTACACTGCGACGGGCGAGAGCAGGCTGGGGCTCTCCGCCATCACAGCGGAGACTCGGACTATCTGTTATAGGCGTAGGGGCAGCTCAGATCCGCTGTGAGTTTTGCTGTTCTCTGCCCCTCCCCTTTTAGGCCTTCCCACGCGAAATCCCTGAGACCTTTAGCCGGTCACATCGACCCAGCGTGTACAAGTAATCTGCAATCTGTTTTCAATCTTAGCGTTGAATTTCCCCCTACACCGTAGAGGAACGATAAATCACATCAAAACAGAAACCTATATAGCCATACGCTGTATGCAGTAGAGCTGGATAAAAGAATAGACTCCTCGATTCCACGAGGCTAGCTATCTAGAGTCGACTCCAAAGCTTTGGAATCCACTCCAGTTCAGTAATTCTGTGCACCTGTCAAAAAAATGAAAGTCGAACATGAGGCTGCTGCAAACGCTGCGTGTTGACGACTTCCTAGAATGGTCGATATGATGACGTCACGTGTGATTTCCCATCTAATCGGAGCAATCTGTTCTTGGCTGTTGTTTACATCATCGTATGTCAAAAGTACAAATACATGAAGAACTCTGATTACGTGACTAGAAGAGTGAGGTGAAAGAACGCAGTTAATGTAGACTAATTTAGAAATGCCACCATCAACATAACATTCAAAAGTTTGATATTCTACTCAAAACACTACATAATCACTAAATAATGTTAAATGCGGTAAATATAATAATCTTAAAGTGAAATACAGTAGGTTTATTTGTAATAAAATGCTAGCATTTAATAAATCAACATCACCTCTGATGAAACATTAAGACTACCCCTCCCAAGGAGCTGACATATACCATTGAAGTTTAGCCATCATTTACGAGTTAAATTTAATCAGCTTTTCAAGTTACTGTACGTTGTGAAATAAGCTTACAGTTTGAAATCATTTTCATTCAAAGAGGAAATTATTTAAAATTATTTTCAAATGCCAGGCTAAAAATGAAGACAGAAACACTCCATTAATTAAATGCCGGCCAATCACGAAGTACGAAGTGTGCAAACAAGACATCATGAATGTTGAAGTATACTGTTTGTTTCTATATATGAATTTTGAAAAGTATACTTGCCAGCAAAAGATTGTAACATTAACTGGAAAGTATAAAGATCCCTTGTCAGACACGTCGACAGGGTGGATTGCAGCTGTCCCTAATTGTGTTTGCAGCTTGAATAACAAATTCTCTCAAAACAAGTCACTTTTTTCCTGCTGTACTAATGTGGTACTGAACCGTGAAGTGTATCGTTACACCCCTACTAAATATACATGGGAAATAGGCCTACACTTTCTCTAAATCTTACCTTGGACATGATCTAAGCTAGCATAACCTGCGTGGCCACGCTACCATTTTGGTGCTAGCAAGTCCAGAATAGTCACCCTGCAGACAACGATCGGTCAGTCATTTTAAACTATTATTTCCCCTGCATCACAATGTCCAAGCAGCAGCGGGCCCCGCCCTCCTCGGAGAAAGGTGTAATGACGAAAAAGGCACCCCTGCCGTAGAATCCATGCCTATCCCTAAACGACCGATTGGTCGCTGATCTGAAATGGGTTGAGCTAATTTGTGGAGCTAGGCTACGGTAGCCATAACCCAAATCCACAAAAAACCCGTAAGACCCTAACTAAAAAACTTTTTTTTTTCTTTTCGAAAGCTCAACTCGTCAGAACACTGGCATGCATTCTACGGCAGGGATGCCTCTTTCGGCATGGCACATGCCTGGGTGTACAGTAGCACATCTCTATACATATACGCGAAGCCAACCTGCGTGTTATTCAACAAATCACATGAATTTGTACAGTAAATATGAAAGCAAAGCACCTTTTCTTTACCACAGTTTCTCCTTAGTAAGCGCTAAATGCCTAATAGCCAGAAGGCGATAGATATACCGAGAGAAAACACGGAGTTAATCATGAGACTTCGGCCAGGACCTCGGACAGCGACTGTCACCAGGCACATATGACACTTCATCCTACTTACACCTCCAGCGTCTCCCCAACAAGAAGGATGATGAAAATCCAGTATTTAAGCAGAATACACACACTGAAATTACCTCGCATTCTATTATGCTGCTTAAAGCGTAACCATTTTAACCCCCACACCCACAATCATCACACTTGGAACAGTGAGGAAGCAATGGCTAACAGCAAGTTTATTTTGGTTAGGGTCAGTAATACACAGGCCATGTCCTGAGGGAGCGATGAGAACAGCAATGTCGCCAAGGAGATCCCTGAGATCCCCGATGGTGACGTATGGCTGCGGGCAGAGCTATATGCAGGCAGACGCGGTGGGCGGCACGGCCGAGGAGGGCGGAGTGTCACTGGGGTACTACGGCCAAGACACCTTCTAACACGCAGAGAGTCCCAGCCCCTGCCTGAGAAGTTTCACGGTTATATTCCAGCAAGAAGGAAAAGCCCGCACAAAAAAAAAAAAAAAAAAATCCAAACATCGGTAAGTTTTTTTTTTGTTTTGAAAAAGGTTGTGCTGCTTAGAAATGAAAAACCAAAAGGCACAATGATTTTCAACTCACCTTTAATATGCACAAGAGTTGAAACAACGAGCCACCTTAAAGAGAAATTCAATCTAAAATTTATAAAAAGATATAAACAATCAGAGGCCAAAATGCTATCTGTCGTTTCTATTATTTAAAACAGGTTTTTTTTTCCTCAGCAAGTAAAAATCTTGCAACAAACGAGCTTGTATCTGTCGGAGATACAAGGCAAAAACTCTGATCTTTAAAGTGGCTCTTTCGAGGCGTGTAAATAGTGCATCTGTACACCTGCTAGTTTTGTTCAAAATTTTTCATGGCTCCGATTGCTCTTCCTGAACACACAGGTTTCTTCAGTAGTTAGCAGCCAAAAACATAACTACATTAGTCCAAAAGCAAGAAAAAATGGTTCTGCTTTCCATCCCTTCACAGGTAAAACGCACAGGGATTTTTTTTCGTAAAGCAAAAAAAGATGGTTAAACGTCCAGTCACGACAGAGAGAAAACCCATTTCTGAAATCGGTACCGTCCGTCAGCGTGTCACGCTGGTAGGACACAGACATAAGTCAGAACATCAATATGAGGCGGCGATCCGGAGCAGCTCTACACGACCCGAGCGCGCAAAACATTTCTAAAGAGATGTTCTTGTTTGTACAATTAGGGCCTGATGCAGCAAATCTAAGAACAAAAAAAACTTGTATATATACGGGAACAAAAAGTATTGCAGAGACACAGTGTGACCGATCCCATCGTCACGTGTTTTAACAACTGGCACTTTCCACAGACAGTAAGCGCGGGTCACTACTCAGAAAGTATAGGACTGAGAAACCAAACACAGAGAAGCTCCACAGTTTAAACAAGTCTACTACTTGTCCTTCTTAAACTAAAAAAAATGTAAATAAAAAAAAAGCTTAGAAAAAAAAAGCCCAAAGCAAGACCAGTGTTTGCAGTGTTTGTGTCTATTCCTCAAGTGGAAGGAGGAAGGGAGAAATTAGGATTAAGACTGAGGGGGTGAGGGGATTCAAATCACACCAGCTCAAATTTATGGAAGATTGGGAATCCCCACATCACGTACTATACATGCCTACAGCCTAGTCAGTCAGAGGAGATTCAGGCAACGGTGTCACTGCTGTGGAGTTCAATCTTGCGGGAGAAGTTGCAAATCCTTCAGTCTGAGCTCAAGCAGAGTTTAAATCTCCACATTCACTTTTTTTCTTCTCATTTTCTGGGTTCCACACTCAGAGATCAGTGCTGCAAAATATTTTTTTAAACCTCTCATTCTTTTCAGAATTGTAGTAAAATTAATACCCCATCTCATCATGTGTGTGCCTTCAGTTGTGTTCACAGTCATTTTTGCAAATGATGCCATTTTAAACACATAAAAACATTCCAATGATAAGAAAGATAAACAAGAGTTTGCTCAGTCCATCGCCGCTCCCCGGTCTCTCCCCTCCTCCTCAGAAGCCAGGCTGGCACCAAACAGCCGCTGTCTGTCCCTCCCGGGCCAGACGAGGAGCCTCGGTCCAGAAACTGCTGATCTCTGCAATCACTTTAGTGAGCCTGGGATGATTCCAGAGAAGGAAAAAATGATGACAGGATGGCGAGTGGG
>JABFDZ020000082.1:443300-491472 GCA_019775955.2 Pollimyrus isidori
AACCTGGGTTAAAGCTTGAAATTGTTGAATGACAGAGCCTCATTTACTTTTTGTTTTGGGATTCTACGCATTTTAACTCTTGAGGACAATCATAGCAATAAAGTTGCACTTTTGACACTATGATGTATGCAGCCATTTTTTAAGTGCATTGGAAAAAAAATCAAAAATCGAATCGAAACTCGAATTTCTTTAAAAAAAATCAAAGATTTTTTTTTTTTTAGGCAAAATCGCCCAGCCCTACTGCTAACTACTGAAAATTGTTGTAACTCTAAAACCTGTAACTTCAAACAAACATCTGGTCACAAGTACAGCCATTTAAGCGCCATGCCACGGTCTAATTTTAGTTTCGAAGCTGGTTTTCAGTCCATTTTGAACTGCTCACCACGATATCTCCTTCCTGTGGAAGACTGTTGGCTGGGAGCCTGTTCTTTTCTTCATTGTTGTGGAACACTGACCCATCATGTCTTAACACCAGGCTTTGAATATCCCTCCCCAATGGTATTTGATTTAGGTTGGCCTTCTGGGTAGCCACACCAATTCCCCACACACCTGGAGGCAAGACAGAAACCCTTGATGACCAACCTACACTAAACGTCATACCAATGAGGAAACACGGGTAAGTGGCTAGTTCTGGTACCAATTAACACTCTATGCAACATTTCCCTTCTGTTTCCCCGAGGACAACTTATAAGTTTTTATTCTTCCGGATATCCCCCAATTTGGTGTACTCCGTTCAAGAGTCAGAGTGAGGTTTCTATGGTGACAGTATGAACAACTAGCAAAGTAATAAATAATAATAATATATTCTTAAAATCACAGAAACTCATAAAAATATGCAATTGCGATGCATCTTTTGTCAGTCAGCGCGAGACTCACCTGTAGACTGAACCTTGAATTCAAAATAACTCTTGTTCTGGTGAAGCGGAGCATTAGCAAGGCAACCGCCAGTTCCACATATCCTTCTCCCACTCTTAACGATGACCACATCGGTACCTGCCGGGCACGTTTGGGTAACACCGTCAACTGTCGGCGGTCAGTTGACCAGTGACTTATGGACCACTGCTATTGGGCCAACTTAATTTCACACGAGTAAATGCATATACTGCGCGCAAATAATTGCAAGTTTGTTAATTGGGCATAGATCTCTAGCAGCAAAAAGAAACACAATATAGCATCGTGGAAAGAAATCTAAAGCAAGCCCACGGAACCATCACCAGCGATGACGATGACGAATGCAGCACGGTGTTAATATCGATTCTATCAAAGAATATAATTACCGAAGTCTATTAATACTGTTCTCTACATTAAGTGTACAGCTTTTTCAGTAAAGTCGTAAAATGTATAGCTAGCTGATACACGGCGTAACGAACGCCGTCCATGTTAAAGAAAAAGCACAAGTCAGAAATGTCACGGTGTTGTGCTAAAAACACCGCTCACCCATGTGGTGGGTATCCAACTGGACCGAAGGCATCTCCTTCATAGGGATGTGCCCCGATGATCCTTCCCCACAGCATCCCAGGCAGCAAGAAAACATCGAGGCCATCGCTGATGAGGAGCGAGCGATCCGTAAACAAGCAGCGATACTCCTCGCCTTTCCGGAAGCCGAGGTGAGGGCGTCGTACGCACGGATACCATAGATGGCGCTTTCACCGAAGGACATTGATGTCGAGCGCCGAAAACTCCACATAGAACGCACACGTCGTTACACAGCGACCCCTACAGTTGAAACCTCCGGGAATTGAACGCGGAGCGAATGCTCCTCTTCCTGAGCCCTCCAATCGCGTAGTACTATCGAGCAGTCTCCGTTCCAAATTGCATGGAAACAAGGGTAGAAAATCGGAAATATGTTTTACACGAGACTTACTATTGGTAAACACCGCAACCGCGCTTCCAAGTTAAATCAGAATGTGTTGCATTTCCCCAAAACTGAGTTATTCTGTTGTAATTCTAAGGTCCAAATTTAATAATAATCGATAAAAATATGCATAATTAGTGAAAGTTTTTCACCAATAAAAATTTAGATTCTACATTAGTTACTCTACGCAATCATATTCAGTATATGTCCATGATAACCTAAGTTAACTGGTTCACTGGATAGCAAAATAATAAATCCAACGCCATAATACATGTAATCACTAGACGCTTACCTAGATTTGTCTGATTGAATGTATGAAGAAGTGTTAAACACAAGCAACCACTCGCTGGGAAAACATAGCCAATTTAGTAAATTCATTAGAAAGGGTTGTGTTATTACTGGCCATGAACACCTTAGAGAATAAGTGCATCAATTTTTAACCGACGAGAAAGTTGCTGTTCATTCTAAGTGTCTAAAAATAACTTGATTGACAAAAACTTAATACTAGCACGTATAATGGTCTGGTTAATGATTTCATAATCAATTACATCAACACCAGTACTAAATTCACAAAGCTGCTGGGAATTAAGCTCCCTATGTTTAAAAAAAAAAAAACGCGACCACGTAACACTTGATCAGTAGTAGTGGTGACGAAGTATCTAGCGGTCTTGTGGACAGTTTCAATTCCTGATGTTTTGCATAGCAACAGCCCCCATCCAACCTCCTCCTCCACAGGCCTTCTAGGGATCGTCTACATTTGTGGCTCTAAAAAGAAAAACGAACGTGTTCATAGAACATGTAAAAGTACGCTAAATTGCGAGCCGTATTTATGAAAGCGCTCAATGAAGTTTGCTTTGACGACTGCTTCCAGAAACACATTATACTGGGTCTTAGACACCCAATATAATGGTTTTCTAATATGATGAGAAAAAACCCTGAACTAGTTAATTTTTTTTTCTCACAAAACGGTGAAGTCTGCACAGCAACAAGCGCCATGATTGCGTTGCACTATGCGTCTCAGGCGCTGGTAAGTGCGACTTCAGTCCAATTGCATGTTTCTCTGTTTCTGCATAATCTTTTCCAATTCATACCGAGTAACCAGCATAGGCAGTCAAGCGAACTATTAACAGATCTTTTATAGCGAGTCTTTCAGTGGCGTATTACATTTTTGGTATCATGGCTAGACTTGTATTCGTACTCATTCATCCCGCCTAAGACTAAGAACTGAAACTGCACTTCTCTGCGTGAACTTTATTTCCTGTTTATGATCAGGGAATAGAAGTGGTGCGCTTTAATTCACGAAATAAAATCGTTGTTTGTGTAATTCGACTAATTCCCGATAGTTTTAAAAGTAGGTCGGCCAGGAAAACAAGGCTCGAGCGCGTAAAACTATAATACTTTTATTGTATGGATGTCGTAATTGCATTTTTTTCAAGGGTGGTAGGCATCATCAGAAGCTAACAGATTGTTAGGGTTACATGAAGTGAAAATGGTTGTAGTGAGGAAGAATTAAGGATCATTGAGCGTAATGCATACGACGAATGTCATTTTTTGTCTGTGTTCCTGACTGACAGCAAATTTGATGTTTGATATTTTCACTATCACTCAAGTGTTGTTAACTGCATTTTCAGAAAGATGGAGCGCCATGAGGATGCCACCGGCAGGTCGCCAATTTACGCAGGCTTTGCAGGAAATGATTAGAGCGCGTTTTGGAAACCAGCAGAAAGCCCTGCTTGAGTTCACTGTTTAAAACGTCCCACGATGATGTTAAATGTTTGCTGATTACTCGATGTGCAGAGATGCGGTACTTTTCAAATAAAGTCTCAACGAGATGTTCCCCTCGGCAGATCACGCAACCATCGGTATTTTGATATATTTTAAATCAGAAACTCATCCTTAGAAGATGGAAAAGGAGAAGTTTTCCGTTTCCTAAGACTAGCAGCAAGGGGAGAAAAGCGCTTACGAAGAGCTCTTAGGGTTTGGGAACTGATGCGGCGCTGTGCATGTCCCGATTGGAGTCACCGGAATCCAACAAGAAGAAAGCTTTACAGAGACGCCAAAAAGGTAAAAAAGGGAGAGTATTCAGATAATCTCTGGCTGGTTAGCGCATCAGAAAAAATAAGTTTTTCTTCGATTTTGAGAATGGGTGATGCCTATGATGCGCAAATGAAGCGGCAGTATCCGAATGTTTCTCCAGCAGATACAGGAGTTCAGGGGAAAAAGTTGGGGGTTAAAGAAACATCGCCGCAGTCTCGTAGGTCCCACGATGAGCAAAACCTGACGTCAACAATTGGGACATAGTGATATTCAAACGTAGACATGATATGTATGACTCGACTTGTCCGCGGGGCTGTGTGAACTCGCTGTTTTCATTCGCCTCCTTTTGTTATTAATGTGTTTCTTGGAGTCGCCAATCCTGTGTTTTAGTATCGCTTTTGCACATCTCTCTACACCCGGCCACCCCTACATGTATGCACGCGTGGAAGTCCTACACACTGCTGGAACGAAGTGACCAGCCTTTTTTTGCTTTCAATGTCTCTTTTAGAAGTATTGTGGTACGTTTCATTCCAGTCTGCTGAACAGAGCAGCAGATTATTTGTTCTTAAAAGCTTCTGGCTTGTGAATGACGTCAGAAAATCTACCTTTGAAATAAATAATTATGATGTCCCACTTTTTTACCACACTATTTACTTCTCATAGATTAATGTAATAAAGCAATCGTTTAGGGTTATATGAATTAAATGTCATGTTAGACGAAATAAAACGACAACCGTTTGATGTGCAATTGACAGGCAATTAAGTGAAGTAAAATTAAAACTTTAATGACAATACTATCTTAACATATCACTAAGCGTAACTTCTCGGCAGTGTCAAATACATTTTGGTATCAACGTCAATTACAATAAGCCAACATGTTTACATAGTCAGTGAATAGTTTGTTGTGGTTGAAAAGCTGTGTAATAACATTATACTGTTTAATAAAAGTAATGAATTAGCCGTTTCTGAAGTGGCGGGGCCGGTTGGAATTCGGTTTTTGGCACGCGCATCCCACATTCCCCTCCCAACGTCAGCAGTGACGTTAATTAATAGGCTCGATATTTTGAGCTCGCACACTACAACCCATCACGTAGTCTTAATGAATATGTAAACTCATTTAAGGGGTTTATTCATTTAATTATTTTGGTAGTCATCAGCAGTAACGTTTTGAGTCAACAAAGGCTGGTGATTCAGTTTTCACAATAACAGTTCAAGGAGATGTATTGCATAACTAAGCTGGGTCCTGCATAACGAGTCGCGCAGAAATTGCAAGCTGCTATACTGCATGTTTGCTTAATATAATAACGCTTATAATTAAAAACAAGAACAACAATGCATTTATTCTTTTATTTATGAATAATGTATTTATGAAATACAACTTTAGTACAAACGTTATTTGAAAGAAACTTTTTCCCCACAGTTTCTACCAATATGCGCATCTTGGTAATAATCCTCATTTTTAAATGTAAACCTGACGTACGTGTTCTATTTTGCGCAAATTAGGTTTACCGTAACAAAATTATCACGGGGGGAGGAAGTTTGAAATAATGAAAACAAAAAAATACTCAGTGGTAAAAGTTAAGACACTGATACGGACAGTGGCTTAGTCTCAGCTAAAATGTTTCAAACACAAGAAATCCCTAAATAAAACTCCAAATTCACTCCATGTACCATGTCCAACAAGAGAGCAGTAACTCCATGTTAATAACCAACACAGCTATATCAGTGAAAGTATATATAGCCTACTGTTGCCAGGCAAATCACTGATGAAGTAGTAACAAATAGATTTTTTCGAAATTCAGTGTCAAAACAAAATACTGCATTGCTATCTAGCAAATACAGGTACACGCTTATAGTTACATTACGCACGGCAGTATAAATTAGTACGAACTGGTCACCAATTAAAAGCCTATTACTCTGAGGATTTGCGTATTATGCTGTCGGCCGTATCGTGCTCTCTACATTTAGTCAATGTTTATTTTTAAGTTTATCATTTAAAATGTAAAAGCCTCTCTATAAGGAAGCCTGCTGGTTACTCGTGCAAGTTTAATTTTAACTTTTTTCCCTTCAACCCGCCACGAAACGCGTGCCTTAAGTGTTGTATATGGCTTACAGTTAAAATGAATATCGTACGCTTTTCAAGCATTAAGACCGGTAAATGATTTTTTAATTCAACGAGGGTATTTGTTTTGCTAATGTTTCCCTGTCAGCGTTGCCCCAGAATACCCGCATGAAGTTAACCATTAAATATCACTATTCTTTTTTTGCTTATGTTCCATGTTAAAGGACCTCGTCGACGCAAAATTGCCATCGCCTGTGACTCAGATTATTTTGTCTTGCTGCATCGTTGCACAACTCTCTATTTGGGGACATTCACGCAATTCATTTAAATCAAGTCTTAGCACTACTCGAATGTAGTCTAAATAACTAAAATCTCCCTTTTTAAAGTAACCATATGCATTTGGTTTAATTGACTGAGTTTCATTCCAAAGACAAATATAGTAAACCATTGCAAAATCACAATTCTCCACTCCAATGAAGCCTTAAACGGCAAAATAAAATATTTAAATCTGTCCTGCAAGGCGTTCGATCCATTCAGCCGCGAGTATTCTGCATAAAATAAAAATGCATCATTTCAAGAATATAAAATGAAAATTGCGTCGGTTGTCCACATTAAGATGTTACAGTCCGTTACTCCAGAACAAGACCGATTTAGTTATTTTAGGGATTTAAATATAAGAACATCACCACAAATACCTCCTGGCCAAGCAGTTTCAAAAGTAGATAAATTTTTGTAGATAAAAAAATACTTAATTATCTGTAATTTAAACGTTCCCGTTCGTATTTCACCCAAACTACAGCAAAACTTGCCCTCCTTCCTATTCGGGACGATGAACGTCAATAAACCAAAATTATAATAGTACGAAGTATAATAATGCTAAATCATAAGTAGTTAGATTTCAATCAATTTGAAAATACATGTATAAAATTAATTACATTTAATATTTTCATAAAGGCTGCATACCTTAATAAACGTATTTAAAATGTAGGGGAATAAGAGGTTCATTTTTTTCGAAACTTGTGTGTCCTTTATCCACCACAAAGTCACTAATTCTTACCTCGAGTTATGTTCTGCATAAATGTGAGATTTTATATTTCAATTAATGTATTTTAACACTAAAATTTTAATTGTGCTATGTAGATGTGTGGACAGCATGTGTTGAAACATCGTATGGTCCGCGAACAAATAATTATCCCCTGAATTTAATAAGAGAACTTATCAGTGCCACTGGTTACATGAGTAAGTCAAAATATTGTGACATATTTGTAAATTAAGTTCACGAATGCTTTATGACATTCCATGGTAGTTTCACGGTAGCCCAGCGTTTTAAATGTCTGTTATGTGCCGATTTAAAACTTTAGGTCCGATATGTAATATATATACGCACACACAAAAATATTATACACAGATTAAAATTTTATATATATATAGAAGGAACGGAAAAGTATTTAGAGATAGTTCTGTATCTTAGGATCAGTGAATTTTAGTACCCACAGAACTCTGAATTAGCCTGTCTGATTTTTCGAAGTTCAGCGTCGGCGAGATACCTCGCCAGACAGCTGCTGTCCAAGGATGCACGCTCTTCAGAATGCTCTGCTCTCACAGCAGTACCGTCCAGATGCCGGCCACATCGACGTCCACGTTCATTGGGCCGACTGTCATGAAAATCCACGGCACCAAAGCCTCCGCAGAGGCCAGCACACCACCACTTGGCGTTCCAGTGTGGCACTGATTATTCTGCTGTGGATGAATTTGCAAGGTGAGGACAGTACATATACATACTAGTCTTTAATTTACATAATCACATAACACAAATGACATATTTCAGGAAATACCAACTTATGACCGAACTTCCTTGATAGTTAAACATTTAAAATCCAAAGAATGCAAACGGCTCATACAGTGAGATGAGAACAACTTGCAGAACAGCACCAACATGATCAGGCTGCTTACAAGTGGGGAATGACAGAGGAAGGGCCCAGCTTTGCAAGAATAAACTCCACAAAGAAAGCGCAGATAAAAGCACTTAAAACAGCTTACATACACACAGGGAAAGAAATAAGCTTTCAATTAAGTGCACAGAACAAAACCCCACACAGCCATTTACTCAAAGTAAATTACCTTTTCATTCAGTCATTTAAAAGTAAGCTTTTTTTATTTGCAGGTGTCCAGCTAAGTTTCTCGATTTCACCCAGTGTCTCTAGAGATGTAAATCACTGTTTATGTCATACCAAATTGTTAATGAAAGTGAAAGCCCAACTTTGCAAATCAATTGTTTATTATGAAAAAAACACAAATCAGTACAATAATGGACATTTAAATACAGGTTACATTAAAACAGGTACAAAGCATAACTAAGTAGATATTTAACAGTTTAAAAGCAAGCTTAAATTACTGAATTGTGAAACTTTTGTGTAGAAAAGCAAATAGTGAGTGTTAATATTATTACTCCATGCAGAAACTACAAATGACAGCAACAGAAATGTATTTACCTCACACAAACAGACAGCAGCACTTTCTTGCCATCACCTCACCCCGTTCTGCTGATCCCCGTAACGTGCAAGATTCCTGATCTCAGCCCAGCAGCCCCCAGCAGAGACGACAGTGACAACGTTGAGACAGCAGCTGATGGATCGGCCGGCTTCACTTCAGCAGCACGATCAATACTGGAGGCATCAGAAGTGGTTTAACTCCAATATTTACGTGCTGCTAGAGCGAGGTGGCCACCAGTGTGTATGTGTGTGGGGTGCTGCTGGTGGGGGGGGACAGGGACGACAGGGACGACGACATCCCCAGCCTCTCTCTCCTGGGCCTGGTCCACTTATGTGCTGCTTGTCAGCTTGCAGCATTATTTCCCGCAAGCTGCTTGCCAGGGCCTGTCTGCCCGGTGTTGTTGCTGCAGCACAGCATGGCCTGCATCCCCCTATGACCCACAAACCATTCTGTGCTGCTACAGCACCGCCAGGCCTGGCCCGTGCACTTCCCTCTTCTCTCCCGCTCTCCCTTTCGTCGTCTCCTCTTAGTCTCTCTCTTGCCCCCCCCTACAGGCACGCGCGTGCTCGCTCACTTGTTCTCTCTCTCTCGCTCTGTCACACACATACGCACACCAGAGGCCAGGGTTTGACGACATCTGAAATACAAGAACAAGAATGGCATGAATGAGCATAACTTGTACATGAAAAATAAACTTCACATTTGTACCAGTTTGTTAAATAAACTGCTCCTGCAGCACAATGTCACTTTATAATTAATTTTTAGCGAACGTATTACAATTCCTAAACCATATTTTAAAAATTTATTATTAGCTTTACCAAGTCAAAATGGAACATTTCAACCTTACATTCAGAGCAACTTCAAAAAACTAATCACTTTAGTGCAAATGTGTGACTACCTTTCATTTTAAAATATAGGTAACATTACAAGTTTACACAATAGTGAAAGCAACCACAGAATTGCACAAATTAAAGGACCAGCTTTCTGGTTAAACACCAGCCTATCCAAAAAATTATGCATTAATACAAATGAAAAGCAGTGATATTATAGCAATCATTGTACTGAAATATGTAGAAAACCAACTTCATCACATCAATTACAAACCGTTAGTGTTGCAAGCATGTACATGCTCTACTGGTTACGCAACAAAGCTCTTGACTGAGCTGCCGGTTAGTGTCAGCCAACATCCTTGACTATGTTAAGGGCTCCAACTCATCCAAAACCTTGTTCCCTGAACCAATTCCCATCCTGACAAAAATACGTAGACACGCCCCTGTGTGTGCACACTTCCAGCCAACCCTGCTGCATGCTGGCTAAAGACAATGAAACAGAGGATGGCCAATGCCTTTGGCATAATGAATGGTTATTGTAACATGAGAATCTGCAATTAGTGCCATCCACTAGGCAGACGCAGTGGAGGCTGATACAATCCAAACTACCTATCTGCTACAAGGTTATACCCAAAACATGCTTACAAAATGAAACCTAATGCATCAGAACCCTCATCTTTGTTCAACTACAATAAACACTATTTTAGTTTGCCTGAATAAGCAGTGAAAGATTCTGCCAAGAGGTTGCAAGCATTTTGGTTCAAAGTAACTAGGCACAAGTGGACACATATTTCACACCTTTGGTGGAAGCACCTCTACAGAGAATAAGGTATTTTAATGTATTTAGTTAAATCCCAAAATTAAAAAAAAAAAACAAAACTGCTGGCTATTCCAAAAAGTATAGAAATAAGCGACTAAATCAGGTAGCCACTGAAACCTGGCTTTTGTTAGACTATTTCATTTAAGTCAAAGAAAAGCTTACAAGGCTCAAGTAAATCAAGTCTGCCAGGAAATTCTGTATAACCTACTAGTGAGAGATTTTACTTTTTGTTTAATTACTGTAGAATTGATTGCCTCAAATTAACAACTAAAACTCTACAATGTCTTTGCAATTCTCAAAAGGGAATTTACAAACACCAATTATAGGATCTCAAAATTGTAAAATGCATTTATAGTCATGCTCACCACATGCTATGGATATGTAGAGTAGCACCTGCTACATGCACAGAAGTTTGTATTTTGTCCTATATAAGTGACCATTCAAAATGGTTATACATTAGACATTTTAGGTCCTAAGAGGCACCACTCAACTAAAAATAGGGGTAAGAAATTCAAATGTATAATTTACATAACTAATTTAGGTGAAAAACAGCTGACAGGTAAATAAAGCCAGCACCCAAATGGATTCACCAAGGTCAATTTGATCTCAGGAACAATTGGATTCCCCGTCCCTTTGCAACACAAACCATTCAACGTACTTTTTTTTTAAAAAAAAGTCCTTGTTTGAAAATAAGAACCTCATTTTCTCATAATCAGTAAAAATGCTGCCTCACTCACGAGGTTCACACTGTAGGACAAATGCCCAACCACAATAATGAACATAAAGCATAGGCATAGGGAAAGCAGGAGTAACAGAACCCACGTGTAAGAATATTTGACAAAATTAGCTGTCAGTGTATTGGGCTGTCATAAGGTGTAAAGCATTTACTAGGTCCAGATGTTACCACAGGACATATAAAATTAAGGCAGATCTCAGATTCATAAAAATCTGTTATAAGCTAGACACCACAATCTCCATGACGTTTCTCTTAACCGTAGGGCATTTAGCTAACAAAACATTTTTTTTCTAGTTGGTTAAAAACCTACCAGGAAAGGGGGGGTACTCCATGATGACTCAATATTTATCGGGCATCATCTACCATGAACAAGGTCCTGTGCTAGACAGACAAAAAGGGGATGTTATGGGGCAAAGCAGGATCCATAGTTACACTGGGTCTAGACTAGGTAGGTCTTCATAAAGCAGCACATAAAAAGGCTTGAATACAAATCTTTAAAACATTGTTCGTAGTTGGTACAATACAAATGTGTTACCACACAAAGTCCGTTATTTGAGAATGGTCAAGTAAGTGCTCTTAAAATATTGTGAAGTTAATTAAATGAATGAATCCATGGGAAAGAGAAAAAGGCCACATTTCAAAATGCCTGCAGAAGTGCAAACACACTATAAATCAACCTACAAGCAGTGAGAGGAAGATGCATTAAAAAAAAATTCTACAGACAAAATAGAAGTGCACTGAAATTTAGCACAACACAAATTTAATCCCATACTAAACTCTGTACTGAGCTGAATCTACTAACTTAACAAATGTGAAACTTTATAAGTGTACATTTTTTCATTTGCAAAACATGGCTGCATCTAAGAGTTACAAAAGACTACAAAAGCAATGTGCCATTGATCCAATACCAGAGTGCAACATACATAAATGCAGAATTTATAAGTGATTTGACATCTGACCTCGATTAATTTGAATGCCAGTTACAGAAATCATGCTATAGGTATTAGTATCCATAACTGCAAGATGAAAACAACTAAAATGTTAGAAGAGGTAAATTAGACCTAGTTTTGTTACATGCACAACTATATTTGAACCCAATGAGTAATCATTAATGAAACCAAAATTTGTCTAAACAATATGCCAATACAGTAACAGTGATATATCCGTGATATGCCAAATGAGAACACACCCCCTAATCAAAATGCTTAAAGCTCTTTCAAAAACTACTGCACTGCAAATCATAGTTCCTTTAAAGACAGACTGGCAGGAGGCTTTTACTTGTAATCATGTTTAAAAACAAAACGAAGTACATTTACAAAGTACTTATACTTGATATCCACTGCATTACACAAAATAACACAAATCAACAAGATGAGTACAAGTTATAAACTACAAATAAATATTTTTAATGGCTTAGTTAAATCCTTAAATTTATACTATGCTGACTATGAGAGCACAATGTCCATTTTTATCTGAAAGAGTGGACAGAATGGCCATTTAGACCAAGTCGAGAGGTAGAAGGGTTTTTCTTGTAATTACCACTGGGCCTCTAAAAATCTCCTATAGAAACAAAACAAAAAAATCTTACTTATGGGTGTCAGGCTACCTTTACATTCACTCATAAAACTCACATTAAATTTATGCACACTGAAGCACACCTCCTCCTGCACTGTAGCCATGTCATACAAACTGTTAAAATTATACAATTACACATCTGGAAAATTGAAACAATCACAAAACACTACTTTGCTCCTATGCCCCTCCCCCACAAAACAAAACCCAAAAACACACATTTAGCCATAAAAACACACTGACAATATTTCTTAAGGCTTATATCACACCATAACTTCTAGTGACTCTCAGATTACAGCTTATGTACCTACATTTAAGTTTTCCCATATGGTGTGCAAAAGACTCCACAAAATAACTTTAAGCTGTAGAAAAGTCCAACTGCTGTAGGACCAAGACTACATAATATATAAAAATAAATCTAATGAAGAAATGTCGCAAAAACTAGAAAGGTGCACTTACTGCAACGTTGCCAAATTAAATGAGAGCATTTGAAATATCATTTTCCCCCATTGAACTCTCTAAATGAAGCTGGTTTTCACATTTCACTTGATTTTGGTAACAGCAAATTTTCCGCAACAACTGCTAAAATAATCAT
Source organism: Pollimyrus isidori (assembly GCA_019775955.2). Taxonomy (NCBI): domain Eukaryota; kingdom Metazoa; phylum Chordata; class Actinopteri; order Osteoglossiformes; family Mormyridae; genus Pollimyrus; species Pollimyrus isidori. The sequence goes on from JABFDZ020000082.1 coordinate 456,301, forward strand.
TCAGGTGATTAAAAACCACAAAAAAATGACCCAATATTTTTCAGTGCTACCTTGAAGTGCTTTCAATGTAAAATTATATCTTAACTAATCAGTAACACTTTCATAGAACAATGGACTTGCAATAACATACATTGCTCTAGCATAATTAAATACTATTACTAGACATAGAAATGAGCTAAAATAAAAAGATGCAAGATATAAATATAAAAAAGGGAGCACCAACAAGACACGTACCACAAACACCCAGGAGTCAGCCCTCTCTATTAAAGCGTATACAACTTAAAATATTATTCAATAATAAATTCATATACAAGATACCCCTGAAGCCTTTTTTTTTTTTTTTTCTTAAAAAAAGAGACTAAAATTACAAAAAAACACAAGCTTTGAGTCACCACTACCGACTTAAGGGGAATTTTGCATCCAAGCGTCAGATAACAGTTTATGGACAAACCAAAAGTAATGCACATCAGACTACTTTTAATTAAGCCTGATCTAACCTTTCCAGCTATACCAATGTAACTTAACAGTTTGCACTAAAAGTATTAGCAACAAAAACCACTGCTTTTGAGGCAAATGGTATTTCATAGTCTAGCTGACGATGCAGTTCACAAAAGCATGTGAAATTAAAAACCTATCCAAACAATCCATGTAAAACACAATATTTATACAAGAACAAGTGTGTAAGAAATTAGAGCAAGTGTTATTCCTAGTAATTCTAAGCAGCAAGCTGTGATTTAACAGTAATAAAGTAAAATCCTTAAATTCAGTATGCACTGCTAGATAGAAAAAGAAACACACTTTCAATCGAGGATATAATACGGAACCACTTTCTGCTAATTTCAGCACATATGCAGTGTGAATTGTTTACTGACTCCAAAGTTCAGTAACAAATCTAAGATGCATTCAGTTATGGAGTAAACACAGCTTTAACAAGAAGTTCATATATGATAATTACCGGCGGCTAAAATAGATAAATCTCGTAAAATCCACCAATATGTGGATCCCTAACTACCAATGGAGTACCATACACTGAAACAAGCTGATAAATTTCGGAGGAGAAACCCTCTGGGACATCTCAAATACTTCGCTATAAATATAGCTTTACAAAACAATTTTAGCAATGAGCAAAACAAGTTATAAAATGTCAGCATCATTTTACAGTACAGATAATGTCTACTAATAAATGGCTTGGTGTAATAATTGAACAGTGTTGAGTACCTAATTTTCAGTCCCCAAGTATTCTATTTTACTGTCAGACACAACCACATAGCACTAACCATTCAATGACCATTAAAGCAATAAAAACGATACTAAGCCAAATGAAACTTGGGAAAGTAAGAGTAGCACAATATTAATTTGGTAACTGCAATAATAAATCTAACACAAGTAAATTTACAGAAATAAAACTTGGTCCGAGCATAACTACTGACAAAAGGTTTATCGACTATAAAGCCAGAGTAATAAAATGCAAAATCCCTGAAAAAGGATGCCATTTATTTTTAACTGGAAATAAGACAATCTTCTCCCCCAGTGACAAGAACCAAATCAAAAAGAGAAGCAAAAGTATTTAATATAAGCAGTGATCCAGTAAGTGCAAAAGCCATTTAATGTGGTATACAAAACCCACACTACATAGCAAGCATCAAGCATATTTGTACTATTATTAATATCACCACCATCACCTCGACTACTACTACCACTACAATAATAATAATTTTCCTGGGACCTGGATATTAACAATGTTAGTTTCCTGACCTCGGATTGCAGCAGGATAAATTGTTTATGGTACATGTTTGGTTCTAGACTGACATCTGGTCATCAATAACTCCACATTCCCCCCACCTGTCGTCTGAACAGATTCCTGTTCTGGGCGGGCTTCTGTCAATACTCAATTCTTGTATCTCTGGGTAGCGTCCCTAAAATGTCTAAATAGATGCATTTAGTACAAAAAATGTACAAACACCACTTATCTTAGAATGCTGCAAGCAGTACACAGGTGTCTACAAAAGCTAAGGAACAAACTAAAACAAATATAACCAAAATAACTAAAACTGGACACTGGGTTGCCTAACCTTCACAACTGCTAATCCCATATAAAGTTAGGCAACACCACAATGCCCTTTTTGGACTTATGACACTGCTTAAAATGGGCAAAAGAAACGCAGATTTTAAAAATAAACTTAAAATAAATTTAAAATGTTTCCTCCACAGAGGAAAACAGTCATGTTTCATACATTTCACCCACAAAATTCCACAAAAACACTGAAATCACACACTTAAGTTATGGTCCAGAAGTGCAACTTACTGAATGTCAAGCATGAAAGCTAACAGATACAATCAGGGAAGCATATAGCAGCTTGCTTCTCAATAAACTCTAAAGGTTTATAGAAAATCAAACATTAGATTAAAATGTTTTTGTGGGAAATCCATAGGATTCCACACAATCTGGCCTGAAATCCCCAAGGGGACATTCAAGTTGAAGCTCTCCGCTCACATATTAAACAGATGAAATGGAACTATTTTATGCAACTCTACGACACATGCACAAAAACACCCACCCCCACAGCCCTAGTATTTTTGGGATAAATACTGGACAATCCGTCTAGTATTAAACCAGAAAACTACGTTTTCATAGGGCTGTTAAATGTTTTATATAATATTCAAAAGCTGTCCTGGGAAGGAGGAAATAGAAAAATAAAAACAAACCAACCAGTTCAACTGCCAGTGAAACAGAAACTTACAGAAATAAAACAGACTGCTTTTCTAACAAAATGTTGCCCAACATATAATTCAGCAAATCACCCAAATACTGTCAATAGAAAATCACGCAAATATGTGTAATTAATATAATACATTCACTCCATGTCTATGGCAGTTAAAAATACGAGATTTTTTTGTTTGAAGCACTATGGTTTGTAAGCAATTTTTATTATTCCTAAATATTTAAGTACTTTTGTATACAAGATATTGCCTAGTATCACCAAAAAAAGCCACCATACTTCATACTGTGTGGGACAATAAACTTGCCAAACCATGACAAATTGAGCCAAGTGCTTTAACACTTGACAATTTAACATCAAATCTTCCAACTATCAACACTGTGCACATGGTCAACATAATCAAATTGGCCAATACACCGCAATTACAGCATAAAAATATTTTTAAAGCATTATCTGAAACAATGCTATCAGCTGTCATATTTGTATCTTATAAGCCAAATGCCTTTTAGAATTTACAGTACTGCAGCATACCTAACAAAGGCTGAAAAAAACAGCTAAAACTGCCTATTCTGTGACTGAGGTCTAAACCTGACAAGGGAAAATAAGACTGACCACCAGTTATGCAAAAAAGCTCACGGTGGACATTGCTTACAGTATATACTTAATCTTTGGAAGACAATACTCTTCAAGAAACAAAATGGAGCCACATCCACAAAGTATATTAAAAATTACAGCTCAATATGATGGTACAAAAACTTTAGATTTATTTACAAAGGCTATTCAACAAACGAAGTAAAATATATATACCACAATAAACCTTAGTACAACTAAAAATATATAGCTACAATATAGTGACACACAGACACACAAAACTCACTAGCCTTAGAGTGAAGGTTGAATATGCCAATTTTACAGTCATAAATAAAATAAATAAGTTACAGTACTTTTCCTTTACAGATAATGTCTATAAACAAAAGTTATGACAGCAGCCAACAAATGGTCCAGTTAAAAACTCAAGCTGGCAGCCTTTTTCACCTGTCAAAATACAGGTGCTGATTACATCACAAAAAAAATGAATAATTTAGCACCAACTTAACCACTGCTGTTCCCCTCCAGTACTGACCACCATGACTAAGAGCCATCACACAATATGCTGCATATAGCACAAAATAGAAGCTTATTATGCTACAACTTAGCTATACAAATCCCCATGTTTTATACAGCATGCCCTCATAAACCATGCTTATCTTGATTACTTTAAATGTTTAAAGTGTTATGAATTTCCTATACTGGACTGACAGGTCCACATGACAATCTCTACAAAATCATTTGTATTAACAGACAAACCAAGTACACATTAAAAGACGGCAAATAATTTCTCATGAAGTCCAGCGTCTAGCATAATATAATTCATGATATAATGGCATAATTGAGAGTACTTAAAACTTGAGACCAATGCACCACAATAAAACTCAAATGCAAATTAAAAAAAAAAAAAAAATCAAATATACTTGACAAAATTGTATTGTTAATTTCCTGGGTCTCCCGTTTACAGTTAAATTTTTCACAAAATTGAGGTTTTTAAAAGGTTATTCCCCTTTCAGGTTGTTTTAGAATAGTTACAGGGGCACAAACCACCAAAAGATGAATCACTTAGACCATTTCACATCCAAATAATTTCTCACAGAACTCGCACCCGCTAAACGCGATTTAGAAAGGTTACAGTACAAGTCAGTCATTAATTGAATTAGCTTTAAATAAGATGTAAAAAAACCTATTAAGGTTTAAGTAAGAGTATTACTTAAATGAACGACACACAACTTAAAAAAATCCCCATCTGAGTAAAAAATAATTATATCTATTAAAAGTAAAAAAGCAGAAAATAACTTTCATTTGTTAATGGAGACCAATTACGCGCAAAAAAGTATTTAATGCATTATTTGTACAAGCCAAGTTATCTTTTTCGAGATGTCGGGTCTCATACAAAACTAAATAATAAAAATAGACCTCTCAAGTTCAATTTCTAAGCAATAGTAGAAAGTACCATTCAAATCAGAAAAGTATTAATTAAAACCAAAAATTGCCTGTTATCGAATAATTTCATGCAAACACAATCCCAGCAACTGCAGCTAAGAGCGCGATAACCTAGATTTACACTGACCTCCGTCAATGCGTCTTATAATACATTTTTAAACGACACGAATAATAAATGCTGCCCAAGCATCACCAAACGTGAAACTTTTCAAAGTCAGAAAGAAACGTCTTTAATAGTCGGCTAATGCTCAAAAACCTATAGCAAAAAGCAATTTAGCAGCGTCCTCAAAATATCACTTCTGCTCTTCCGCACAGGAGGAGCCGCGCAGCGCTTTCGGGTTGCCTTCGAGCCGACTAATTGCAAGCACAAGGTCTCCACAGATAACATTTCGGACGACACGCCGGCAACAGAGCATCAGCCCCGCAGAGTCTGAAATGCCGCTCGTGGTCAAAATGGATACAACTCAGACTGGTTACGAGACCTAGACTTACGCATAAAATGTTAGTAATCGCAAGGCAGTAGAAATGAACCCCCAGTCCCAAAACGGGGAGGGGGGGCTTTTCGAGTCACTCAATTTACTGCGACGGGGGGCCGGCGTGAAGGGGGGGGGGTCACATTATAGTGTTTATGGAGCACTCTGGCCAACTCCCTACCATGTTAGGATCTGAGGATTACACTTTCCCTCGCACTTCTTTCGGGATAACGTTAATTATAACTAAATATAAACCCCCTTCTAGTCAGACATTTTCCCACAAAAAAAAACTTTATTGAAAGTGTGAGACGTACACTTCTGGCTGATAAGTCAAAGACTTAACTACCCATGAAAACCTACATGCTAGCTTTGCTTTACGTAGCTACTTGTACCAAGAAGGGTAGGTTACTAGGGCTAGTATATATATTAGTAGTCTAGCGATGACTAACAGAGTGACCATCCACCCAGACTTAACACCATTAACACCAAATTCAAGCTTGCCACGCTGGTCACCTAGTCGCCCACATTACTATAAATGACTAAACGTAACAGTTAACCAGCTACCCAATGTGTAATATTTCTTCCTTGGAACAAAAAGTGAGCCAACATCGGAGATAGCCTACTGTGCGTTGGCAGGAGCTGACAGCAAATGGACATAGGTGAACGCCATATGAACTACCGCTATTTAACATAACTAAGCAGCTAACCGGTTATACGGCGAAAGAGGACAAGCAAAAACAAAGGCAGCTGGACGGCAATACGTAAAACGCAAGAGAGATGCAGCCCAGGCGACTCACCTTAAAAATGGGGTCAAAAGTGCCCTTTTTTAAAATCGTACGGTCCGCTTGATACCCAGCTGTCCAATCCCACAACAAAGTTACCTCAAAATACACAGAAATGTGCTCCCCGAAAAGCATCAACTCCCAATAACAAATCCAAAAAAAGGAAATAAAAGTATCATATAAAAAAGAACAAGTGGACATTTGGTATTTTAGTTCAAAATCAATAATGAAAAAGGCAGACGATGCGGGGCTGGCAGCGAAGCGGTGATGGTGCGGTACTGGGGTCCGCGATGACAGCCCTACCGACCGCACAGCCTGCGCTCCCGCTCAAATTTAACGGTAAAAAAACCCCGACTGGCCCGAGTCCAGCGCCCCAGTGGCCACAGCCGACTCGTCCGCCATGGAAATATTTTTCAAGTATTTTTAAATTATTTTTTAGCAGCAGTCGGATTTTTTTTTACGAAAAAAAAATCAACGCCGGATTTCCAACGTAACAGGCAAAGACAGCCAGGACCCGCTTTCATCTTTCTAACGTTTTCTTTCTGCTGCTTGATCAATTCCTTTAGTCATGCCATGTTGTCCCTTGCAAAAAAACTTTCAAAAATATATTCGCGTAATTGTTCAGCCTGTATTTTTCTAACAAATAAAACGGTTTCGATCTGCGGGACCGTTCCCCCGCACACTACCGCTCTCTACCCCACTGCTGTTGATGTAATCGCTCTCCACTCGAAAATGGCGCCGAAAACGACTCTCTTCATTCAAATTCGGTGGGGCCGCCCCCCCTCCCCTCCCCGGACGGGCATGCCGGGAATCGGCCCTCTCTCGCTGATTGGCTGAGGGAGAAACGCGCTCTCGGACGGGCTCACCACCCACCCACGTCCCCCTCAGCCGGGTAACTGCGAGATTAAGTTAACCCCTTGAGTGCCAAAGCACAATGTCAGCCAGTTCTGTTAATGATAAAAACACACATACAGAGAAAATTAAATTGTATAACTAAAGATAGTGTTTAACTATTGCTACCTATATGCATAACTCTCTCATATAAGTGAAATGCCTAACAAAAATGTAATGTCTTCCAGGTCGAATACACACAGCGAAAGAGCACCGTACCTATATATCAAATGTTCCTAACGAAGCGAACTGGTATTAACCCGATTTTTTCCATCCCCACCCTCTCTCCTCCTCCGCCAAATAAGGGGTGTACGCAAGTTAACGCTGTGATTCTAAATTAGCATATATGTCTACTCAGAATGCATTTTGATGTTGAAACGATGATGCGTTTTATTTGGCAATACACTAACCTGTGTCGTTATGTATTCCGGGTTCGGTATCAGACGGGTTTTGCTGTAGCAGCAGGGGAGCGCGCTTCCCGAGAGTACCGCGACAAGTTGTTACGTCAAAATTATTTAGAGAATCCTACCCGAAAAGACACGTATCAGTTGCGGCTGGAGATATTTAATTTGTTCTATCAGAATGCCACTTTTCTGACGATCGTACGTAAATGTTTGCTCAACCATTTATTTGCAAGGAGTACTAAGGCAGTAGATAACTTGAAGTGGATCGTATGGTGGTCTGCATCGGTACAGCGGCACTCCGCCCCGTCGATGCTACGTGTGGTGATTGGGAAAACAGTGAAAAGAAACCCTAGCCAAATTCGCACTCCAACCGACACCGATCCCATGAGTTCACCTGAGACTTTTTTTAAAACCTTTGTTATCCGGGCAGTTCTACCGCAAATGGCTTTCACACGCTTCAAAGAAGAACGGAACTGCTCACGTCAGGAGCAATGCTCGACGCTAACAGCATTGTTTCTTTCAATCTGAATTGCAAGGATACGCTCCGGTTGAAATGAGATCGGTTTATTACAGTAGCTGGAATTGTCCTTTTACTTGACCACGTAAAAATTGGCTACTGTTTGTATGTATCGTGTTCCCACGTCAGTCATATTTACTTGTAAGCGTTCGGTGCGCTTGTTTGTGTTCAGTTCGCCCGAAGTCGCGTATGTGAGGAATTAGAGGCAGATGGCAGTATCATGTCTGAAAATACGGGAGCGTTGGTGGAGGTTAGGGCGCATCCGCACAGTGACAGCGGGACGAGGATCTACATTCTGGACCTATTCCCATTGTTTTCACACCCATAAAAGACACTAAGTGTGCTTTTAGGTTAACCCATCTTTCCTTGTTTCATTACATTGGCAGCTAAGGAACGTGTGTAAATGTAGGTAAATGCTTTGGTGTACGTATGGGTTTTCATACATTTAAAATATCTTGAAACAAAACAGCGCACGAAGCTCCCGATGCCTGTTTACAGGGGAATAAGTAACGGAAGCACAAGTTTCGCTCCTTACTAAGATCAGTGTTCCGTACTGCTACTAAAGCGTCAACAGCGATTCTTCTCTCTTTCACTTGAAATGTGCGTATAAGTATCGATGTTCGACATCTGAAGTTAGTATTATAGCATAGTCATGTATAATTTCCGTTTGGACCTTATCGGATTCATTTCTGAATGCTTCAAGATGCAGCAGTAATGAGTATTCGGTAAAAGTCAGCCTCTACTGACTTCCATCCATCCATTATCTGTACCGCTTTATCCATAAGGGTCGTGGGGAAGCTGGAGCTAATCCCGGCATCATCGAGCGAGAGGCAGTGTACACCCTGGGCAGGTCGCCAGTCCACCACAGCCTCTACTGACTTGAGATGTTTAATTTGACAGTCCTGAATATGGCTATGGTAATGTGGTCAGTTGTGTGCAAAGTAACAGATGGGTATGTATGAAGAGTATGCTATTAAGTGTATAAAATACCTCAGATAAAACTATACAGTGAGAGAAGCATCAGTTTAGATTATAATAGACTGAGTATTTATTGTATCTGGAAAAGTTAAGTCTCTGAAACTTTACAGTAACACTAAAACAGTGACAGTAAAACTAATGTCCTCCGAAGTGAATACTTCGGAAATACGCAGGGAATTCCCTATCTGCAAGAGGGTACATTTCCTAAATGCACACCTGAGTTTCCTACGTGGTTACAATGCATTTCAAGCTGTATAGTCTCTCTCACGCACACACATGTGAGCATAGACTCACTGTAATACACTATCTGATGAAACAATCCACACATTAAATCCAGGTTACCTGCCCAGTCACAGAGCTAATATCAAGGGTAGCAGCATTGATTATGATGGAGAAAGTATTCAAAAGCATTTGCTTTATGATGACTCAGTAATTGCTACTGCTTATAAATGTGGAATACACAGAAAACAGAGTGCTTTGCTTTCGGAGATTAGCAGCCAGCATGCTTTCAATTCTATTGATTTTATATGATTATGTATCTTTTATAGTCAAATTTTGCATTTTAAAGTGACACAGACACAGGAATTTAGCAATAATCTGCAGGCTTTCTATAAAATACCTGTTTATAATAAAAGTGTGAGTGTTTAAATATCACTTTGTTGCTTTTTTGTCATCTTATTGTTAGAATGTTAAATGTTATACAAATATTTATGGGAGTAACTCATTAAAAATAAAATGATATCTTTTCTATATCCCAAAGACCTCTCAAACAAATATAAAACTCCAAAGTTTTGCCCAGTTCACAGTATTGCATCCCTCGTCTGCCCTCTCCATTGTGTTTAGACAGTGTTGTCCTAAACGCACAGTCATACCACAGGTGCAATAGCCAGTAGCGTAACCGTTAAGAACACAGATGGTTACTGGGTGAGTGCCATGGGGAAACAATACATAATGAGATGCCTGCAGAAGGTATTATAGAAAGCTGCATGTTATGAACGCATTTAGGGTTACAAACTCAAAACACTGAAGACGTCCTTGAGAATGGATTAAATAGAGTATTAGCCAGAGGAACGATGTGGGACTTTCTGAAAATATTACAGCATGATGATGAGATGAGAAAAAGGGCCAGGGTGGCATGTTGCCGGCAGGAACTGATTTAAAAAATAATAATATTGGATGGATGGAATATGTTTGCTATTTCCCCAAGTCTTTCATAGAAGTCTTTCCAGTACTTACTACATTAATCTTAGTTATTGCTAGAACGTTAAATGACAGCAACAAAATAACAAAGGCTTGTTATTCATCAGTGTATCTAGGTGTCTGTGGAGAACATAGAAATTCACAAAGTTGCTCAGCGGCCTGTCTTTGGGATGATACTCTGGATATGAATGATTCCCATTTGCTTCTAGGTCACACTGACAGCGACAGAAGGACAAAAAGTTCCCGCCAAAAGCAAACAAAGTTTAGGTTAAAGTACATCTTACAGACATGATATTCTCCCAGAAATAAAACCATGGGTAAGACCTGTTTTAGACCAGTCACATCACAAAACATCTACACTTCCAGATGCCAATACAATTGTTGCAGAGGTCAAAGAGCTCTAGAAAAGCAAGTCTATACTAATGTCAAACATATCTGTAACTGAACACCAAAGAAATGCTGAGATCATACAGACTCAATCTGTCTCCCCGTCATTTAAGATTTACCTATTAACAATTTAATTTGTCATATAAGTTGTTCTCTATATATCGAAAAGTAACTACTGCACATAATCATATAGCAATATTTCATAATGATTCTTAAATATGATGAGGTTATTGTCAGATATTTTATCCATTGTGATACAAGCGCACTTTCCTTGCACTCAAACCACTTCTGCTTACTGCCATATTATTATGATATGGTGCTAAAAATAAGAAACAACGGAGGTTGGAAACAGTTTGCATAACTACGCACAGCCAGATAAAGGGCACACTTTGGGGCCTTCCAGTGCATCTCCATCACTGCTTGAACAATACAGTGATACCCCACAATCTGAGAGTGTGCGGGGGCTGCAGGGCTGGGGGGAGGTGGGGAGGGTCATGGGTCTTCTTTTCCCATTGATGCACTGGGGGATTCCCCTCCTTCCTCTTGTTCCCCTTGTCAAAGACATCAGTAGCAGCTGGACCCCTTAACCATGTCGTAACAGCAAGAAAAGGGTTCAGGGGTGGAGGGTGCAGGAGGGGGAGTGTGCATGCACGTACGGAAGGCTGCATCTCCTATTGTAGCTCGGGCCAGCACACTTCAGTGACAACACATCCATCAACAGCCAATAGTTGCCAGCAATTCACCCTGAAAACACAACAGTGACCTTTGACCTCTTCACCAAAAAGAAGTGAAGTTCCTCAATCACACCATGAGTTCCCTGCTAAGGATCTCAGGGACATCCCTCCCTAAAGAGACACCCTGCTGCACGAATGGCTTTAGTGACTACTTCACCCGTGTGAATTTTGTGTGCATTTCATGTGAATAAAGACCAATTACAGTCTGAAAAAGACAATGGCATCTTCATTTAATATATTCAAAGGTGAAAGTAACAGCCTTTGTTAAAGAATCCAGGTTCAATACAAACAACGTGTCACAAAATCTAAAGAGTTCATTAAAAACACACTTTCCTTTGTGGAGAAATAAATCACCATTTGACCTACAGTTAACCAGTATGAGGATCCTGCTGCCTATAAATGCATGTGAATGACTACTGCAGAAAATTAATCCAATACAACACTTGTTAGTGGAGTAAGGTAACAACAACTGCTGAGTAAAGGAAACCTGCTGAACCACATATTCCTTGGATAATTAATTTGATTCACTAGAGCATACTTCATATGTGTAAAACTATAAAATCCAGGAGTACACAAATGCATAAAACAATAACAATACCCTTATACTGTAGATATGCCACAGCTACAGACTAAACTTTGATTGAGCTACCAGAAAAATACTTTTGCTTCTTATGAATACAATTTAAAACCGAAAGCAGGAAACTGCGCAGCCGAGCTTCCAGCGGTGAGTTATGCATGGTACTACAGTGGAGAAAGCGCGATGTCGGCTTTGTTGTGCTGCATTGTTTAGGACGACACCCCAAGGTAAATTCCTCCTAGGCCTGTGTAAAAGCATTAATCGATTCGTATTTTATGCATAAAATTGCTTGACGGTTCATTTCGATTGTCGATGAGCCACATTCTCTGCAGGTTTATCTAAAAAAAACCCGAACGGTCTATATGGATAATATAACAAGTGAATTTTACTTTGTCGGAATAATCTCAAAGAAACATTAAAATAATTCCACAGGTACATTACTTAAATACATATAAATTACAAGGACGTAAAGACCAATCACAAAACGTCCAGTTGCTTTACAGATTCAAAAACTAAGATTTAGTTATTCGCAAGAAAAAAGTTAAAATCTGTGACAACTGCATGTTGAAATTAAAGGTTATGTCGCATACAGTTGGCCTGTATCATGTGTATGCCGGTGGCTTTCGTGAGGTCTATGTCGTGTTCGTAATTGATTTCAAAGTATAACGTTATTACAAGAAATATAACCAATCATTTATTAAACAGAAATATAATTTGTTTTTATGACTTTAAAGTACAAGGGATCGAAACGCCAAATATAAAAGCTCGAACGGGTAATAACCAATAGGCCTAGTGAAGCAACAAATGAAATAGCGGGTTGGATGACCATATACAGGCCAGAAAGTTCTGTGAACAGTAAACTAAACGTTGCTCTGCCAAAATTGTTCTAAATTAAATATTCCTGAGACAGCGTAAAGCCCTGCGTCATTTTACTACGACACGGTCGTTTTCAACAAACTACTACCTATTTCTGGATTTAGAATTTCGACATCAAGGCCTAAAATGTATTATCTATATGTCAGCACTTCATGCGACCCCCCAAAAATGCCAAGTAGACGGTTTGTTCTAAATTTAGTTTATCCCGAATTTAATTAATAAATAAATTCACAAGCCTTCCAAAATAAGCTTATATACGAGTTTCTTTATGCGTTGTGCAAGGATACCTTCCAGTATTCGCTTAACAGATTGAAAATGGCTAGGTTTGCAGTATAAAACTTATGTAGGCCTATTTACAAATGTAAATATGAGTATTTAAACACATTGAATCTGAAAGCATCAATGTAATGTTTTTGTTTTGCTGTTCGAATTTCCGTCACGGATACAAGGTGTATTTTGAGATAGCTCAAACAGTGACAATAAATAACACAACCAGATACCACAAAAGTGGCTGTGTCAAATGCAACTGAATATTTTAAACACATTTTTGACAACCGCGGGGTTGAATTTTACATTTTTTATATTAATAGCCATTTTTACACCCTCACTACATCTCATTATTTCTGTAAATTATAATAATGACCTTTCTCTTAACTGTAAAAGAAATAACATGCATAGAACCCTTGAACCATAAAAGCAAACTAATTTAAAAGCAGAAAAATTCCGAATTTGAAAAGAGCGCCATTCTTCCCAACAAAGCACAGTGAGTAAGTGCCCGCGATCCCCCCTCAGTTTGCGAACGGCGGAGTTTTATAGAGCAGCAGCGAGCGCTCAGCGGTGAGATCGGCGCTCCAGCTCCAGCGGATGTCCCGCCCCTTGCGCCTTCTCGCACTGCGATGATGTAACCACTTTCCAAATTTAGCGTGTTGCCGATGCTTCAGAAGTTCCTCCGCTGGTCGGAGCTGCTGTCTGTTACGCGACGTCATAAAAATCCTGTTATTATTGTAAACAGTCCGCCTGCTTTCCACTGTCGTGCTCCACCAAGCTTAAGTGTCTGTAGTCCTTTGTTCAAAGGGGCTTGCGAAAATATCTACGGGAAGACCCTTTATAGATAGGAGGTATTTCACTGTGGAAAGACAGCACGATAACACATGTAGTACACGTGCAGTAAATAAGGACTACTGCATTTTTCTAACTTAACTGGAGCTTGTAATTAATGTAAAAGTAAACAAATCATAGCTAATCTAATATGATGTCGCGCCGGCATCAAGCGCCTTCGAAAACTATTTTAATGTAATGTTCAAATTAACAAATATCTTAACCCACACATCGGCATTTCAATGAGATTCGTCTTCATACCGCGATATAAATGTAATGTTTAAATTATCAGAACAAACATCAGTCATTATCCACCAAACAGTAGCGAAAAGCTAAATCGTCTTAATTAAAAAAGACAGGTTCGTTTGTAAACTAAGTCCTATTCACCTTACTATGAATCAATTTAATTACGTCATCTTGTTTTTCCATCCGCTACAACTGTATGTACAGTGGGTTGGATGTTTACCTCTTTTAAAGCTACAGGATTTTTAATCAATGAACCTCGTGTTTCCTATTGCCAGGCGTTGCTAACCAACTTCAATGTTCAGATATTAAAACCCGCATTGGTCTATACATCATTTTAATAAGCAAACGAAGTGACTATCTAAAACTCAATACATATACTTGTAAATAGTATGAGAAGCAAATACGAAAAGAAAAGCTTGCTTAATGCCACTTACTTGAGCGCCACTGAAAGCTGGATTTCCGTCCAAATGTGCAAGTCGACGCGTTGCTTTTAATGGCAAAATTTATATTCCAATTCGACATTTCCATCTGTTCGGAAATAAAGACTAGTGCTTGTTTTAAAATGCAGTTTCACCAAGCTTCAAGGAAGTTGTCCTTTTGTTCCAGTATTTATACATTGCGTCAATGTTGCGAAAAGAGGCGGAGCGGCGGCACTTCGACAAAAAATCCGCGCACACAACCTTATGTACACAAAAACTAAACCCTCCACCCGGCCAAAATCGCCGGATCGGATTAGATCACGTGTCCTGGAATGTCCACCATCTATTCACACGGCGACACTTCAACTCGGAGGCGTAGGGCACACGTTACAGGGAAGAGACTGGGGAAGAGATGCGCTTATGGATTTGGAAGGAAACGCGAAGTGTCAACCGCGTCCTTGCCGAGCGCCGCAATTAGCTACGAGATCGCCGTATAGAGAGCAAGAGTGTGAGTTTATTTTAGCGCCGAAATGTTAGATAGGTTGAGGAAGCCCTTTTACGCACAGACAAGGCACCGTAATTGTATAAGTACGAAGGTGTTCCTTATCTCACTACGTAATATAGCGTAGGATGGCCGTTTCTGTGGTTTCGACTTAAATGATTGACACTGTGTAATGTTAAAGGGAGGTGAAGCAGCCTTTTGTCGTGGTTACAGAGTAGTTGCATCAGAAAGTTTATTGATTTCCTTCCGCCGAAAGAACGTATTCCTAGTTATATTATGTGTTCATTGTATCCGTGCAAAACCATACTATCAAATGACATCGTGTATATCCAACTGAAAAAGTGCTTTTTTTAAGAGAATGTCTACGATTTCACCTGCTTAATGTTCTACCACGGCATATTATTAATTCTGTACTTGGCGCGGAACAGACCTGTACCATTCCCTCACTGGCGTCTTTCTTGGTCGCTTGGTGAGGTGCCAGTCGACCATGCTCTTCGTTTGAGGCCTGAGTGCCATTTTTTTAGCGATGCAACTAAATTGTCCTTGTAGTCTTTCAACAACTTGTCGTTTGCAGCCCGCAACAGATTTTAAAGTATTCTACATGGAATATTTGATGAATTGTGTTCGTTAATACTTGGAAAATGCCAGTTCAAGACTAAATTATTTATGAATAGGCTATTTGTCCTACATGGATATGAAATGAGTAATGAATTCGTAAACTGAGCCAGGTCCAGGTTACGAATTCGTTAAATTCTAGAATATCTGTGATGGTATTTTAACATTAAAACATAGCTCTTTCGTGATCTTAAAACACGTACTTCACGCTATGATTAGTAGTCATAACGCTATTACAGTTTTGACTTGCACTTCAAATACAGTTGAGAATGTATACACTTATGTCAAGTATATGCACTTATGTATTATTTATATATGTTAAAATAATTTTATAAATTTAATAATAAAGGTAAAAATTAAAAATCTTTTTCACGTCATACAACTCGTCAGTTTCTTAATAAAACATCACGTTAAATTCACACAACACTGCAAAGTAGCTTATTAAGGAAACCGTAAGTAAAATACTCTGAAGTTAATTGATAAGGATGTGGAACTTTTCCCTTCAAAAAACTCTTGACCCAATTCCTCTTGGCATTTGAATGTTGGACATATAACGGGTTAATGTATCTCAAAGCGACATCAGGCCATGGCGTGCACTCTTCTGTGGTGCTCTGCTTGTAATGTAAGCAACATTAATATTTCAACTTTATATCCTTAGTTGACGCCATCATCTACGTAGATGTATGTATAGGGACTGTGACATAACACCCATAACACGCAGAAAACAACCAAGTAATATCCGCAACGTTTACGGCAATTTAAAAACTGCACTCTCTAGTTTAAAATGACCAAAAGAAGACAGTTTTGCCTCGGTTCACAAAATAGTGTTGTTAGGTCTGTGAATGTGCAATTACACATTATTCAAATCGTTCAAATATTGTACAATACCTGTCATGCATACATAATTATGTAGTTTGAATTTTAGATTCTCAATTAAAACCTAAGATGGTAAAATAAGAAAAAAGACAGTATTTATATATTCGCCACCCAGTTACTTTAAAGTTGTAGAAAGTTATATTTTTCATGTAGCAAAACATTTAGGAAGTTAGCTTAAGAAGTTGGCAATGCGTGGAGGAGAAAAATATTGCCCTTGCACATGTTTGCACAGCTGAGGTGAGTGGTCGATACTTTCCAGCAATTAACTATTTCTGTGCTGACACGACAAAAAGACATTTTAGGGTGAGGGTCACAAACTATTTGTCTGAACGAAGGCAAGCGGCCATTAAAAGCATCTTCCACGTTCTGGGTTGAATAGACGGATACAGATAAATAAATGGGCACATCTCGTACAGTATATGCAACTGAATTTGCTTTAAGGAGGCGCGGTTAATTTATGTGTGCCACTATATTCTTGTCCATGTCCAGAATACTTTTTAAACTTCTTCCCGGTGACGTCTTGAAGTTTTTAGTGTGCTTTAAATTTTGATTGCTTTAAGTCGACATTTAATTATTTAATGTAATCCTCTCACGCTATGGAAGAGCCCATTTAAACCACCTTATAGATAAGAAAAAATATTGATGCTGTAAACTTAATGCCATTGTGCCGATATCTACATTAAGCCACCGTCATCGCTCATTCTCCAAAAACCTCAGCTCTTTTAAAGCTTACCCTCACTTTTACAGTTCCCCGTCTAAGGGTAATCAAACGTCTAGAGAACATATCCGCGTAAATAAGGAACATGTATTTATACGTGATTTAAATGCGAGGTAAAAGAGGCGTGAATCTATACCAAAACTTGTCTTTTTGTAAAAGTGATTTCCAATGCCTTCACAGTAATTAGCAATATATTTCACCTGTATGTTTATGTAATAGACAATAAATTATTAATATTTAGCTCTAAACCAATCCACTTGAACCTTGATATTTGAACAACTTTAACAACCGACATATTAACAAAAACATTTTACTAAGTGTATTTTTTCATGCATTCATGTAATAGTGTTCGTATAGGTTTCATTGGGTCCATATATACATATGTTACATAAATAATATGTAAATATGCTTAAAATAGCCCTACACCATCGACTAAAATACTATATCAACGATAACGCGTCCTTGGTTTTTCATTGGCTGTTATTATACGGGCATTTGTATGGTTGTATATTTTTTATTGTATAAAATAATGAAAGACATATATAAAAAGAAACTTAATAGCGTCATTCTAGGTTAGGCTATCGGAGTGAGTTTTGAATTGACATAAAACCACGTGATGCAAACTTCGCGTTTCTAAGAAAAGTTGTTTCCAGAGTAGTGGTGTATAAAACACTTTGATGTAATCTATAAGCCAAGTGCACTTACTACCGCAGTTATATTATGAAACCAATTCAAAGTGATATAATGCATTTGTGTGACTAGTTTTACAATATATTGTGTTTTTTTCCTGATCACTATTTTCACATTGCTCGTTCCCCTCAATAACAAAGGGATAATTAATTCAAACTTCACAAATTCAAACGTATCTACATGTAGCATGTTGGTTTCAGTTCAGTTTATTATTTGAAAGGATGATTTTTCAAGACTACACAAAAAAGAAAACATTTTTGATTACATATTGATATAGTGTATTGTGTCTATATGTCATGGACTGTAAATATTTCAAATCCACAGGGGCTGCATATATGTTCCTTTACTTAAGTCAAAAATAATAAATAATAAATAATAAAAATTCGTTTTGAAAGAGAATATCTCAAGTAGGCTCATTTAGAAATGTCTAGAAAAGACTCTAATTTCGTTTATCTTAGTGGAAGGAATATTTGCTACCTTTGGAAAATTACATTTAAAAACGAAAATAATCCAGAAAACTATAAAAATATATTTTTAAATCTAAAATGTTGAAAAGGGACAATTTCACAATAGCAACCATGTTCTATCAATCTGCCATAAACAACGGTATATAAAAAAAACAAATATTTTCATTACTTCAGTTGCATCTGTATAAATGCAATTGCTGCGCATGCACGATATTTTACTGCTGGGTAACTACAGAAATAAGCTGAACTCACTCTTCAATAAACATCCTTGCACAAATGCTACAGAATTGTCTTAAAAATCTTTTTCACGCCATACAACTTGTCTGTTTCTTAATATAACATCACGTTACACTCACACAATACCTCAAATTCACACAATTATTGCTGACATTAATAATTTTGTCAGTAAATTGCTACACAAGATAATGTGGTATATTTTATCCCATCCCCCAAAAATGCTTTTAAACATGTGTAAACCGAAATAAGTGCAAATGCGTAAGCGTATTTGAAATATAACACCGAAAAAATCTTGAGACAAATATTTATCCTTAAGAAATTTCTAAATAGTGTGGATCCGAAACTTTAAACACATCGGAATTCTATTTTTTTCTATTTTTATCAGAATGCAAAACGTTTTGGCCTTGGATAGGTTTGTGTTTTATTGCAAGCAATCACTGTACTGATTTGAATGAATATTGCGTGGATATAGATAAAACGAATGAGATTGCAGAAGACATGAAAGTTATTTTAACGAGCATCTATAAACTACCGTTGTGGCTGGTAATTTCAAAAGAAAATAAAAATCCATTGAAGTCGTCGCTCATTTTCTAAGTAATTTCGAGAGGGGTCCGAATTCAAAATTCGCTAAACCATACAAGTATTTCGAATATTCCAAAATATTACACATTTGCATAATTATAGTATTTAAAGAATGCACAAAAGTTAGTTTCCCTTAATGAAAGATGGGTAAAATTTTCACTGTGAATTATATCAGTCAGAAAAGTTATAGCGTATGCTCAATGTGAAACTACGCTTCTTGAAACGTAGTGGAAACAAAAATTGATTTCGAAGAACCGTGTATATGAGATGCATACTTACGAACTCAAAACCACGGGTATCAGTTGAAACAGTATCAGTATCAGGAATCCTCAGCTGGAACAGATAATATACAAAAATGAGGGTAACGACAACAAAAGCGATACTTATCCTTAAAGGAAAATCAACGTGAAATTTGAAAACGTAGGTATTATGGTTATAAAATTGCAAGTTGAATTGTTTTTAACCTGAAAAGTGTGCTGTTTTCATCTGTCGGAATTTTTCTTGAACCAAAGTCGACTGTCAGGAACACCTCTTAAATCTTTGAAAGCAAATAGAAAATAATCAAGAGGAGCTGCAAACTATCGTGTACATTTTCCTCTAGGAATTTTAAGTGCCAACCTTAAATTTTGCACAAAAACCATCTTTCAGAAAAACTCCCACCTAGAAATTTCTAGGGGCCGAATATTTTGGAAATCAACAAGTGCCTAGCAGACAGGCATGTGTAGAATTTCATGCATATCTACAAACAGCATGATGCTTTGTGGCGTACAGCGGATTAATAGAACAGTAACTTCAAATGATTGCCTTGCCTTAATTTTAGCCTTTATTTTGTTTAGTTTGTTTATGCAACAGTACCACAGAATAACAAACAGTTATTTTTATTTGCTGACGGATTACTGCTTGGCATCTGTGTAGGCAGGGCTTCTAGCAGAATTGTTAAGCATTCAAAGTGACCTATCTGATCCTGCATCTTCTTCTCTTAAGGTCACAGTCTGATACAGTGCCCTGCCAGGCCATAGCATGTCTAAGAAGAACCAGCAGCCAGTTCTCATTGGTGATTCTTGTTCAGCATCTTATCTAGTTTCACCTTTTTCGGGTGATAGTATCAAACGCTTATCTTCACCTCTGGATGAAAAGTATTTGGGCACAAGGCATGACAATGATATCTTCAAAGAGAAGCCAGGAATTTGTTGAGAGGCCCTGCCTTCTGTAACCTAGATACAATATTCCAACCCAGAATGTTGGCAGTCAGTGATTTACTGTTTGCAGCTACTGCAAAAAGTGGCAGCTGTCCTTCTAAGCTCACCTCTGTGTACTACTGACAGCAATAGCTTCAGGATGTTTAATAACACCTGAAAACATCTATCCACGGTTCCAGGATTTTGGAGGGAAACATCCATTTGGTAACTCAAGAGCTAATTTCACAGACTGGATTTATGGATGGGATAAGTTCTGTTAGCGTAGTCAGTTTTGGAAGTTTAACAAGTAATTTGCTGCAATACATGAGGACTGAGTGTGTTTTAGTTCTCAGTACTGTAGCACATGATAAGAATGACTTTGGTGAATTCATCTCAAAAACAGCTAAACATTAAGTTTTGGAAATTTGGTCTTTGATTACTTCACGCTGTTATTGGCAAGTACAAGCTAAGGTTATAGGCTGAGCATCACATGTGATGTGGTGCATGTTTAATACACCAAGCTTGAGACAAAAACAAGCATTCCCTTTGTTTAATCTGCATCTATACAATCAGTCAAAGTCAATCAAAATGTCTGGTAATAACAATAAGACTACATCAATTTATTCAGTGTAAAATACTGTATTGACCGTGTAAATTAAATTATGATTTTAAACTTGCATACTTGCATCATGTCTGCAGTGCTGTTTAACTTAAAATACCATGGATTATCTATAGATTTCAATGCAAATGTAGAGTGAAAATTTAGTATTACCTATGTCATCAACATGTAATATTTAATTTAAAAAGAATTTAGCCATGGATTAATGTCAAGTTTAAAGTCTAGAAGTATCTTCAGTATCTTTGTAACCGTGTATATGATGAACATTCCCTATAAATAAGCTTCTCTAAAGAATATGTTTTAGAGCACTGCACATTCAAAAGAACATATATCAAAACCATATACAACAAACTGCTATGTTATTTAGTAGAAATTCACAATATTGCTGATATTGAATGTGTACACAGAGTGAATTCTGTATTGCCATGCCTAGAGGTATACTTTATACCCACCCCAGCTTATATACACACCCCATTAATCATTAAAGAACATGTCACTGGCAATTGTATGAAACTGCACAAAATTACTATCCATACAACAGAAAACAAAATGCAATAATCTAAATTTGGAAAACAAAAATCTGTGTTTGCTACAAGAATGTGCAAAATGAATTTTAGTGGAATTTCCCTTAAAGTTTCTTTAGGTGAAGAGAGCCCCCCAAGTCACTGTGAGGTATAGCCAGTTTGAAGAAGAAACTGAAGGGTTCTTGTGTTATTCCATCTATGGCCTAGGCTCTATCTATATCCATCTTCATGTCCTATCAAGTGAAAGACTCGTCTGCATTTCTGAGACATCCACCCAAGTGCGCCTCCTGCCTATTTTTAAAGAGTTGCTACCCTCCTCAATTACACGGTTCCTTTCCATTCCTGTGAACTCAGTCTATACAGACCTCAGATTTCCAGCATCAGTGCGACATTGCAGACCCACCCAAGGGTTGTAGGATGCCTACACACATTGCAAATATGTGTGTGTATGAAATGTATGAAAATTCAGCAATGACATGATTCTGAGTCTTAGCATACCTCAAACCTTTAAGGTTTGTATACTTTATACTGTTCACTGTTTTATATAGAACTGTCATGTCCAAGGAGGAACATCACTAAGCCTACACTCTAATAGCCACAATAACTATATTTTATTTATTAAGCAACAGCAGTTAAAGCTTTACTTCCTTGAAGAGAACTAGGTCGAGACTGCAGTTGGCCACTTGGAAAACTGTTCAAGTTTGAAATAATCATTAGTCACACAGGATGACCCACTTGTCCACCCAACAAATCTTTTTACTTGGGGTGACACTGCAAGCAGGGAAAGGAATGCGTATGGTGCTGCTGTGGATTTGTTGTAAAATCAAAAATAACGCAGGAAATTCAATGCGCCCATTCAGCCATTTTCCAACACTGTTATCAGTGCACAGGGTCGCAACACAACAACCTGTCAACTGAAATCAGATCTCTTGCTGTCGTCTGCAGCTCCCCCCTCACTCATCCTTATGCCATGTGGAGGTTAGCATGTGCTATCTTCTGTTTACGTGCCAGCCCAACAGCAAGAGCATTCTGTGCCAACTAGTAGCAAGGTAAAAAAAAATACTTTTATTTTTTACACTCTAAATCAACATGTTTTAAATGCATGTCTTGTCATAGTACTGTTGAATACTCACTGAACTGAAGCTTGAAATCCAAGCACAGAGGCTTTGAGTGCCATGACCTGGAGTGAGGGAACATTTGGGACCATGTGCATAACTCCTTTGAGCTTCCCAGCATGTCTCTCTAGACACCAGCCACATGACCAATGCACCACAGGCTGCTCAAGAGCTGATGTGATTGCCATTTCCTGTCTTCTGTCCCTGTAAACCATAACATTTCCCCATGGCATTTATTTTTATACTAATACAAGGTTTGCGATAAATGGATAATCTGTAGACTGCTTCTCATCTGTGCTGTGCCCAGGTTTCACACTTCCATGTTGCTCTGCATGCAATCATGGCAACCGGGATGGAGAGGCGGCAGCAACTTGAGAATCTGACAAGTCGCCAAATGTGAGCATAAGGGACAGCAGCGAGGGGCAGTGGTCACATCTCTGAGACCTGGTTCTGAGGCTTGGGGGCACCACGCTAAGCATCACTCCATAAACAAAAGTGATATGAGAATTTCACAAGAGCAAACAATGCTAACATCACAGTAGAGGCTAACATTGGATAGGTAAATAAAAAAACTGACTAGACACAAATATGTACTCAAAAAGGCAACTGTCAAATTTCGCCAAGTGTAATACAATTAAGGCTGTTCTTCTCATTGCCAATGAAAACAAGCTGCATCATTAAACCCCAAAGTAGAGAAGTAAATTCATCATTTGAAAAGCACCTTCATCTGAGAACCAAAAAACCTCTCTGACTCATATGAAGACTAAGCAACTGTAAGTTTCATATGGAGAAAACAAAACAGTTTCTGTAGTTGGATATGAATATAACAATATTTTCCAACATACAATGTTGCACTGTAATGTTTCCCGTAGGGCAGGGGGGTATGACAACATTAGCAGTAACGGACGATATCAGACAGCCTTGAGGGCCTAGCTATGAATTCAGCTCCCTACATCAATACGAGGTCACGGCATTCACAGGCAGTTAACAGTTGAGATAAAAAAGAAAATGAGGAACCATTGACAATATTAGAAGGATTAGTCTAGGCTATTAATTACTTGACTATTCACTGTCCCTTTAAAACCATAACACCTATAAAATGGTCCAATATGTCCAATATTGATTCATGAAACTATGTGATTTTCACATATTCTGAAACACAAAAAATAGAAACACCTAAATTAATGTACAATGACTACCGATCACGCCTGCTTCTGTGATTGTGCATGTGTTGGATGATTTGACATTATCATTAATCGTGATATTTTTATTACAAAATATTGTATATTTTTCTTAGATATTGCCCAGTCCTAATTAATTAGGGTAAAGCATGAGCTATATTAATGAAGTATATTTAATCAATCCAAGGAGACGTGGGTTGGGATTAAATTTCAGCCCTGGGCTTTGGGATCCCTACAACAAATTTTGGCAAGTGGGGGTGTCCCATGATAACTTTTGTAGAGTGATACATTTTTTTTTAAATTGGGGGTGGGGGGGAGGCGGGACTGGATGCCATATGGCCAGTCCAGCCCTGAATCCAAGCACAGCCATATTAATTTAGTTCCTGATGGCTTCGATTGAGAAATTTTGAAAGATACTGGCATGATACAGCATTTCACCCCAGATCCATTTTCACATTAGTATTAGGTTTTCTTGTCATTAAAAAGTGGGACATTCGAATAATCCATGTTTCAATTCTTTAAAGGTGGGTGGCATCGTAATAAAACACTTAAATTCAGTTATTATAAAAATGTATAAATAGTTATTATAAAATTGTATATATAAAATAAGTGGTCCAGCAGGCAGCTTGCTAACATGGGGCACATGCATGATGTCTGCAACAGCGTTGATTTCTCATTGGTTACATTAAGGTGCCACAGCAGACAACAGCAAATGTTTTGAATGCTGACTTGTGTAACATTTCCTCCACCACACTCTTTTGCTCCAAGTACTGCTGAACTGAGCTGTGCGGTGCTTTGCCCTGACAGGTTTCTGTGCCTGTGGCACACTGCCCTTGACCAGTTGGATGATGCTAAATTTGTGCCCCATCAGAAGATCCAGCAGGAAGCATGTTTAGATACTTCTAGTTAGTTATTAGGTCTAGTTATTCTGTCAAAACAAACATATTAATGAGGTTACAGAGGAAATGGAAAGTATCACAACTTATCCTCACATGTTCATGTTATTACAATTATATTTTACAGCCTACATTTAATTTGCTTAGGTAAAAATTCTGCCATATGAAATGAATATGCCTGAATCGCTTTGAATTAAAAGAAAAAAGTATTTAATATTGTGAATCCTTTACCACGGCAATTACCAATGCGAAATCAACTGTAGATAAATAAAATTAAGTATCTGATGATTTTATAGTGTCTTCACACAGACATAATTAGAACAATACTAAGATCTATAGCATATGCGAAAACAAAAATACAAAAAGTTCTAAGCCCAGAAATGGATATGTTACTGTTGGGGAACCAGAGGAACCACAGAACAGG
Organism: Pollimyrus isidori; assembly: GCA_019775955.2. Classification (NCBI taxonomy): domain Eukaryota; kingdom Metazoa; phylum Chordata; class Actinopteri; order Osteoglossiformes; family Mormyridae; genus Pollimyrus; species Pollimyrus isidori. The sequence goes on from JABFDZ020000082.1 coordinate 481,261, forward strand.
TGGTTTCCTAACCATGTGAACAGTACTAAGTCATTTTCCAACCTTCAATTGTTAAATCGGAGGAAGATAATTTCCCAATATTGGTGAAGAAACACCAGTAGATATGAAAAAGTTGCATCAAATTTCACAGGCTAGCAAATTATGATGTGAAATTATACTCCACACATTCAAAAAGTCATTTTTTAAAGTAACACTGAATTAAAATCTATGTTTTTATAAACCAAACAAAAAAGTACAGTACATGAAAGGCAGCTATGTATGACTTCCGTATTGGTAATCTTTGTGGTCCTTCTTTTTTTGAGTTATCTCTCTCTTTCTATTTTGAGTTGAGATCTGCAATATCCACTAAAACACATACATACACAAACACACAGTGACATCCTTATTTCACTCACACTCACCAGTCCCTGAGGCCTTTGCGAAGTGGTAGCAATTTGTTACATCAAAGCTTCTTTCTCCTCGCCATCAGGTCTGCGAGAAACCTGCCAGTTAGTGGGAGGAGCAAACACTCAGGCAAGAGAGCTCTAAGTCAGCCATATGAGGGAGGATGGTGACTAAGACCAGGCTCACGTGGGAGGTCATTTCGCAATATAAAAACTGTGCATGGTAACAAAGTCATGGGCAAGCAGCAAATGAATACAGCCCAAAATAGAATTTGTGGAAGGGTGGAAGACCCACACATCGACATCAGTGGAATATAATTCAAGTTTATTGGGGGAATGGACAAAATAATGATTTCCAATGGTGAAACTGTCTACATAGTGATATTTTGCATAATTTGACACACCTCAGCTACTTCAATTTGACGGTAAAACATGTTGCCTGATGAGTGACCAACAGAAATGAAGAAAAATATTAAAACACAGCAAATGATAAACATCAATGCAGGAGATTACACTATTTATATTAAACCCTTTCTGAACCTAACAGTCTTGTCTTTGCATGACCTAAACCTATTGTAACAAAAACAAATTCCTTACAGTTTCCGAGTCTTGCATTCTCTACTGCTTATAATACTATCTTGTCTAAATATATATCATCTTACACCTTTCAGCTCTATCATTTCACAGCTAACAGCTAATAAGGCTAAGTTTATCTAGCAGAATAGTAGTTAAAGACATGCCCCTACAACTCAAGGTTTGTTAAGTTTAAGTTCTAGGTGTCATCATAGGTCAGGGAGAACCTGCTTTTTCAGGAAAAACATCCAGATATATTAATCAGTTTTTAGAAATCTGCTTTGACTACGAGTGTTATGCAAGTGACTACATAAAAATATCAATATTGCAGAATTTCTATTTGTGAAGAAACAAACACTGACTGCCAAAGTATAAGTCATAAAGTATACAATATGTAAAAAACACTATACGATAATGCAGACAGATAACAGAGGAAGAATATTGTAGTTTTACTCCTACAAAGAGAAAAAGAAGCAGATATGGACTTCGGTCATATTCCTTTTTAACGCGGTAGCGCACAGCACAACCATGTGGAAAGTAATGGTAACACTCATAACTTCACGTACGATGAGCACCAAGAGGAAAGAACCGCCAGAGACCATGGGTTATTTTTATTGCACATCGCTATTATTATTTAGTACCAGGATGCCAAACATTTATCACATACAGTTAGTGAGGAGAATATCATGCTTAGTTTATATAGAGAGACTGCATACCACAGTGCTGCTACCTCCTTTGCTTACGTATCGCATATGAGTATTTCTGACATTTTCAGAATGACACCTCAGGCATTTTCCAGGTTTGTCCTTTACCCTGGGAAGTTGATGAGGTGGAAGAAGCATATACAAAGACAATTTTTAAAACTGTCTGTTTCCCGTACCTTTTGTAAAACAGCAATATTTTTTGTTAAATTACAAGCAGGACTAATTAAGTTAATGTGAAGAGTAGCATTCCTGCTTTGTTCATCTAGGTGAACCACCAGGAATATACCTATGTTTTAGGAACCTCTCAGTGTGATTTATAAAACTTATTAGGCAAGAGATGCAACAAGAATTCCAAAAGACCAGGAGGGAGAGAGAGGTAAGGAGCATGCGTTGCAGCACCCTCCACCACAGAAAAGAGAACATGAGTGCAGTCATGCAGCCGGTGACACCTCAGCATCACATTAGTCCAAATAGACCAGCATGAGCTCTTTCCTGTGGCTGGAGTGCCAGTCCTGCCAACAACCCCCAAAATTTCCCTGCAAGTTAGATCTGCTTGCAGGGCTGCATGTAGTTTAACATCATACCCAGGACAAAGCAGTTGCAGGTTAAGGGCCTCGCTCAAGGGCCCAACAGTGTAGGATCGCTGCAGAAATTCACAGGATTCAAACCAGCATCATTCCGATTGCTGGCACAGATCCCTAGCCTCAGAGCCACCATTGCACCCACATGGAGAAATCTGCTGTAAAAAAAATAATACAGAATTCACTACTTTAGGGTTACTGCAAAAATGGCTGTGATCCCAGTAGACCAAAGAGAGATGTTTGTATTCTAGCTTAAATTCATGGAATCCTAGTATGCACAGCCTTTTCAGTGACCTATCAGAAAGCATTAGCATGACGATAACACCGAGGCAAATGTAACCAGCCCTTGATGAACCATGGTCTCCCACTCATCCATTAGCATGTATAGTTTCTGCAGATAAACATGTTTACAGTCCAGATGTCAATAATGGGCAAGTCAAAAGCCCAGACCACTCAAGTTCAAAGGGCTGATGCCACAGGAAAGAAGCAGAGAACTGGGTAAATGACAGCTGTGGACAATAATTTCTGCAGCTATATTCTGCTGCCTTACAAGTCAGTGAAGGGAGGATCACATGCTAGGGCCTGCTTCAGGAACTGGAAGAGGAATATGTGCAGTGGTCAGACATAATAGGAGGGGACCAGAAAATGTATATGCACATATCCACAAATAAATACTGTAATGTGTTTTGGAAGAAATTGATATTTACAAATTCCGGAGTGATATTCAGCAATTCAGAACATCTACATGGATCCAAGCAAAGTCCTCCCTGTTGGACTTTTTTGGATCAGAACCAGGGATAAGGATTAAAGACAAAGGCCCAGGGCCTGCCAAGACAGAACCCTGAAAGGAAAAGAAGGAGGGAGACAGTGACAAAGAGAGACACAGAGAGGGGGAGAGAGAAAGGGAGAGGGACAGAGGGAGAGAGAGTGAAAGACATCACAGTGATATTGTGCAGCATGTGAATATGAAATAAAATACTTGAACCATGTCCAGGCATCATGGGTAAATGGCTATCCCTTGTCTCAGCAGAGTCAGGCTGTTTTGATTTATGCGACTGCATTCTACCAGACTTCATGGAAAGCCATCATTTTCAGGTGCTTTAGTCATTTTTACAAGGGAGTCAAAGATGTAGAGCATTACACTGAAAAACACGTTGAGTGCAGTATAACTGGCTGCAGAGGATTTATAAAATATCCAGACATTAAACATCGTTGAACACTGTTCAACAGCCTATAATACAATCATTTTTTGTATAAGTTTTATCCATAATGTCAGCCCCCGCTGGAATTTACACAAAAAGGCACTCAGCCAAACACTGCTTGGCCGAGTAACAAATGAATACTTGTGAATTACCAGACCCTTATCGTTAAATAGTTTAAAAATAAATTTTGGAAAGTGAAAGTTTCCTGGGGTAAACAGAGAAGACATTAAAGAGCTTTAATGATTATGAAAGTAAATGTTTAAAATAAAACGTGTAATGGTAAGATAACCAAAGGTAAAAAAAAATCCTCACTGAAATATAAAGTATATGCAAGTACATAACTCTATCAATGCAACATAAAATTTCATGTCATACACAAATATAATAATTGTCTGTATATTTATTTCACTGTGCTAATGTTTATCTTGGAATTGCTACCACAAAACTAAATTTTAATTTTATAAAAACTCAGATCAACGATGTTACTGCGACAATAAAATTCATAGCAAATGTTGTATTTGAGGCATGAAGTTGTGGATATATAAAAATAACTCTGAATATGGATTTGGGTTGGATATAATTTAAATACCATTACTTTAGACAAACCTTTTCCATAGTTCAAGTCCCAAAAATGAACTAGCTCACATTCGTGTCTTCCGTTTTCTTTACGGGCTGCTCTGAATCCAAAGTGAAAATTTTGATTAGCAATTAAAATATCAGTAGCCTGACCAACCATTAATAAACTCTTGGAGTCAGCGTTATTAGCATAAACAAATCATTAGTTTAACTACCAGCGTAATTGAGCGTCTTATCACGTGAGAAAATCAATATCATCAGGTAATAGTTGCCCAGGCCCAATTCTTAGGCGTCGTAATACACAGTATTTCATATTACTACATGAAAGCAACTTTTTTCATATTATTGCTACTTCTGGTGTGTACGCCAGAATAAATGATCATTTCAAAACTATGAGCTCGTTCAAGCACAATATTGCTGGTGAGTACCCCTAATAGGTATTAATGTACTTTATTATTACCTGAATTTAATGTTGGCAATGTCTCACTGTACGTAATTTATTGATTAAACTTTACCATATGGGTGTACACCAGGGTTGCCAACTTTGGTCAGCTTGTTGGCGTGTTATTTTCAATGTGAGACAAGTCTGCGCACGCATTTACATGTATGTAAGAGTTACCTTGTACATAGTCTCGGTTTTGATACAGGTAATTTTAGGTTTTTAACTAAATTATATATAGTATTACGTCAGATGTATGAGAGCTGGCAACCCAGACGTACAAGAAAATCGTGTTATATATTATATTCGCAGGTGGTTCGCGATTTCGGCTCCCCGCCTTATGTTGTGAGAGATGGCACTCTTATTGGTTTATGGCATGTTACGCCCCAAACAACCATGCCTAATTACGAGCGAAAGTGGGTTGGCCACGCCCTTAAAGAAGTTGTGCGCCTCAGATCGTTAAAATAGGGCTCCTGGACTGCCCAGAATAGTTATTTTTAGACACCAGCAACAAGTCATATCCTTAGAAAAAATTAAAACTGAGACAGCCATTTTCAGACCCAAACTATTTCTCGTTGATAAATATTTACCCACAATCAATCTGTCAGGAATGGTGTGTTTATTTATGGAGATGTCACACATGATTGCTTTCTGTTTGAGAAAAACATCATGCCTACACTCGTTTTTTTTTAATTCCAACACAGTTCTGCTTTATAGCTAAGAACAAAGAGACTAACCAAGAATCAAGACAAAATGTCACTAATACTATTATATTTTAGACCAGGGGTCACCAACCACTGGATTACAATAAATAGGTTGATTTTTTAAGACATTCCCAGTTAATGGTGATAAACAGGCCAACACCTTCACACCTCCCCCCACCATACAGCATAATCCACCAAGCCCTCTATTTTAAATGATTTTTTGGCAGAACACTTTTTGAGGGAAAGAGGCTACAAGACTTAATCCCTGTCAAAAGAGGCTTCACCTGAGCAATGGTGTCCTGCTGAGGACCCAACACATTTTCTCCTTAGCACTCCTTATGCCCTTTGTCACTGCTCCCGTTTTGCCTCGAGAGGCTGGAGATACAGTGAACTTCACAGTTTGAGGGAACTGGTCACAGCTGGGCACAACCATCTCTAGATACAGATAACTACTAAATCTAAACAAGTATTATACATTTTTCATTCCACTAATTAAATACAGCAATTGTAAAGAAATTGCAATAAATAAACATGCATCTGCTGCATTGGATTCCCATTTATGTGAATCTGTGCATAAGAACCTGCTGACTATGCACAGAAAGCCCAAAAGCAGCAAGGTGTATTATTTGGAATTCAATTCAGGCCATGCAGTCCAGCCCAAACAAGCTGTGTTCCATGTGCATGTTTGTTGAACAGAAGGAAGAAAACTGCAGGGTGAGGACAGGTTTATATTTCTTGGCTTTGCTACGTTTTGAAGAAGCTGACTGTACAGATCATCTTCCATCCCAGACACACTCATGCTCACACACAAAACTCTAAGCTCTCTGCAGTGATAGAGAGACATATGCCCGAGCATTCCTCTCTTTCTCTCTAGAGGGGGTGTAAGTTGACTAGATCATCTGGCTGTGGTCCAATAGATGATGTCATGGAGAATGACTTCACCGTGTGGTGTCATCACCAACTCCCTACCAGACGCTCCCCCTACCTACCCTCAGGGAGAACGTGCTGCTTCACAAATACATGCCAGAACACAAGCTTAGGCTATCGTCCGCCTGCTCCTGTTACTATTTTAAGGAAGGAAGGAGAGGATGAGGCAGTGTAAGGAGGTGGGAGGGGGCAATTTAATTGCTGTTCTCTGCTACCACCATTATGCCACAAAGGCCCAACAATAAACAATAAATTCACTAGGATCTTTCTCAGATAAAGTGACTTCCTCATGTTGGTTCCATCCTGGAGAGACAGGAATCAGTCACTGTTACACCAGATAAACGTGCATTATCAAACTTAATCTTTCTATAATGTCCATCCGGAAATGGCCAAATGAGATCCACAATGATGATCTTTGGAGATTGTGTTCTGTTACTGGTTTCCTTTTGGATTGATCACATAATGCCAAGGAAATGTGCTGTGTTCCAAGGAGTGTGTTATTGGCTTGTAGGGTCCGTCGTGGAGGGGACTGTTAGTGGGGCGAGACGTGACAGCGGATGTACTGTCTATAATTAGCATGTGAGGGTAGGGGCTTCCTTCTTGCCAGTCCCTGCATCTCTCCTGCCGCTCACGCCAGGGCCCTGTTGGGCTTTTCCCTACCACCCCAGTGCCTCCTGAGGGATGCACTCTAAAATTAGCCCCAGGATTGAGTCTGGCCTGCTGAAACTACAATAGCCATATCCAGACTGCAGTAGGTAGGATGGGAATGGGGGTGGAGAATTGGGGGAACACCACTCCTCCACCTCTGCATCTGTTTTCGTCATTGTCTGTGGGACAGGCCCAGGGGAGAGAAACGCCCTGCACCAGGGGAGCATGCACACAGCCTACACCTTCCCACTGGGTACTCTCCACCATTCTGATACATTCTTTTCATCGTTGCTATTATACGTTTTTGTACACCAGTTTCAACTGCTTAAAATGAGATCCCACTTGAAAAACAATACATACTGCTCAAATTCCAAAGTGTGACATCAAATAGTACAGCAAAAATTCCAATTCTTGTCCAGGTGTCATGTTATGTTTGCAAAGCTGTTAAAATGTAGGTGGAGGAATAAATAGGTGATTAATATACAGGAGTTTTTTTGTATTTGGGAAAACTAGAAATACACTAGTTAAAGTTTACATTACATCAGCTATGAGGCCAGCATGCTACAGCGTTGTGTAATAAGGAGACCTAGAGCATTCAAATTAGCTTGAATTCCATAGGGTGGATGAATTTTATGGTGAAGTTTGCTAGGTGGAACTGAGATGATAATACTCTCCTCCAAAGACGTTGTATAACTAAATGATACTTAAACTGGATAGTGACAAGAAACCGGGGCCTAACAGAACACATTTCAAAGGAGGTTTGTGTCGATTGTAACAAGGGTTGTCACTGCTGATTATATTAATAACGGAGTAATATCTCTAGCAATCATTTAAATTATATATATATATATATATATATATATATATAGCGGGCTGGCCCCCCATCCGGGGTTGTTCCCTGCCTCGTGCCCGTTGCTTCCGGGATAGGCTCCGGACCCCCCGCGACCCAGTAAGGATAAGCGGTTTGGAAAATGGATGGGTGGATGGATATATATATAGCAAGTGGCACGAAATACAGGGATCGTGGAAAGAAAATTAAGCTAAATACCAGTAATAAACTAGGCTACTGGATGTTTTTTTAAGATGTTGTTGCATTGCAGTTGTGATATTTAAGTTCTAGAACGACACATTTACACATGTGAACTTTTTCGTTCACATTTAATGTGAAATTCACCCACAACGGAGGCTTTCGCTTACATATTTTGACCCTGATCCACTATGCTCTGTCTTTCTTCTGTCATAGTAATCAAGAAGGCAAATTTTAATACATGCTTTTTTTTAATCAAGTAATTCAGTTTAATTGTGTAGTCTTACATATTTATTTATTTATATTTATTTATTTATACAGTGCTTTTGTCCAAAGTGACGATTGAGCAAACCAAACAACACATCACATGTTGTCTTCACCTGTTCCAAATGAAAGTCAACTTGTTTGTTCAGATGCACACAAACAATGAGGATAATCATCAGGAAAATGAAGGAGAATGTGACAAATATTATTCCCTAGCACTTGTTTGGACTGACCCACTGACTCTTCTTATGGTATAAATACGTCCTTGGTGTCCCTGTGGTCAACGACAGACACTGGGCAGTTTTAGCATTTGTTACTTTTCAAATTACTATCATAAACCAGTATCACTATTCACAGTAACATTCCGAAGTGGTCCAAAGGGAGACAGCCTTGGTAATGATTGTGCCAATGCATTTGCTTTACACTGCAGGCACGCCACTTCCAGACACAGCGAAAGCACAGCTCATTAACAGTTCATTAATTAGGCTGTATTTTGTTGTAAAGGAGAAGGAAGGTGAATGTGGGACGCTCAGAAATTCTGAATGGACTATGTTGGGTTAAGCCCAGGAACAATAACATATAAACACATAAAGTTAAAAATAGTGTAAATATTTACAATAAATTCAAAAAAGCCTTCCGTTCCTTGCAGCTCACACAGTCCTCCTTTCTGCACTTCCGAAACTGTACTCCTCCCACAGCAACACACATACACTGACGTCATTGTTCTACGCTTTCAGCACCCAGTGCAGTATGAATGTGAGACGGTTTTTGGTGGGGCCGATGTGAGCTCCAGCCCAGCTTTGGCACCAGCAGTGAGGTATAAATAAGTCTGTCTTTGCATAGAATTTGTAGTTAAGTTGGAAAAATAATAACACAGCTCATAATACCAATAATAATTATGTGGTAACAGTAAAAGTAATTACATATGATGCTGTACTGTACTCAGAGCCGATAAACAGCTGAAGCCATACAATGTTTTCCTGACCGTCACAAAGTAGCACATGCGTTCGTTATTAGGAACCATCGCATTTAGCCTGAATTTCTAATATAGTAGACTTTATGGCAGTCAGTACCTAAGTTTCAAAGGTGTTTGTTGTCAATGACCTGCCTCATGCTTTAGAGCCAATACACTAATGTTTCACAATAACATCATTCTCATCTACTGTTATGCAGACATTACTGTCCCCCCAACTATTGCAATAATAGCAATTATGTCTGCCAACCAGCTAATCCAAATGCCAGTCACTAGATTGTATAACTTACAGCAAGGGAAAATTTAAGACCTGCGAGCACAACACTGTTATTAAGAAAACAAATATCACGGCAAAGTCTGGTGTTTTGTTGTGGAAGGCCTTCATTCAACTGACCTTTACTACTGTTGGATAATATGCCATAGAGAGTGTAATGCGTAATAAAGTATGGTGTACCATGCAAATACACAAGTTAAATTCAAAATAATTCCATATGGAAAAAAAGGGAATTCACTCTACTCCAACAGACCACCATACTTTGTGTCATTAAACAGAAAAGTAACTGTTATACCATTACGTCATACACCAATCAACTATCCATTCATTTTCTGTAACTACTTGTCCTATTCAGGGTCATGTGACACCAACCAACCCCAACAAAACCACCTGCCTAATATTGTGGAGATCCCCCTCGTGCTGCCAAAACAGCTCTGACTAATTGAGGCATGATGGACTCCACAAAACCTCTTGTGTCACATGGAATCTGGCAACATGGCATTAGCGGTAGATCCTGTAAGTCTGTGCTTTTGATCCCTCTCAGCTCCCAGCCAATCAGGAACACTGAATACCTGGTACAGGTGCACAGGGAGATGAAAGGAAGTAAAAACGTGGACTGTCCAGGGTTCCCCAAGGACTGGGTTGGGAAACACTGCTGTAAGTTGTGAGGTGGTTTGTCTGGTTTGTCCAGCACATCTCACAGATGCTTGAGATCTGGAGAATTTAGAGCTAACACCTTGAACTCTTTTGTGTTCCTCAAACCTTTCTTGTCTGATTTTTTTGCAAGGTGGCAACTAGGGCTGGGCGATATGGCCTAAAATTTATATCGCGATATAATTTGTAACACGTGTGATAACGATATATATCACGATATATTACAACTGACTGCCAGATACATTTCCGAATAATAAACACACTTCAAAAAAGTACAGAATGC
>JABFDZ020000082.1:512307-533706 GCA_019775955.2 Pollimyrus isidori
GGGGGGCCAATAGGGTGGCCGGGGTTCGGCGGGGGGTGGCCACGGCCCCCTCCGGCCACCCCCTGCCTCCGCGCCTGCCTGAATCACGCAATCACGGTCTGCCACAAAATGTGAATACATGTGCAGTATCGAGCCTGTGAATTGTATATTACGCATGCGTAATACAAAGGGATGAACAATACGTGATTTAGAAGTGCCGGAAGTACCGGAAAATGTGATTTCGTGGACGCATGCGTAATGAATGTACGCATGCGTAGTAGCGGAAGTTACATTTTCGGTAGGTGTAACATTTTCGGTAGTGACAAGCGTGCATTTGAAACACCATAAGCATGACATCCGCCCACCCACCCAATCATCATCGCATTTGCAATGGCGTCATCATCATCTCTCATCAGGCAGCTAATAGAGCCAAAGCTTGACATCTCACGCGTCATTCAACCAAATTTTAGTAACGCGCTCTTAACATTCTCAGTAACGGTGACGGCGTTACAAGTATGGGAAAAATGATTCATTAGATTACTCCGTTACTGAAAAAATAACGCCATTAGTAACGCCGTTATACTTAAACGGCGTTACTCCCAACACTGATCTTCTGTATTGCACTCAAACAGTTATTTAAATGGTGATTTTACATTAATAAACAAAATACAGCAATAATAATATGAATTCAATCATTAAAATATAATTTTACACAGGTACAGTAGCAGTAAGTGTTATGGCAGGGCATGTGAAGGTGGAAGAAGGTGAGGATGCTCTGAGAACAAAGTGGATTATTAAACAAACTGAACACACTAGGGAACAGCACAGAACAGCACAGAACCCACTAAGTACAGTACAAACAGCTAGGGAACAGAGTTAGTGAGGGAGCTGGACTAGCAAACTAGCAGAGCTATAAGCCTGCAGTAACATGAACAATGACTGACTGGAAAAATGAACCAAGGCAGGCACTCAAATAAGAATAATCATCACTTTATCAATCCCCATGGGGAAGTTGTCTTTATGCCTCCCTCAACTTGCTCTTTGTAGAGTAAGTTGTCCGTAAGCGGCAGCCACCAGTAGTAATGCCCAGCTGGGAGCTGGGGGTTAAGGGCCTTGCTCAAGGACCTGCAGATGTGCTGAGGCTGGGTTTGCACCCGGCGACCTTGTGATTACAGGCACAGCCCACTGAGCCACACACTGCCAACAAGGACAAACACAGACAACAAGGACTAGCAATGGGCAGGTCTATAACCAAATCAACTAATGAAGAAAGCACTGGACAACAGGAAACAGGTGGAATATGATTAACAAACAAAGGAAACTATGGACGAAAAACAGTAGAGGCCCAATGGGAAGCCATGACATGGAGAGGTTTAGCCTCTGGGGCTGGATGATCAACCCACTGAGCAATACATCAGTCCATAGAGGAGGGAAACGCACTAGGGACTTAGGATGAAGACAGAGGAGGGAATAGGTTAGCCAGTGAAAACTGCTGGCCAAATGGGGACAAAGCGACCCTGACAGTAACTGCTCTTTGCTGAAAACGAACATAAAGATGTAAATTTGTCACAGTAGGAAACTATCCATTTTTAACTGTTGACTTACTATCTGCCTGCCTTGTCATATTCAAACGTAAAAAGGTAGCTAATCAACATAATAAACTGCTGAGGGATTTTGCCATTTATTCTATAACACACCAGACAGACACTGTTGAGCACACCTCATTGCACGATTACCAAGTAAATGTGTCGGCTTGTTGCTCCCCCAATCAGCTGGGCAGCAGGGGTTATGTTTTGGGCAAGTCTGCAGGGGCCAGCTGTCTGCCAGCAACACGAGCCCTGCTGCTGGCAGGAGCACATGGAGGCTGCCATCTCCATTCCTTGGTGTGGGCTGGTATAGTATGTGTCTCATCTACACCATATGGCCATCCACAGGACTGGTCCTGGAGCCTTGGCTGGCCAGATGACGGCTGGTGGAAGCTAACAGTAATAAGATATGGCTGGTCCTGCACCACCATCCCTCTATGTCTGCTCTCTTTTAAATTTCTCTCAGCATAACCAGATTGTATCTAAAGTATTATTATTAGGAACTGAAAGGTGGAAATAAAATTGTACTTGTTTGCAAGACTCTCTGGAACAAACTGAAATGCACTTATTTGACAACTATGAGACAAATAAAAAGCAACAACATATTCCTGTATGAGACTGGCACTACTAACTCCTGTCAGCAGTGGCCCTTAAATTAGAGCAATCTACAGAATCTAGAGCTAAGTGTATCATTGCTTAAGTCCTGCAAAGAAGGGGATGAGTCCTGACTTTCTCCCTTCTCCAAATCATTTTCTGTCCCTGTACCAGTTGATTGCCGAGTACCTGTTTGAGGTGAAGAGATGGGTACAGGTTTCAGTTTTCAGCATGCAACATTTTATCTGGTATACTCAACTTTCATTATCCATGATCAGATTTGCACTTACTGTACAAGACATGTGTACACCTATGTGTATTGTATACCTACAATATTCTTCTGTGTATTGATGGAAAGATCGATATTCCCAGTTTAGTAAAATCAGCATTTCCAGCCACGATAGACTTTTTTTCCCCATGCCTGCTCACCTGGTCTATTCTCAGTCACCTCTTGCTGGCCATCACTATACACATATGGCTTTTCTGCTCCTCTGCCCATAATTCTGTCCTCAGAAAGGCCGAGATTCTGTAGGAGGAAGTATGTGGTCATCAGGCCTTTTCCTTTGACCTGGATCTCCCCTCTCTCTGTGATTTCAAAGCCTTTATTCTCAAGCTCTCTGTGGGAATGATTGTGATAAAGTTAATATGTGAAAAATTGAATGTGTTACATCAATCACATGGGATTTTGCTTCCATATAAATGAAATGTAAGACTTGTTATACGTCCCCATGCTGGCTAGAACATAAAGGCACCAGTACCTGTATGTGGTGGGGCTGAGGTGTATATGGTCTGGGACTCCGTGACTCTCCATGCGGGATGCTGTGTTCACTGTGTCCCCAAAAAGGCAGTAACGTGGCATCTTCTCCCCAACCACTCCGGCCAACACTGGCCCAGTGTGGAGACCCACCCGGATCTGCGAGAAACACAGAACAACATAATGTTAGCTAGATGCGATCTCTACCATAATCATAGCTTTAGGACGAAGTTATCTGAAATGGAAACAGCCCAAGTCGAATTTAATTGTAGATAGATAGATAGATAGATAGATAGATAGATAGATAGATAGATAGATAGTGATAATGATTAGGGATAATAATGATGAAAGGTAGTAAGAATACTAATCACTACAGAGTAACTATTTCGTAGAACAGTATTTGCTAGTGGATGCAGTGATACTGCAAGTGGAAGGGAATGTGCAAGAAAGATACTGTGAAGTACTGCATACTAGAAATGTAAATGTTATCATTCAATAATACTAAAAATACTAAAATGATATACATACTATAAATAGGACAACAAAGATACTGTTAACAATGCCCCAGACTAAATGGAAATCGGAGTAGTACACTGGACTGACCTGGATTGGGTTTGCGGTGATGGGGTTTGTCACTTCTCGGGCAGCAATGCGCATACCCAAGGCAAAGTTTGCCACACGCTCAGCATGGCTGCTGGTTGGAACAGGAACCCCTCCCACCACCATGTAAGCATCTCCAATGGTTTCCACCTGTAGGGCCAAACGTGTGATTCAGGCACTACACCTAATTGTGTCAAAATAAAAAGACGGTATGGCATTGTCATAGCTTCCTCAGGAAGATGGGGTGTAAGTGAATGAAATTCATAAAAAAGTAATCCTCCCAAAACTACCGTCCAAGCTACGGCCCAATAGTAGCATATTCCTTTATTTCAGGTGTGATGTTCAGCTGTGCTACTGAAATGGCTAATTGGAGTCTTTGAAACATCATAATCTGCCCATGAGGAGTGTAAATGCTCAGAGATGGACGGACATCCCACCCAGGGTATACCCCAGTTGTGTGCCATATGTTGAATGGGACAGGCTCCAGGCCCCCGTGACCCTGACATGGATAAATAGTTCGAAGATGAATGGATAGGTGCTACAAGGATGTATGGAATGCCTCGGTAAACCTTGGTAACCAGGTGCTTGGCATGATACTAAAAAGCTGCCTTACCTTGTAAACATCGTGAACGTTGGTCAGTCGGTCAAACCTGGAGTACATGGAGTTGAGCATGTTGACTATCTGGATGGGCTCACAGGCTGCACAGATGTTGGTGAAGGTCACCACATCGCTGAACAGAATTGTGCACACCTTGAACTCACCTGTGAGAGTGGAGGGCATTTGCACATGTTGTAATCTAATAAATTGAGTGCCAGGTAAAACATATTATGTATAGAACATAATTAAATGGGACCAAAAAATTGCAAGTACAAATCCTCAGATGGATCTTGCAGTTGTACTGCTGTGCGAGATATGAAAAGAAAAAATATCCAGCTATGTTAATGGTTGAAATGGAAACTTTTAAGCTATGTATTGTTTTACACAGAAACATAGGCAACTACATACCCCTGGGACTTATATATTTTTAAAAAAACAGTCAATAAAGAATTGGATCAGAAATCAGTAGTCGGTCCTATCTGTACTTAAGAGGATGCCATACCTGCTTCAACCTTCTTGCCTTCCTTGAGTTGGTTGGCCACATGGCGGGGCAGCATGGCATACAATAGAGTCTCTGTCTTCTTCTTCTCTACCTCCAGGTTACGGGAGAGAACCCGCAGCTCCTCCTTCTTGCGCTCCAGCTGGTTGGAGAGCTCGATCTCAGCCAACCGCTGCTGGTTGAGCAGGATGAGGTCACGTGTCGTGTCATGAGGTGCAATGTCAGAGATGTGTAGGCCTCGTTTCTCCAGCTCCTGAAGGCTGCGCAGCTTTGGTGAGCACAGGTATACCATGCAGTTCAATGAAGTCATCCACACCATTTGACCTAGGATGGAAGCAGTACAGTTACTGTCATTGGCTGAGGGAGATGTATTGCATTATGAGATTTAGAGTTGACCAAAGTAAAGCTTCATGAACCATTGGCTGTATTTTCTGAGCCCACTAGATGGTGATCTTGGTTTACTTTGCAGCATGCTTTGAGCTGTTTTCTGAACAGCCAGCACCACTTTGTGGGGTCAGAAAATACAGCTTAATTTTGCCATCGCTACTGCCCACCACAGTACTTCAAATAAAAGGTACCATTTCTCAGACACCCTGCCGTAATTTTGAGTGACTTAATCTTTCTGAACCAAATAAGACTAAGAAGTACAATAAGAAATCATAAACAACAATTTCATATTTATATGAAATGGTATATACTATGTAATTGAAAGCATTATTGGCTATTGGGGCCAACCTATCTATAAAGACACTATAATGGCACCTCGGAGTTTGAGCATTGACTGTTGCTGAGAGGTCTCTGGAAGCATCTCCCTCCTGGTCTTCAGCACAAACTGACTATTGATGAATTTCCTGATGTTCTCTATGTTGAAGGTGACTTCAGGGTGGATGATGCTGAAGTACTCATCCAGCTTGATGTTCATTGTCTGCAGTCCTGGGACGAATTTCTGGATGTTGACCCCAGTTTGTTTCACCTTGAGCTGTGTGCCACAATATGTCAGGTTTTGGTATCATGGTTTAAGTGGTTTTAACCACTTCAGGACACTGGCCAGAAAACTGGGAAATACTGTATGCAGCACTGCAATCAGCTCAAATTGCTCGTCAACTATCTAAACCAGTAATCTTGGGTAATAGAGCAAATGGCAATTCACTCAGACAACATTTAGAACAAATTTCCTCCTTTGTTGCATAGCCTTGAGTATCTGCACTCCACACTGAGGGAGGTCAGTCTGTATGTGTAATTATACTTAGGAATCAAAAGCAGTGAATGTCTTACATTGTCATCAAAGACAATGTGGAAAGGAAAGGCATTACAGAAGGTCTGTTCCTCGATCCAAAGCTTCTTTGGGTAGCAGGGGGTGAAAGAGTTCATGAGGTTGCCTGGGAAAACAATGCATGACAGTTAATTTATTTTTTGGGGGACAATTACACTGTTAGTCACATACCATATGACATAAACGTAGCATATGACAGCATTTAGGAAAAGTGGCAAAATCTTCAGCAAAATAAATGTACATACATTTTCCTTCGATTCTCCTTCATTGAACAATGCTAACTAACATTCATGCTGCCCCCAAATTAATCATCATGGCTTAAGTGCCCTGATGGTTCCACTTTTCCAGTCTGCAGGGACAGTGAACTCACACACACAGTAAGGTTGGAATTACTGTTAAACTGCAAAGACAATTGACTCTTCGTGAAACTTAAAGTTCTTCTTTTTGCATCACAGTTACTTTCTAGAAAACATTTGTATCCAATGTGACTTTGTGGCTTGATCAGTGTGTCGTAGTGGCATAGTGGTTCAGTGTCAGCAGTGATGTATAAGGTTGGTGGCTTAAATCTGACTTGCACTGCGTGTGTGGAGTTTGCAGGTTCTCCCTGTGTCACGTGGGATTTCTTCTGCAGTCAAAAGAACTGATGTCTTTAAAATTGCCTATAATATATGATTGTGTTCATTGTGCATGTGCTCTGTGATCCTGTCCGGAGTGTGCCCCATCCTTTTGCCCTATGATGTCTAGGATAGGCTCTGGGCCCCTCCATAACTCTGACCTGGCTTGGGAAACACTAGATCAGAGAATGTATGGATGAAGCTAATCAGGTCAAGTACATCTAACCATCTTTTGTAAATTTACAACAGCAAAATCCATCTAGGTAATTAAGCCACCAATGCAAAGTAATTGATCCAGGTACTGATTTACAAATTAAACAAATGTATTCATTAGACTTTTGTTAGTGTTGAAATATTTTTTGAGGATAAAACATAGTACATCTGAGCCAGACAACAGAAAGACTGACCTTGCCCAAACTTGACAATGCTCCTCACAATTTCCCAAGGTGCCCTTCTTCCAGGACATGGTGGTAAGGTGGCATACCTGGATTTCATCTTCACAAAGTTCTCATCCCTTTGCTTGCAAAAAAAACCCAACAAATGTTTTTTTGTCCTATGCGATACTAAATAACAAATTGCAGTTATGAGTATAGAAAGTATATCATAAACTCTAAACTGAACTACGTATATCACAGAACCTTCAGAAGAATTACATCCAAGGGGAATCTAGAATCTAGAAATTCTCAGAGAAAAACATGAAGGGAACTGTTTTTGAATGTCTCTTGCATGCATAAGCCTGAAGCTACAGTGGAGAGATGTCATACTTCTCACACGAGCAGTTATTGATGGGATGGAAATTGGAGGAATATTCATATTCTGTCAGTACTCATTTAATTATTTTAAGATTGAATCAATCTTGTCAAAAGCATTTATACAGGAATGTCCAAACCACTTTGGTCAAAGTTAACATGAGTGAAATACAAACTGCCCGCAAACCTTTCTGTACTCAATGTCAGCACTGTTGTCACTGCCAGTCTCCTGAGACCTCTTCTTCGGTTTGTTCATCATCTGCACAACCAAGAAGACCACATGTTCTTTCTTTCCAGTGTGTTCATTCTCCTCTGATTGGTTGAGGATGGTCATTTGGACCTGGCTGTTGAAGAAATCCTTGGCTACTGCTTCTATGATGCCTGTGGAGCGTGGGAATGCATCCATGAATGCCATAATGCCGTAAGAGAGATAAAGTCGACAGATAATGAAGCCTTTTCCTGAAAGCCTAGTGAAAATCTGGTTTCTGTTCTTTCTATTAACTATAGCAGCAGCTTTTAAGTAGAATAATAGCAGCAGAAATTGAGGCAGATTGATTATCTAATTCCTTGCCTGGAACAATATGATGCAGTCCCCTTCGATCTGAGTAGTAATGCAACAGCATCTTTCCATCTTCTGTCTTCTCCACCCGAAAAGAAGGGGCATTCATTTGCTAAAAGAGGAGAAAGTTTTTGAGATGCTTTTAATTTGTACTTGTTGAACAGATAGATACCATTTTTAATAATAATTTTTCAAATAAGGCAGGATAGTTAGGTTTAAACCACAGACATTATGGATAATTTCAGACCCTGCTATATTTTTTATAATTTTTTTCTAATTCTTTGACTGTGAGGTAGCATAAAGCATAAATTGTATAGATAAAGATTTCTGCAGAATACTTGATGTGAATGGCAGTAAAGTTTATGAGTGGGCACACCTGTTAATCTAGGATGCGTGGAAATACATCCTCACCTCATAAGAAAGGGCCAAGTAGCTGTGGAGGGCATCCAGGTTCTCAATGAAGTCCACAAGATTGCCCCCCAAGGTACGCAGCATGGTGTCATATCCAGACATCTTGCAGAAGCTGAAGAAGTACTCGCCAAACAGCTTCAGGACAACCTCAGAGGAAATGTCTAGATGAAATTGGTGGCATAATTAGAGAATTATATATATCTAAGAGGTTCCAAGACAACCAGTAGATCTCGCCATCCCTAGTACAAATTAAATCCCATGTCAGTACAACCCAGCTTTAAAATCATTTCAGCCATTTCGGCACCCATGCATGGCTCTCTTATTTCAGTTACAGTATTTGTATATGTATACATTCTAGCTAAATGTCTACCGAGAAAAGAACGACTACAAATGTTAATTAAAACCTCTCCCCATGGTGGAACAACAAGGAGCTTGCTGTTGACAAACCCCAATCAGAAAGCAGCATCCCTGTGGAAGGACAAATTGTGCGGATGGGACCAAGGTTCACACCTACCAATGGCCAAGAGAACCATACAACAGCTTCTGTGGTCAAATGGGTCTGTGGCAGCAATGATGACCTCATAGGGGATGCCGTTAACACCTGCTGGAGCTCTCCAGTGCCCTGTCACTGGAGGCTTTCCAATATGACACTGACCACAAACAACATGGTCCCATATTTATCTACTGTACAGTGTCTGTTGGTACAGTTGAAAATATTGACTATTCTTGGTTTGTGTTTCTTTTTATTCCATCTCAGGTGCATGTATTGTAAGACATATTTGACGTTTTCCTGCCTAAATGGTACAACCCCATCCGTGATGTTTCAGCTGAGCTAGTTTTACCATAGTTTTCAGCTCCAACAGAATGCACGCCAGTCTGCTGACTTTAGTTACAGCTCTGTGTGTTGGAAAATCCCAGGGCTGGGACCCTAGATGAGACTCACCCAACATTTTACAGGCCTCCTGCACCAGGCGCAGGGTCAGCGTGTCATCATAAATCTCATAAGTCATAAATGATTCCTGGACCTCTGCCTTTGTCCTGGGGGGGCGGGGGTAAGGGCAAGGGATTGGTGTGGAAAAGTACTGACAATTTAAGACATTTGTTCCTTTGAGAAATTCCTGAAGAATAAAATGGATCGGCATAATTAATTTAAATTATTGCATGTCGCTCCTACAGCCAATGCACATAAAACAAACCAAACCTTAGTGTTTCCCATGTCTCTTCGCCAAATTTCTCAATGACTAGAGATTTCAGGCAAGTGTTTATGAATCCGTACTGCGAAGACAGACGACACAGCAGAGGATTTTGAACACACAGAAAATGGGCTTTCCTAAATGTTGTGCATAATCATATTGTTGATGGCACGGTCAGTTTAAGCCTCCTAAATCCTTCTTCAAAATAGCTTCAAACACCACAACATCAGTAACACTTATAAAACAGCAAGAGTTGTCTGGCACCTGATTTTTCTCTCATTAATTCTAACTGAGATGTACGCACATTTTGCACACATGCAACAACTTGATCATTCTGGCTCTAAGTCATTATCAGCAGTTTTGTGCAGCGAGTACCACTTTACTTAATGGGGCACAAATGCTAAGTAATAATTCAGTTACTACTCAAGTACAAATTAGGAACAAATTAAGAACAAATATAGTTGCTGATGACCAAACATGAGATCAATATTTCATTTACTTGATTCATTACTTCTCTCTTCAGTAGTTCTTTCAGTAATTCACATAGGTTTACAGGAAAAATAGATATATATGAACAAATATAGCAACTGCTTGAAATAAAACATGTCATGATTCATTAATAAGGAATTAACATGAGATCAGTATGCAACTAAGCATACTGTCTGTACTATATTGTCTGTGCACAGTTGTAAAGTCTTACCCTTCAAAATGAAAATGAGGAACTGATTAACAGCACATGGTTAAAGGGTGGAAACAGCTGTACGTTTGTAATTTTCTGGCTCTATATCACTGCCCTGAAATGCATGCAATGAACTTCTTACCATCTTCTCAACTGTTTGCCCCGCACGGTCCTTATCCCACTCTGTGTTTGCCCTTCAGTGCCTGGACCAGACTGGGGACGGCTCTTCATTAAGGGACGGCTCTCATCCCATGAGGGCAGATGACATGCCCCCTGTGCTACCTCCCTAACAAACAAACACACACACACACACACACACACACACACACACACACACACACACACACACACACACACACACACACACACACACACTCACCGTCCCCCACACATTTAAAAAACCTCACAGAAAAAGAAAGTTTAATCATTAATTTTCTTAGTCTAGTGTGGGTCAGTACCTCTGTGTTTACAGATTTCATAAGAAATAAACGGGGCCATTCTGTTTGCGTCATGAAAAAAATGGTAAAAATCCAATTACGAAATCAAAGCGTTTAAAATGTTAAAGACGGTTTCTTTTGCCACCTTGTGGTGAATATCAGACATTACCTTTTAATGTCTAATGTTTTCCTTCAGTAACATATATCCAAAACTGAAAAAAAGCTAATGTGCAAACAGTTACAATTGCACACATATTTGCAAAAGTGAAAGTGTAAGAGTTGTTACAATTAGATTTTACCAATTATAAATTTTGTTTTTACATTATGACAGACATCACAAATGCATCTCTCAATTAAGAAATTCGAAGAGTTTTGAAGACAAACACCAATGAAGAAGCTGAAAATTTTATTGTTATTGTAGCACACTTTTTTTTTTACCAGGATGTTTGTTTTGCATCCATGTTACAGCCATGATCTACACACACCAGTCAGTAAATTATATACAATTAAAACATTTTAACCCAACAGTCTTCAAACCGTCTGTCTTGGTCAGGGCTGTGAGGGGGCCTACTGTCTTTTCCAGGTGGTGTAGAGCACAAGGCTTTAGTAAGCGCTGGACAAAATATCATCACAGACACATACATGCACGCACACACACACACACACACACACACACACACATATTTTGTGTACCTATTTAAATGGGGACTATCCATTCATTTCTATGGGAATCACCATAACCCCAATCATGACACCCTTAACTGCTACCCATCCCTAACATTAACCATAAGTAACCAACCCAACACTTTTGGCATTTTTACTTTTTATTGCATTCACAGATTTTTATAAAGCTGAGGTCATCCAAATGGGGACATTTCAGGTTTTACTACACTTTGAGGACAATTTGGGTCTCAAATGTGATCTGTGCAAACCCACTCTCTCTCTCTCTCTCTCTCTCTCTCACACACACACACATACACACACACAGCAGAGGTGGGACTGAAGCACCCAACCCTGGTGGCATCACTATTACCAACCGGACCAACACACCACCCATTAAATAATGCCAATATATATATATATATATATATATATATATAAAACAAGCTGTAACAATGTGACCAGTTCTGAGTCCCACAACACAGAAGCCTCCCATATAAGTGCAGCACCAATCCTCATGATCAGATCATTGTCAGATTCATGCGTTGAAGAACACTTGGCTGTTCTTAGTGACAGGTAATGCATGTCTATGGCAAATGACTCTGGAAAAACAGCGAGGCCACTGAACCTGGCTGCCCTCCTCACTGAGGTCCACAGCAACACAGCCCATAGCAGAAATGCTGTCTGTTCAGCTGCTGCAGATGTAGCCACTGTCAGTGTGGGATTAAGATGATCCAAGAGCTTTAAAACAAATAAAACCTCTAGCCCAAATATTGGCTTTCTCAAGGCTTAAACCATTTTTAAGTGAATTAAAATATCTTTCATTTATTATGAATAATTTTATCTAAAGCAACACTGATAGCTCAAAACTTGATGCTTAACAGACTTACAGTATATGGCTAGCTGTTTTATGATTAGTTATCTCAGGACACATCGGCAGAGACTTAAACACATTAATTTCAACATTTCCTTCTGCCTGAACAGATCATCCTTTCACTGTGACGTCGTGGCTGCCATGTGTTTCTGTTGAGTGTCTTACTTGTCTATTTGGTAAAGAGAATGGCTGGAGTCACCCATGCCTCAGGAAGCAACCATGACAGATGGGCTCTGGATCAGATACACCTGAGCTCCAGAGCTGTCTGGATTATTCATGAGTATGTTAGGGCGAGCCAGTCCTCGAGCGAACGCCCAGGAGACAGCCGCAGGATGGGCCAGAAAATCCTGCTGTCTCAGGCATGAGCATTTCCTGACAATCAGGTATGAGTAACAACACACTGTATGTTTGCTTAATTTAAGTCAACTAGTTGTGTCCTTCCAAAAGAAAACTATGAGTTAAATTAAAACAATAGAATTATCCCTGCCTTAATTCACTGCAGTACAATTTTTAAAATGAATATCCTTTTTATTGAACTCTGCATTCCATTAGAGACTGATACAAAATTTATTAGAAAGTCTACCACTTATAATCACAATGTTACAAGAAGAACAGTAGTCCTTATGAGCTCGGCGAGATGAGTGTCTGGGAAGCCATGATTCCGGCACTAGACCGGTCTTGGTTTCTTTCTGCAGAGGTTCTCTTGGATACTTCACGAGGAGCATAGCTGTGGAGCAGCATCTGTCCACTCTAGTCCTTCTTCTTCAGCTTCGGCTTGAAGCGCACTGTCTGAAAGGCGCTCTCCACCACCTTTGGCAGGTGGATGGGGTTCCTCTGAAGGTGTCTGTGACTACCCAGAGTCCCACCTAACCCTCGTGCTCTGGCCTCATATTCGCTGCCCTCCTCCCGCTGCTTCAGCCTGCTCTCGTCCATGGAGAACCTCCGGGGGTCACGCAGTGTCCAGTTGGAGTGGATGTCATGCTTGCTAGTGCTGGTGGCAACTGGACCATGGGGAAGCAGATGAAAAAGAGTACTGGAATGCAGCTGTCCACCTCCTGACATGCAGACATCACCACACTCAATAATACTATCTTATCATCCCCTGGTGTATAAGTATAAGACCAGGGGTGACAGAGCTTTTTCTTTTGTTGGCCCACGGCTGTAGACCAGTGTTCCCATACATTAGATGAACCTGCAGTGAGGACATTTTCAGACAGAATCTGAAAACTATTATATACTGTTGATGTTTGAATATGTTATTTTGCTGTGAAGAACATTGTGATGCATGTTCTAGAATGGTTTCAAAACGGATCACTTTAGGCATTGTTCTTCATAAACCAAAAACAGGTGAATGCTCTCTCATTTGGATCAAAGATCTTAGGTGACAGAAAATGGGACCTACCAATAAAGTCAACATCAGCGTTGCCATCATCTATATGCGGTTTTGGCTTCGGTTCTGTGTCACAGCTTGCAATGACAGAATCAAAGTACCGCAGAGCGTCCGTCTCACTGGGGGCCGCTGGTGCTTTGCATTTTGTTCTTGTCGTCTGTGGACCAGAGGACAGCTGCCATGTACTACAATCCCCCTTCACACAGGCTGGATCAGTGCTGCTCCTTTGTTAATGTTTTTAGCTGAGGTACCAACCTATGATCACTGGATCATTGAAACTTTTAGAATTAAGCGTGTTCAACATATTTACTGGCATGTCTAATGGTCAAACCCAACACACGTGTACATTTAAAGGCCGGTACTCACCACCGATGATACCTGCGTGTCGTTTGCGGTTGGTGGAGGTGGAGGAGGCTGCTTCTTCTGCAAGACAGTGGTTTTCTTCTCATTGCTCCTCAGGTTGTTAACGCAGTTTGTGTACTGTCTCCTTAAAGCAACCAGGTCCTCCAAATACTGCAGACACCCCTGATTCTGACAGTGCAACCAAATGCGGTCCTCTTGTCTCTGGTAGTAGCACAGCGCCGTGCTTGACTCTACAGACAGTGTGCTTTTGCTGCGTTTTAAGGTGGAATCTGCCGTCCTCTGCCGACTTCCACCCACTATGAGCATGGAGGTGCTGCGCACCAACTTCACTGTGCAGGCGGTGTGGTAATCCTTGGAACTGAGACCATCCTCACTTTTTCTTTCTTGGTTCGGGCGGAAAACGGCATTGATCCTCTTGAACATAACTCGGATTTGAGCGATTGCATTTCACATATAATTATAAATGCATAACTGGTTCCTAGATGAACAAACAATTAAACACATGTATATGAACCCCTTTACCTACTATTACAAGCTGAAATCCTCCATGTCTCTCCATGGCGCTGAATAAAAGTCATCTGGTTCAGTTAAGAGTGTCCCATGTAATATGCGCTTCCACCAACTCAGAACCTCTTTCCAAACAACCTACAGATTGTTCTATGGCAGCACAGTGCGGAAATCCTATATGCCTCAGCGTCATCACTATTGATGAGAGCTCCATCTCAGGTGTCTGGTCAGGCCTACTGCTACAGCACTCTGAGGATATAAGCTGACTTCATTGAAAAATATCCATTTTAAAATGTTGAAACTTACTCAGTATATGTACTTGCAGAGGATGCTTGTTGAGTAAATAAAACGTCAGTCAGAAAAATATAACCATCAGACTTTAGTCCACACTGTAGCAATTGCTAAACTTTTATTCAAACAGCAGCAAATACAGGAGAAAAATTGCACCAGGTGTCTATTGAGCCAAGGTGGATTTGTTGAGGTGGCAAAGCCAGCTGGTGTATAAGGTGACTGACAAGTTCACCGCAAGTGACCACTGGCAGCCATATGTCACCCACATGCATGCTGGGTAGGTTGGCTATGACTCATACTTTTTACTCTTGTGAAAGCATGACGTCTCTGGTAATGTGTCAAACATGTACTAACCTGACTTTTGCCAGGGATTTCTCGTATGCAGTTATATCAACAAAAACAAATTACATAAAAAACAGCCAGGGCTCTCACTTTGGTCTGACAGAAGTCCGATGTAGAGATAATCAACCGAAATCAATATTTATGACAAAAAAGCAAAAGATGTTTCTCATCTTTCACTCCTGCAGCTTAAATTTATAGGACCGAAATGGCAGCTCATAAGTCTGGAGATACTGCACATTTTTTTGTTAGAATTCTAGTTGTGTGGCAGCTGTACCTGGTAAATGCAAAGGAATTGCACAAACCTGATTCAGTCACACACAGTCCTCCTGCAGTGATAATGAATAATAACACTGCTGCGGGTAAGTAGTTTTCAGCCAAGTACACAAAGAATAACACAGAGTTTAAAGTCCAGGGAATGTGGTGGTGTAGCTGGCCATTGCTTTATTAAAGAAAATGCGATTTGTGTACAGGCCCACATAAAGACAACGGCCAATCAGTCACAAAAACATAAGGTTGACTTACTTTTCTTGCAGCATGACATTAAACCTACATGCAAGAACTGTACTCCAAAGTATAAGACTTACTGTACAACAGAAAATACCGTTCTGCTTTGCAACAAAACTTGGACAAATTTCAACCATAATTATGCCTGAAAAGGAAGTGAACTTTGACTTGAAACACGGATGGAAATCCCCTTTGTTTTATATGACAGAAATAGACTTAAGTTGTCAGTAAGCAGGAACATACAATACATTCTGATGAGAAAAATATTTAAACCACAATACATTTTTTTCTATAATTTAAAACGTCCCGTTATTTTCTCAAAGTTTTCCTTTTGTTTATACGGGGCTTCAGTGGTTTAAACGCTTTGCTCTTCTATAAACATGCAGTTACTGCGGTGACGGCCGTAGAGGGAATTAAGACTGATGTTGTCCTTCGTCGGTTGTGTTTCACGTTGTTGCACTTGAGGGAAAAAATAGTCATACTGTTTAAGTTTCGCTTTGTCTTTTAGGCTTCAGTAAACTTGCTTCCACTTTTCAGCTCCCCAGCTGTGATACAGCTTGTGCGTTTCCACGTAAACTGTTCGCATATTCCGCGCAAATTTGTATGTTTTTATAAATTCAGAAACTAGAGAAAAATTTGGGACCTACACGGCTAGATGTGAGCAGCGACTATAAAAAAATCCCGAATAAATAAATAAATATATATGTATCTGGCCCTTTAAATGGGAAGGGATTTGAAAAATGACAGTACTTGACTGCATGCCTGTGTAATGTGTGGCACTGATGAACTGTTAATTCAGAAAGGTATGCATGATATGCTAAAAACTACTCTATAACTTGGAAGCAAAAACATTGTCTGAAAAGAGCGCCAGTTTAGGGCGCAACTAAATAATAATAATAATAAAAAAACAAGATAAGCATAAGATACGCAAAGTAAAATGTATAATTATAGCAGCCTGAAAGCATGGTGTATACCAAACCGAAAGGTAAACGTTGAGAAGTTTGTGTGTGTGTGTGTGTGTGTTGGGGGGGGGGGGTGTTGTTTTATTTCTTGTGTCTCACTTCCCTTTACACAAGAACACAAGGTGATCTGAGGTAGGAGTCCTACTCGTCCTCTTACATACGGAGCCTGCGGCCATATCAGTAAAGGTGAGCGATCTTAGTGCTGCGATTTTAACTGGCGATATTCAGCCGGACAGTAGGCTACGGCATTGTTAATACTGCTAAGTAGTTCTTTTAGTGCAGAAAATGTTCGTATAGTTCCATGTTTGAGGCTTTAACTGTAATACATTACTGGAGAATCCGTTATAGATATACGGTGTGACATATGAAATCTGATTCGTTTGTAATTTATATATGTAACATCATTATTCGTGTTACGGATTTTGAGATGATAAATGTAGGGTTTTTTTTCTTTTTTTTTACACACGAATTATTTTAATGACAATGTGTTGCACCAGGACATTTTTAAATCATACAAGACGGCGTTTCCTTATGTCACGCTCCCGACGGTTAATGGGCGGTTGCTTCATCGAGGTCACTGCCCTCCTCATTCATACACTTACAGTACACAATCCCAACACTGAGACCCCTACCCAGCCCTAACCCTAACCATGAGTAACCACACTGACGGTGCATCAATAATATGCCGTCATCTGACGGCTGGGTAGTTTGTGAAATCGACATAGATTTTTGACGGTTTACTGCGCATGGACCTGATCTGCCTTGGTTTTTATCGAGTTTGCGATATGTGTGTTCTTCTGCAGGGATGTTCTGTGAGAGCATACTATGGAGAATGACTTACTCGCAAGACTGGGAGTGCGGAGGTGCACTGTCCGTCCTCCCTGACCACTGGCAACATAGAAGGATGCCTGCGGAGATGCTGGCTCCCTCTAGCTTTCCATCACAGCCTTCCAGTACCCGTATGCAAACGGAGTCGTCCCCAGAACTGAGGATGCGTGGTCCCGGAGGCTATAACGGACAGTGGCCCTCAAGGAAGGATTGGCACTGGACCCCAGTCCAGGCAGATACTGCTCCGCTCTGGAGAAACTTCTCCTCTGGCGTAGACATCCCTAGTCCTGCCAAGTCTGCTGGAGAGGCGTTCCTGGTGCCCTCGTCATGTCAGAGCATCTGCGAGAACTACAGTGATCTGCACATCGGTGGTGATCAGGTACTTCCTCTCAGTGCCAGCACAGGTGACCTGGCAGCAGGAGGTAGCATTGATCTGGCTGACGGTCCCTTCCTTCAGTCATGTGAGATCCCCCCGGCGCTGGAATCCTCACCGCAGCCCTCGCTAGAGTACCCCCCCCGACCCCTACAGCGCTCCTCCGCCTTAAGGAAGAGTAGCACCAAGGAACGCAGCCTTCTCCTGCAGGGCAGCCAGCCCCTCTCCAACTCACAGCTGAACCGTTACCTGGAGCAGAAACTGCTGGACCTGTACCAGCAGCACATGGTAGAGAGCATGGTGCGGGGGGGCTCGCCCACCACAATCCTGGCCTCTCAACATGTCCTCACCAGCGTGGACCAGATCACCCAACAGCTGTCTCGCGAGCAGAACCTGGAGACCGCCAAGGCCAAGGACATGGTTCTCAGCTGTCTGCTGAGGGTGGCCAGTGGTCTAGTGTCCAGTGAGATCAGTACACCGCAGCTGCAGATCTCAGCAGATGCTGGAGTAATGTAATGGGCAGCACAGCTCTGGGGACCCTGGGTCAAGGGGCCATCTTGCTTTCCTCTCAGATAGATTCACCTTGGTTTTTAGCATGATTTATTTTTTTTTCACTTGACTCTGGAAAAAGCTCACTGGCAATTAAAATATATTTTGAAATTAGTGGGTGATCTGCCCTCTGTGACTGCAGTGTCCTGAGAATGAACAGGGGAACAGCTCTGATATAAGGGGAAATGCAAACAGATATGGCAGAAGACTATAAATGTGGTTTAAATGTGATGTTATGGAGAGCAATGGACGCCTGGAAAAAAGGTAGCCCTGAAGCAGTGGAACACATGGCTAGATTGTAAAAACAACGTAATTTCCACTTAAAACCAAACTAAGCCTGCTGGAGTTTTGGTTCTCCTTTTGCTTGACTGTTTCATTTCTGTGGTAACCACCGCTGCTTGTGTTACATTATTTTCTCAGTTCTTTTTTAAGGGGTTATTGGAAGGTTTAATGAAAATTAATGAACTTTATATTTACCATGGTTTTCCTTAATGGCTACTTTCCTACTTCTATAACAGAGTCTGGAAGGACAGTAAATCAACATAAAATGCTAATGACAAATAAAATTAAGCAATGAATCAGTACAATCACCCTCACGGGAAAATGAAAAATGAAAGAACTGAAAGATAAATCTTTCAGTTCTTTCATTTTTCACTTCCCTGCTGTAAAAATAAATTCTATAATCCCCCTTTAATGACAGAACATAACATCTGTCACCTAACTCATTATCTAGATGGGCAGCCATGCCACCACACTGTTTAAAGTTCATTATTAATTATCTTTTTTTATTATTATTTTGTATTTTAAAATCAGTTATACTTTTTGATAAATATAAATTACACTGTTTTACAAATATTGTTTTTTTTTCTCAGTGAGGAGAAATTATACTTTTGAACAAACAGTAGTTTCACCAGTTCCAGTTTCGCAAATGCGGAAGTGTAAATTGCGCTGTCACTTCGAATAGGATATAGATATAGAAAGAGCGCCAAGTTTAGAGCCTACTCTTATTTTATGTTGCTTTTTACCATAATAATTATTTTCACTTTTTATATAAAATATGTGTGAAATTATATGTGAAATTATTCTATGTGTATATACATTGTATTTTGTGTGTGTATATATATATATATATATACATATAAACGTCTCAGTCTCAGTATAAGCAATGGCTGTTTTTCCTGACTGAATTTACATCATAAAGATGTGTTTTTCATACCAGTCCTTGGGGACCCCCAGACAGTCCATGTCCGTTGCCTAGTGAAGAGCTGGGAGGCACAACCTTGCTTTGACAAATATTTTCCTCTTATATATTATATATTCCTGTAGCTAGTTTAATTGTTATATCAAGGTTCAAGTAAATGATTTAAGAACGAAAAAGAAACTCATACACGTGTTCGCATGCTGGGATGGAAGTCTTTTCAGTATAATGCGAGGAACATGCTGCTCTCCAGTGGGAGAATCAGCA
This sequence comes from Pollimyrus isidori, assembly GCA_019775955.2. Taxonomy (NCBI): domain Eukaryota; kingdom Metazoa; phylum Chordata; class Actinopteri; order Osteoglossiformes; family Mormyridae; genus Pollimyrus; species Pollimyrus isidori. The sequence goes on from JABFDZ020000082.1 coordinate 531,941, forward strand.
CACTGCAGGCGCAAGAAACCAGCGCCAGACATTCAGGTCTGTCTCAGACTGTGTTGTGAAGTAAACATGCTGGAGGCAATGCAAACGTCTCCACAGCCTATGCCCTAATATTGGGGCCTCGCTAATTATATACCAAAGAAACTAGCTAATGAACTGCACAAAATCAATCAATATATTCCCAAATGGTTATTGATTTTAAGTCTTATATTTTATGGAAACATAATTATAGAGATGGATTATAAAAAAAAGGAACTGAGGACGCAGGGGGAGCCCAAATGGAAAAGGGGGGGTTGCATACTAACAAAGCTTTTCAAGCACTCCCCTGTCCTTGGGAGCCGCTGTGTCCTTGTGCTTTGCGCTTGCTGGCCTTGTACTGTATATACGCTAATTACAGAGGATTATTACTGAATGTCACCACTGAATTTCACCAGCACCTGTAGATCAGAGACTTGCATTTATATATGCTATGGCCTTCGTGCTGAATAAAATCACCTCAAACCTAACTCAAGGTCTTGATTCCTGTGTGTTTCGCTCCTGATCAAGGCTGATTACTGTGCCAAAGTAAAAACAAACAAACTCCATCTTGTGGCATCCCAGCCACCTCTATTGGACCACTGCAGCAACAACTGTAATGCCTCACTCGTCGATTTGGCAACTTTTCACATTCAGTTTTGGTGAGATAGAATCAGACCAGATACACTTTCATGATAAATTTATGTTGCTTGCATAATAATGAAATATTCCAATGTATCATCAAAAATTTAATAGAAAAATCACCAATTTCTCAGTCATATTCTAGGGCAAAAATGTAAAAGTGGATTTAGGTGTGCTGGAAGTGTAATAGAAAATATATATGGTTGTCATGGAGAGTTTTGGGCACCATAGTTGTAGGTGAGATTCTGAATCATCAGTTGTTTTGTTGCAACATTAATCTTCACTTGCCAGCACAACTGTCAAACAGCCCTTGGTCTTTAAGAGATGTTTTGAGTCAAACAAACAAACAAACAAAACAAAGAGTATTACTGAAATGCCCATGCAGAAAATGTGTGCATATCAATCAATATTCTTTTCCCTTCCAAATTAGATTAAGCAAAATCTTGTGGTTATTTGTTTGGCAACATTGGACTTAAGACATTCTTCATCTTGTTTATTCTATATTTCAAATGATCCAAATAGAGACAGATAGAGGCCTCAGAGAAGAAAGTTAGAGCAGTGAGGAATAAGTCCAAGGACAAACGGAAAACAATTGAGTCAAAAACAACTTCAGCTCCTCAATACCTTAGCAACAGAAGGCAGTCATCAACAGAACACATAAGTGTCTTTTATGGGTTCATAAAGTGATTTCCCTGGTACCAAATGCCATTAATGGAAAGGTTGAAAGAGGCAAGGACAAAACACCTCAAGTCAGGCTAGTAGACACTGGATATTCTACTTTCTCTCTCCCCCTCCCCACCTCACCATCAAATCGATGTCAGGTCCTTAGTGACTTGACGTATTTTCCAGCAAGGCCTAAACCTTGCTTTTAAAAAAGATTTTCCAGTTCATTTCTGTGTTTTGTGACCCTCAAGGCTGCCCAGCTTTTATCAGCTTGTGTTCATTTCTGCATCGGTAGCATTCAGGCGAGTCTCTTAAGCTGCATCTGCGACATCAGTAAGGTTCAGGTGAAAGCGCAAGGGGGGGGGGGGGGGGTGTGGGGGGAGAAATGGTGAAAAAAAAAGAGGTAAAAAGAAACACAAACCACCAACGAACAATATTACAGACAGTCC
>JABFDZ020000082.1:546045-558810 GCA_019775955.2 Pollimyrus isidori
CCCACTGGGAGGAGGCCCCGGGGAAGACCCAGGACACGCTGGAGGGACTATGTCTCTCGGCTGGCCTGGGAACGCCTTGGAATTCCCCCACAGGAGCTGGAGGCAGTGGCCGGGGAGAGGGAAGTCTGGGTTTCCCTGCTGAGACTGCTGCCCCTGCGACCCGACTTTGGATAAACGGGAGAGAATGGATGGATGGATGGGTTTGCAATACCAATTAAGGAAGGAAAGAAAATAAGACAGTTTTTCATTTGTGTGAATTATGCAGTACAATTAATTGCAGTACAACACAATTTGCAAACAGATACATTATACATTATACAATAATGAGAGTCTTATCCCCAGTGACAATTTTGTAATAACTCCGGAATGTTTCCCTTGTCTATTTCATTTAAAAGTGCTGGCAGTGACTATATGAACTGTAAAATATTTAATCACTTAAATACTGATTACATTTACTGAAGAGGATGAAAAGACTTTTAATTAGCTTCCATTAACGTGCACAATAATTATACACCCTTCACCTTAAAAGAGTAATCCATTTAATAATGTATTTAATGCATATGGACACATACAATGGAGTTCAATACAAGATGTACAATGTAGATTTGCTGGTAACAAGTTTTAATCTTTGCCCTCCCAACCCTACCATCAGTCGTGGGTAATGAGCAACAGTGTAAGTTTGCAAATTGCTGAAAAGACTCCCATCGCAAAGATTCTATCAGTGATCAATCTGATGGTGCTCCTTCAACACATTAAATATCTTTAAAGACAGTGAAAAAACTGGCAACAAAACTGACTAATCTTGGTACATGCTAGGCCGTGCACGTAAAGCCGTATAATCAGAGACAGAACAATATGCAGCTCAGCTCTGCAGCTCAGTACAATTTTTTGTAACGTGAGAACACAGTATTAATTACAGGGAAGTGCGATGTAAGATGAGCTTTCTAAAACGTCCAGCGTTCTGCTACCCGAAGAAGCGTTCCGTTCATGAGGACACCTGAGGGCCACTCTGCTAATCCCACAAGCTTCACAACAGTATTGATGAACAAACATGCTCAAGGACTCAGTTTACTGAGCCAGACACTTCCTGAACCACCGGAACTGAGGATCCACTGTCTCAGATGGTCTTTCAATTAGTTTTCATCATGCATAATTTAGCTACTGCTATTGAATTGAAACACGAGTTAAACCAAGTTTAAAAAGAAAAACAAACAAAGGGATTAAAGACGTATAAATAATAAAACAGCAAATACCTACTTTTACACTCTGAACCTTCTGTGTTATAAAAAATAAAACCAACACTGGTGAAATCAGAAAGTACTAGCAATAAGGCAAACAGAAACATGGTTTTCGCACCAAGCGTCTTTCACAAAGACATTGCAGAAGAACTGTTTTCTTTCTGTTTCATTCTAATTTGTTTTGAAAATGAAAAACTATGCATTTGTCATTTCTTACCCTCCTCAAATGCCCATTCTGTTCTATAACAAAACACAGAAATCCTATGTTATCCTGTTTAATGTGAGATCCCACAGCAAGCTCATGACATTTGGTAGGAGCACGCTCAATGTCATAATTCACCGGTCCATGCTTTCACCGTTAAATCACAGACAGAGACCCTATCAAGGTTACAGGTCTGGCCCCATTTCATTGCTTGTCTTGGCAATTTTTTTTCTTTTTGGAAAAAAATATAAATTGTACATGGATAATTAAGCTATCAGTCCTTCATGCGGCTGGTTTTCCCTGGACAATAGTTGATGAACTGCTCTGTGACAGATTCAAGGCAAAGGTTAAGAACAGAATAAGAGCTGGATCAGATGTGTGCGAGGAAGAGCGAACAAATTAAAAATCCCACGCGGAGAGAAGTGAGCAGATGTTTTGTGAGAATCGCAAGAGCCAAAAAATATGACAGATATATTTGTTTATGTTGTCAGCTTGTGGGCAAAGGCAAAATTGATTTTGTTAATTTTAAAAGTTGTGCTACTGCAGCTGTGGAGAATTGAAAAAGAAAGAAGAAAAACAAAACTAAAACAAAATCAAAGGCAGGCAGTTGAAGATTGTGGGCCTTTGGGGGAAGGAGACACCCTGAGTTTGCTGTACTAGACCCTAGTGCTGATTCAGATGTCAGCAGGAGTTTGTACAGAGGACCAGAGAAAGCCGAAATGCATGGATTACAACCAGATGTGCAGTCATCTGGGATATGGGGGAAAAAAGCAAACCAAATAAGGAAAAGACAACTATATTTAGCGTTGCATTGGTTCACGAAACATCAGGAAAATAATGCCCAAAGCAGCACAACTAATTTAGTACAAGGTCACCTGACCCTAGACTTCATTCAAGCAATCCCGATGAATACAAGTCTACTAGTGCCTCATAAAATAGGCTGCAATATAATGCAAATATAAATTCCTCTACTGAAGAGCTGAAACGTAAAGTAAACAAACCATGACACCATTTAGGCCTAACCTGGACTAAGCTGTCAGCTTGAAACCCAAGTCTCTGAACTGCAGCTCCTTACTGGTGCACATCTTTAAACAGTGTCCCCAAACGGACTAGCTGATGGGGCTATCAAAGCTAGTGAAGTCAGCAGAAGCTTCCCCTCAGAGGGAGGAAAGTCCCCCTTGTGCCTAAGGACCAATATCTTCCAAGGTTTCACGAGAATGCATCTGGGCACAGGAATGTCAGAATAATGAAGTGACAGATAAAGGCTTATTTTGCTCAGGACCATTGCAGACCATCTGTAAGATGTGTGACCATCCATCCATTTTCTGAAACCGCTCAATCCAAACTGGGGTCGTGGGGGGGGACCGGAGCCTATCCCGGGGACAATGGACACTGGAGGGAACCCACCCTGGGCAGTCACCCACCTTCACACTGCAGGGCGCAGACACACAACTACAGAATCAAGTCAGACTCACCAATCAACCTATCCTGCATGCTTTTGGACCGTGGGAGGAAACCGGAGCCTCCGGCAAAAATCCACATGAACACAGGGAGTGCATGTGAACTCCACACAGAAAGTACTTGAGACAGAAGCCAGAATCTGCTTGCTGCGAGGCAAAAACACTAACTACTGTGCCACTATGCCACCTGGATGTGAGACCAGTAAAGGCATAAAATAATACTTCCTCACTGTACTTAAGTGGGTTTTTTTTCGTATTTATACTTTACTCAAGTATTTTATGTTGGTGCTGTTTGTACTTTCATTTTGTTACATTTATGAGCCAAATAATGACTTTTCACTATGATTTGTCATGAAAAAAGTTTACCCAAGCAGCTGTAAAAAGAATCACTTTTCGTCTCTTACAATAGTCAAAAGATTTATTGTGGGTGCAATATAACAGAGGTGCTAGCTTTGGCTAGCTGGCTAGCGTGAGATTTTCAATTCCAAGACAAGTATGTATGTAGGAGTTTTACTACCTTGTAAATAGTCTGTAGGGTTTGCAAAGTAACCCAAGGCTTTTGATACAGCTTATTTTACATTTATAATGGAATAATATAGATTTGCCGTTAGATTTCTTGCCTAAATGTGAGAGTCAGAAAGTGTCACACCAGATGTGGGATAATGTCTGCTGACAACCCTGAAATAAACATTTGACTAAAAATGTGGCATCATTAATGGCTTACGGTGTGTGGTTGTCATTTGTTTTGTACACTTGGTAGATTTATGTTTGTTTTCAATTTTCAAATGTTGGTTTCTTAAAAGACAATGCAGTGACTTCCAACCATGCCATAGAAAAATGGCATATTTTCCGAATAAAATGAAAATATCCACTTTATCCTTTTGTTACTGAGTTCTTATTGTGATACAATCATACAAAGCATAGTAATTTCTAACATTTATAGCAACTGTCACAAACCCAAAGTCCTGAGTGAATTTAAAAGGACAGGTTGGTTTTTGTAAGATCAATAGGTTTGAATAAGTACAGTAATTGGCTTAATTTTACATTTGATACTTAAGAAGGCCTACTTTTAAAACCACATTTTTTTATTTTACCAGTTGCATGAGATTACTTGAGTAGTGTTTTACTGGGTGACTTTCACCTGAGCAGCATTTTGGTGTGGTACCTGTAGTTTTACTTCAGCATGAAGATTGGCTATGCCTACTTTTTTAACCACTCAAGAGAGGTACGTGTCCTACAGCCTGAATCTTGCTCTGATTGCTGCAAATCCACAGGTTCTCTCACACTTTATGGAATTTACTACCATAAAAGTCAGAGCTACAGTAGATAATTTTAAAGGCTTGTTTAAATCATAAGCTACGATTTTGGCAACCACAACATTGTAATACTACACCCAACCAGCACCTCAGTTGTTTCTTTTACAAATGCTGAATCACTGTTCAATTATGAAAATAGAAAAAAGTTGCTATAATAAAATGCTAACAAAATAATAATAATGATTTAGAAGAAAAAAATATCTAGTTGTTGAAGACATTTATGTAAAGGTACAGATCTTGTTCAAATTTCAACGCTGATTTATCATGCCATTTCTATTAAACAATTGACATACTGACGTACTATAACGTTATATTAACCACCTTTCAACGTTGAGGGTCGGTCATGTGCTGATTGGGCAGTGTTTTTTTTTTAAGTAAATGTACTATTAATTCGATTGTATCCATTAAAAGATGTATGTTCATACACAGAGTACGGTACATCAAATGCACTAAAGATGCACAAAGTAATCCGAATTCACACCATGGCGTTTCCCATTAGAGGCGGTTAGGGGGCATATTATACTGCCCCGCTAGCCAGTGATAGGTTTATCCTTTATTTCCTTGCAGTTGGCTCCCTCTAGGCGATCTCAGGTAAACATTGTGGGAGGTGTCTGGGACTGTTAAAAACAAGTTCTGCAAAGGACTATATGCACATGTTTATGTGAGCAGTGAGAAGAATAGCAGGGCTGCGGGTCCACAGGACGGGACAGGGCCGATGTAGAGCATCATGTCTTGCTTTGACGGCTGCCACTGCTTCAGCCACAAAAAGGGCAGCAGCATCCTCTACAGCATTTTAAAAAACGGTACCCAGTCGGACCAGCAGTCACAGCGAGCGGTGGGTCTCGCCCCGCAACAGGCTTGCGCTTGTGCCTCCAAAACGAAAGTCGCGCTGCGATATCCGCAAATAACGTGCAAAGCGGCGTCCGCAGTGCTGGTCAAGACGCTGAGGTTTGTCAAGAACGTGCCTTGCTTTTGTGAGCTGCCAGTCGGCGATCAGGAGCTGCTCGTCCGGAACAGCTGGGCTCCCCTGCTGGTACTGGGCATGGCTCAGGACAGAGTCGACTTCGAAACGACGGAGACGGCCGAGCCCAGCATGCTGCAAAGGATCCTGACCAGCGGGCAGGAGAAGCGGGAGCATCAGCGGAACACGAGCGACACAGTGTCCCTAGCAGACATACAGCGCATTAAAGCGTTTTTGAATAAATGCTGGGGACTGGATATCAGTACCAAGGAGTATGCCTATCTGAAGGGAGCCGTCCTCTTCAACCCAGGTTAGTTTGGCGCCTTGGACAGAAGTAGAATAGCTTTAGATGATTAAAGAAATGCCACAACTTCTGCTTTAGCTATATTATCAGTATTAAAGTAATACACGTCATCCTGAAATGTGACAAAATCGGGCAGATCAGAAACAGCATTAATAATAAATATTAATTACTGAGAGTAACAGCAACAATGAAATATTGAAATTCACCTATTAGCTGGATAAAGATAGATGCCACTTTCACTATAACGATTTTGTGTTTTGCCGCGTTAGATCTAGCGGGCCTCCAGTGTCCGCATTACATCTGCGGGCTACAAAGCGAAGCACACCGAGCACTGGATGAGCACGTCGGCATGATCCACCGGGAGGACGCAGCCAGGTGCGCGAAGCTCTCCGGCACCCTTTCCGTGCTGAGCTCCGTCCACGCTGACGTGGTTGCCGAGCTGTTTTTCAGACCCATCATTGGGACGGTCAGTATGGATGAGCTTTTGATCGACATGTTTTACGGGAAATAGACTAAAACAGACGGAGCCTAGTTATCCAACCAGACAGAAGCGACTTACTGAGAAGAAGTGACTTGTGGTGACAGAGTTGCCCGACTTTAAAAATTGTTTACATTTTATTTTTGCACAGTAAAATATTCCCTGAACTATTCCATGCGGGTAGCTTTGGATCAGATACATATGGACTTTCTCTAAGGACACCTGCGCAAAATAAAAACCAGCATTTAATCAACTGTGACTTTATTTTACTAGGCTAATACAATTTTAATAATAATGTCAAATAATCAAATTCATTTGAACTGCACCCAAAACTCTGAAGAGTCTAATTCAGTATGGAAAAGATGTATTTGGAGAATTGAATGAAGAAAAAACAATAAGAATTAACTGCTAAGGAACCAAGACGTTCTGTAAAATAAAGCATGAATATACGTACCTCCATCTTCTAAGCGTTTTCCCTGGTCAGAACGGCAGAGTAAAGCATGAATGTGCCAACTAAATATTGTAAAAAGTCATACTGTGAAGACTTACCATTGAAAAACAGTTACTCGTGTCAATAAGAAATGGAATATGGAATGGGTACACTCAGAAATAAGTGTAAAAAATGGTACCTTTGCTTGTCACTGAGGCTGTACCTCCATCACCAAGGTAAAAACAATAATGTACCCCTAATGGCACAAATATGTTCCTCAGAGTCCATTTCTGTACCTTAAAAGGTCCAATTACCTACAGCTAAGGGTACAATTGGCGGACCTTTGAGGGTACAGCCCCAGTGACAAGCAAAGGTGCACATTTTCATCCTTTTTTCTGAGAGTGTATTATTTTTACATGCGGACATCTATTTTAAACTATTTTAGTTTAAGTGCTGAAAGTTTTTTTTTTTTAATTATCCCAGATCTTATGTTGATGTTAAGATGAGAATGCAACAATTATCGTTTCATATTGAAAATAAAGTACATTGTTTTGTCTGCCAGTAATAATACATTTAATGTTACCATTCTGTAAATTTGTGTTTAGAATTTTCATGACATATGACATCTATTTTCATAGAATGAATGAAATACCCACTCTCCTCCATCTATAAACGGCATTTGATTGAATCCAAGATCTTTGGACCCGGTCTCATAAAAATGTTACTATAATATAAATTGTAAACAACAGTGTAGAACCCATAAATTAATGTTTCTATCTACCCATTAATCCGTCCACCCACCTATCTGTCCATTAAACACCCAAACGTTTATCCTTGTCAGTGTCCTGCGGCCTAATCCCAGAGTTAATCATGCACGAAGATGCCTATTTCTGTTTAAAACTTGCTACACTGGAAACTCAGCTGAAGTTAATGAGTCTGAGTTGATATGCCATACAGCAATATATCAAGTCAAGAGAAGCAATTACTTGTCAGAAGAATTTTGTCACTTCTGTGTACTTCTGCACAGCTGACAAATAAAGCTGAGTGACAAAAATAAAACAAACTTCTTTTTTGCCCCACAGAGGGCAGTGTTTAGCTACAGTACATAGCAGACTGCTGGACAAATGACAAAACTCCATAGAGAACTTAAAGATCAGAAATCACTCACTCCAAGTCACACACATTTTGACTTAGTGGCATGTGGCTGGCTGTTGTAATCTGTGGAAATTCCATGACAATGTTCAGTTTCATTCAGATGGCAGAAAACGCAGATCCCCCTGCTCAGCTACTCATTACTGAAGGATTTGCTTTGACCCCCATTGAAAGAGGTGGCAAGGGAACCCGCTCCAACCAGTTCCAACCCCAAAGATGGCCACTGTCAGTGACAGACAATGTATATCTGACACGGAATCTGAAGAAGGAAGAGAAAGCAAAGTAAATATTCTTTGCACAGTGTGGTTAACTTTCAACTGGAGGGAGGACGGCCTTCCTGAAGGTAAAGGCAAACCTCTGTAACCTGCTCCAGGCTGTTGGCAGAAGGACTACAGAGAGTTTCCTCTGTCAGGTTTTACAACCAGGACTCCAGAAGTATTCACACAGCACCAGGCTGTAGCACACTGCTGCAGATAATGGCCGTCTTAAGAATTTCAAAGTTTTGTATTTATTTTTTGATATGAGGTCTCAAAAACCGCATGCTGCATGTAGCAGGAGGGATACAAGAGCTGGCAAGTTACCTAGTAACTCCTAATGCTATGTGGAGTCCATCAATTTCGAGGCAAAAGGAACCACTTACAGAGCCTAGAGGAAACACTGCCTTTGATCTCCCGTCTACCAAGTAATTGTCGTACTTGAACAATTTTACATAAACCAGCAGGAGGTAATAAATTCTAACAATATTCAAACTGAGTGCATCTTCTCATAAAATAATGATGCTAGTGGATAGACGCCCCCTGCTGTCAGCACAGTGAATCTGCATTACATTAGTGACAATAAACATCAATTTGTCTCTTTCTCAACAAGATGCGGTTAAAAAAAATAGTGTAGGAATGCATGCAGACGTAATATAAACTGCAATAAATTGTATTTTAAATAAAATAAATAATATTGCAATGAAAAGATGTTACAGATGCTGGACATTCCACTGAAAAATATTTCAACTGTCAAAAGTTTGGACACACCAAGCCGCCTACAAAGGATTGTGACAGTATCCCATCACATGACCTGGTCACCTGACCTAAACACAGTACAAATGGTTTGGGACGAGTTTGACTAGAGAGTGAAGGAAAAGCAGCCAATGAGAGCTCAGCACAGGCGTGTGAGCTCCTTCAGGACAGCGGGACAAGCATCCCAGGAGGCTGCCTCAAGGAACTGGTGTAGAGGGGACAGTAGGGCAGCCAGTGCATGGAGCAACTGGGATTAAGGGCCTTGCTCAAGGGCACAATGATGGCATCACTCTGCTGACCACGTCATTTGAACCAGCAACCTTCTGGGTCCCAACCCACAGAGCTGCCTTCCCCCACCAACAGTTTTATCTAATCAGTCAGTACATAATTCCATGCACGTTATTTTATACTTTTGATGACTTTAAAATTATTCTACTGTAAAATAAGGCATATTACAATTAAACCTTTCTCTGGATAGAAGTGTCCAGACTTTTGAGTAGTACTGCGTATGGAGAGTCAACAGTAATAATATTGAAACAGATTTGAACCCTGACCCAACAATGCCATGTTTGTAGGAGCAGCACCACAGGTTGCCTCTCCACGTCCACCCATCAGTGTGGATTAACTTTACTCTTATGTTAGACACTTCTCAATGCTGCAGGAAGCACATATTGATCTCAGCTATGCTAATCATACAGTATTTACTTCCAGGCATCAGCTCTCACAAGCCTTGGTAGCCATATTAAAGCATTTCTGCAAGCAGTTTTTAATTGTCACAAATTAGGCACAAACATTAAGCATCTTAAAGGCATATTTATCCATGAGCACGTCAAATGTAGCTCCTTTTGTCACAGAGGCTGACATCATGTGTTTCTGGGAGACCATGATCAACACCAGCTTATGGCTGAAAGAAGAGACATCTGCAGATTATCCATACCTGGAATGCAGGCTTCAGTATACAGACAGCTAATGAGGGAAGCAAATACCACTTTATTCCTAAAGCCCCAAGAGTTTACAATCCACTTACCATAATTAGATGAACATTAAATTTATCTGCTAATTAGCTAGACTCCTCCACATTGATTTGTAATGGCTTGGTATTCGCTTGCATCAGGGTCTCCTAGCTCACCTGGAAGCGTGTTTGGTGGTAGGGGCAGCGCCGTCAGTCATTAATGTATGAGAACAAGCTAATGTAGCAGGTGAAAGTGCTTTAAGAAGTGGCCCGGTGACCACGGGCTGCATGTGGACAACAGCTGTTAAAATAGCAGCTTCTTGCTGTGCGAGTTTTAATCTGTAAAGGACTCCGCTGATACAGGGAGTCATGACAAAGTGCCGGACAAGGTAGACACCCCTCTGGAAGCCAGGCCTGAATCCTGGCACTGAGCCACATCTGATATGCTATGTACATCACCCCCCCCCCCCCCTCCCCGAAATGGGGCCAATTGCTGAAAAGAGGGAGCACAGGGAGAAAAGGCTCTCACCAATTAATATGGCATAAACCAGTGCAGGCTGGTGGAGGAGGTCAGATGAGAAACAACATGAGCAGAACACATAAGACTAAGCAGATGAGAGGATCAGGAATTCTGTTTCTCAGGAAGCTTACAAACTAAGGACTTACGGCGGACAAAAAAAGCACGGGAGCAAGACCCTGGGATAGGTTCTAACTGAGACCTGGACAGGCAGAGATAAATACTTATAGCACAATCGCACAGAATCAGTACCAGCATTTCTGCTGATTTTTTTTTTTTTTTGACTGCTGTGTTTGCCGTCTGTCTAACTGCAATCTGCCTGCTTAACTTCACGGCTTTGCATTCCTCTGTTGGGGGGAAAAAACAAAAACGTGTAAACAAAGAGCAGATGAAACAAGCAAGCCATCTGGGCCCGCAAGTTTTACTATATCTGACGAAGAGTTTGGGCGGGAGTCTTTCCGGAAGGATGACCATCAGCCAGATGTGAAGACTTTTAATTTAAGGTTTGTCTACAATGAAGATTTTCTATATTTTGCTGCTAGAATAGCAACTTTACGAAGAATCAGTGTTATATGGTGAACCACCTTTAGTGCAGTTGAATTCAACTAAAATTTAAAGACCCTGTCAGCACAATTAAGTACATAGGCAATACATCGAATAAATGGCGGATGGTCGCAATTGGATTGCGTTCCATTACGAAGCATCGCATTTCATTTGCAAAAACGTCAGATCCCTGCGGTGTTGAAATGCACTGGTGGTCTTATCGTGGGATAGTCGCTTTTAAGATGAAGGTCGCTTTTTTGGTATGGAAAACTACGCATCACGTTGGATATTGTTTACAAAAGGCGGTTTGTTTGCCTCTGGAAGTAATATTACTATAATAATATTATTTAATGTATTATTTGCTTGTCATATTAGGGTATGGTATGATTTACCATATGGTATGATTTACATACAGTAGCTATTTTATGTACTATTTTATGTGTTAAATATTTCTTGTTATTATTAATAATGTTTATTTGATATCCCGTTTATATTACAGTCTTTTAAATAAGAGTGAGCACTTGTTTGGGGATCTATTGAGAGGTGTCCCACTATGGGTGAAGACTTGGCAATATCAGATGGCAACTGTTCTTAAATAAGTGTGTGTCCTTTGGGAGACAATGGTCTGCTTCTGCAGTTGTAGTCCATCATGTTTTCGCTGAAAGTACTCCAGTGGTTTTCCAATACGTTTTGGGTGCTTTGTTTCGATAAGCTGCTTGAGATTCGATGGTTTTAGAGCCTTGTCTGAAAGTGTTAATTCACAATATTACGCACACTGTGCCTTATGCTTACAGGACTGGCTTAAAACAATGCATTCTGTTCCTGACGCAGTGCATCATGGTTAGTGGTCCTGGCAGCCCTATACAGACCAATAACCAGTATCTCCATTTTAAATTGGCGGCCCAATCTGTAGCCTTCGTGGCTTTTCAGTGGTTGAGAAATGTGGTTTTAAAAGAGAATTTGTTCATTGTTAAATCAGTTTTAAAAGACAAGAAAAAAAGAAGTCTATTCCATCGCGTATGCTTGGTTGGAAAGGTAGGTTGAACATCATTTCTTTCTTAAATACTTTCAGCTCAGATGAAATATTTATTGTTAAGAACACTTTATATCACACTTTAACCATTTTCACATCTATGGCTATGCTAACGTTACCATGCTCGACCTTTTGTGTTTGTATGTTACTGTTAATTTCAGTTGTATTACTATGGCGTAACATCACTCTCAAAATACATGTGCAAACTGAAAATTATCACAATTGTGCTTTTCAATTTTCAACATGACCTTTGCAATACAAGATAGTAATTGCGATTACTTAGAGTATTTTTTACCATCTTGTTCTTCCAGATGTTCCTTTGAGAATTTTGTTACCCACAGGGCAACTTATAAGTCAAGGCACAAGTAAGTTGAAAACAAATCTACATCTAAATCTGTCTTGATGTATGTCTAAATATTTAATGCTGTATCCTCTATTGTTGACCTTACAGGAACAGATCTAATAAGGTCTAATGTAACTGAATTGTGTCCTGTTTTTTAGAGACTGCATTACGAAACTTACTGGTGTCTAGTCCAAATGAGGCTGAAGCTGAAATAATCATCAGAGTGGCTCGTGACAGGCTGACCAGTCTGATAGTTCTTTTTTATTTTTCTGTATTTTTTCATTTTTGTAACGTGTGCATTTATACTTTGTGTAAAATGTGTAAAGAACACCTTTTGTATTTATTTATATATATACTATAAATAAAATATATTCGTATGAATACGTATTCAACACTAAAGCAAACGTTGAAATAATTTTTGGCAATCGCAGGATAATCAGGTCAGGGAATCATTGCGTAGGATAGTATAAGAGGGTAGGGAAATAATTGCGGAATCATTGCGGAATTTCATGTAGACGTGGCGTATTCATCGCTATTGAGACAGAAAACGTCGCGATTACATTGCCTGGACGGAGCTGTTAAGAAGGCGCTACATAGTGCCAATGTGCAAACAACTGAAATTGCTACTAAATACTGACCTTAAAAACATGTATCAGCAACGTAGCGCCGACGTATTGTGCTGAATGGGGATGTCCAAAAATTCTTGAAGTAACGGTCTGGAAGATCATAATGTCTAACTATTTAGTATGATATACACTCACCTAAAGGATTATTAGGAACACCATACTAATACGGTGTTTGGCCCCCATTCGCCTTCAGAACTGCC
>JABFDZ020000082.1:558910-581444 GCA_019775955.2 Pollimyrus isidori
TGGGTACATGGTGGTCATAAAGGGATGGACATGGTCAGAAACAATGCTCAGGTAGCCCGTGGCATTTAAACGATGCCAAGAAAACATCCCCCACACCATTACACCACCACCAGCAGCCTGCACAAAGTGTACTATATTGCACATAACATCCTTTTCCAAGCAATACACACTAACTGCATATGCCACTACAGGGGTGGGCAATCTAATCTATAATTACTGGTGTGTTGGCAGGTTTTTCTGTTATAACCATTCGATCAGCTGCTCAAACCCAGTTGTGCAAACTCTTCAGTCGATTGGTCCTCTACCTTTTACTCTAAGCATGGCGTTGCAGCGAAAAGCTGCGTGCTTTATGGATAAAATTAGCCACCCCTGTGCTAATTAATACTTTGCAGTCTGAGATTTGTCCCTAGCCTCACTAGACAGTTACCGTATTTATGACCAGAGACACACACAACAATTACGTTTCAAACTACATTTTCAGACAACTTCACATTATATGCAATTGTAGAGCTAAATTATTGTTTATTATGTATTACTCCTTATTCCCTGACAGCTGTCATTGCCATAAAACTACATCTGTAATGTTTGGATGTTACATGCACCTGTGTATTCCAGTCAGCCACTAACATTCTGTGAGCGACAATGTTGGACCAGGAATTTGTAAGTGGTCGTAGTGTGACTGAAGCACAATGAACTGCAATCAACGTAATTGCAGATGGAGCGTCTTTCACAAAATGCAATGTCATAGCTCAAATAGTTCTGTTTACCACTCCAGGAAGCCTTGCATTATTTTGTCGCGATTGGTAATTATTATATATTTTACACAGTTTGTGAGTTTTTTTATGCGACCGGCTGTGAAAGTACTTTGTTAGTTGTTGCGCACGACTTGCCGTGAGTCTGACCAATCAGCGCTGGAACCATCGTAATTCAAACTACTGTAGGTCCACCGTGAGTCTGACAATAGTTCCAAACACAAAAGTCCTAATTAACTAACGTGATTCGAATTACTGTGGTACGACGGTTTCGGGAAACAGTTGTTGTTCAGATGTTGGTTAGTTTGAACTACATAGTACGATGCGTTGTTAATACTAACTTCCGTCGTTGTTCGAGAAACGCACCCCCTGGTCAGTTCTACAAAAAAAAAACAAATGGCTGTGAAGTGGAAACCCACTCAAGATGCAAACCTTATGTGTGTTGTCATCTCGCAGCCATACTGAGCCACTATGATTTATAAATTATACTGGCCTCTGCCACTGATTTCAAACTGCTATGATTCCCCAAATTAGCATTTCAATGAGACGGGTGACAGTGAAAAAGACCCACAGATTATCCTTTGGCTCAAATATACCAACCAATGAGACAACACTGGGAACAATGGAAAAAAACAAAAGACTTTGGTATTTCACATGATTGGTTGATTGGGGCTGAGGGTAGGATAGCTGTATTGCTGGGGGGGCAATGGAGACAACTGGCCCTTAGGACAACTTCATACTGTACATGCTCCAAACATCTTTTAAGGGCTCCACTGCTAGACCATGCAAGATGAAAATAAATGAATCAAACAAATTCTGTCTGCCAAGCTTATGACCGAGTTGCTGGTGGCTCGAAGCATTAAATGACCTTAAGACAAAAAGCTTCTTGCTGTAACTTGCCAGCGCAGAGGATTTATGCAGCAGTAAGGGCAGGCTCAGCCAGAAAATAAGCATATTCTTTCTGGCATGTGGGGTGGAGGTGGTTAGGTGTTTTGGGAAAAACAAGACGTTCCGAGGTGTGCTACGCTGAAAGGTAAGTGCAAATCCCAGGATGATGATAAATGATAAATAATTGTTAGATTAGATCTGTATAGAACTTTTCTAAACCCGAAGATGGCTAATAATATTTTAAGAAAGAAAAACATAGAAATAGATAGAACTAAGAGAAGAGGAAGGCTTGGGAGAGCCAAAATGGTTTAAGAGTGAGGGTGACTTATGGATGTCAGAGGGAAGGGGATTCCAAAGACAAGGAGCTTCCGTGGAGAAGGCTTGGTCTTCAAAGCTGTGGTGTTTGGAAGGAGGAGCAGTGAAGAGGCCAGAAGAGGAGGATTTAAGAGCATGAGAACGATGGCAGAGCAGGAGAAGATCAGACAGACAGGGGAAGACAGATTACTGAGGGATTTGTAGGTGATAATTGAAATTTTTTTTGGATGTGGAATATCACGGGAGGGGGGGCAGTGCAGGTCACAGAACTGGAGAGATGTGTAGGTGCATCTGGGTGTTGGTGAGGAGGCAAGCTGCAGAGGTTTGGACCTTTTGAAGCTTGCGCAGAAATTTGAAGCTGATGCCAGTCAGGAGGAAGGTTACTATTGTCCTTCCTGACAGGACTCATTTCCAAGGGTCTGAAGGGTTTCCTGTCTCAGCTCAGGCTGGAAGGGGAGCTGGCTTTGACCTAACAAGGCCTCCAGATGCAATGCTGCAGGTCAGCGGTCTAAGCTTCAGTCCACAGTCTAGTGTTTCCAAACTTCTGAGCCAGCTACACATCTTAATTCAAGGTCCTGGAGAGCTACCGTCCAGTAGGTGTTCTATCATACCCGGCTTCTGATTAGCCACACCTGTTCTCAGGTAAATACCAGGAACAGTTGTGGCTCATCAGAAGCCAAGTAAGCTAGAAAACCTACTGGATAGTAGCTCTCCAGGACCGGAGTTAGAGACCCCTGTCTTAATTAGTACAATCAGTTTATAATGTACCTCTTATGACTTCACTTCGTGTCTCAAATCTAATAAATTGCAGTTAAAATATATAATACAGACTATGTAAGATTAACTGCTCAATAGAGGACACATGGATCATATTTTGTGGCAGTGAGATTATCTCTAGGCCCTCATCAATTTTTCATTTGTACTTCACTTAAAGAATACATTTTTTAGACCTCAAAAGGACATGTTTTGACAGAACAGCACTACAGACAGGGATTTCCTTCGCTTACCGCTCCTCGCGTTTGACTGGCGAACGTCACGCTCATGCTCTGCAGAAGGTTTTCCGGGGCTGAGACAGTACTGACCTCTATGACTCAGGGACGCTGTCTTCCTCTGCAGTGTCACCTTAAGAAGTTCTAGGCGAGCGAAAATCGATTGTTTGTAAAAGCTCTAATACGTACTTATGTGCCTTTGCACTACTATGACAACAACATACCTTGCATTTTAACCTGTATACTGCAAATGAAGTAGAGTTAACATATCAAGATTAAAATGTATTATACAGGTATTTTGTTTTTAAATCAGTGCAGATGCACATAAAATAAGTACGCAGTTACACTGTTACCACAATCGATTGTCGCACATATCATTTTTAAAGGTGAACTTGTACTTGTGTACCAGTTATATCCATCCCTGGATATATCTTACAATTTAGGCACTTACACAGCTACCCAATTTCAGCAAAGTGATTCTGTTCAAGAGTCTCTCAAAGGACGTAACAGC
The DNA here is from genome assembly GCA_019775955.2 of Pollimyrus isidori. Lineage (NCBI taxonomy): Eukaryota > Metazoa > Chordata > Actinopteri > Osteoglossiformes > Mormyridae > Pollimyrus > Pollimyrus isidori. The sequence goes on from JABFDZ020000082.1 coordinate 562,366, forward strand.
AGAGACATTGCACTGGGGGTCGCAGAGCTCTGCAGCATGTGTCAACGAGCGATACAGAGTTCTCCTGCACTTAATCTCCCATTTCTTTAATCAACATCACATCCTTGCTGCCGTCTCCCTTGGTTCATGTCAGTAGGCATGCAATGGATAAATTATGGCTTGATTAAACCACAGAGAAACAAACTCCTGTGATTTTCAGAGAGGTGAGTGACGGTCTGTTTGCTTCTATACACCCCTGGCCCTCAATTAGAATCGGGGTCAGATTGTGTCAGAGTGATGGAAAAAAAAGGCACACAGCAGAACTGAGCTGCTGTCAGCTAGCGAACAGGCTTCCCAGCATGCTCCAGGCTTCCCAGCATGCCCCAGGGCTTCTTTGCCCCTGGAAACAAGCCAGCAATACAATGTGACAACTCAAGGTTTGCAGTAAAGTTGAGAGTGTCCAGAGACTTCAGGTTTTCTATGAATTTGTGTGCAGGTACTTGTTACTTGGTAACATACAGATCAATGCTCACATTGAGTTACAGCTGTGAGCCTCGGATAATCACTTACACCTACTGTGGAGAACTTGGTGTTACGTGCTAGGTCACGGGCATGTACTATGGCAAGTGTTCTGTGTTTTGTTTCTTCCCTAGGTCTCCCCCCCAAGTTGGGGTGCAGCTGGACTGGGGCGGGGCTTCCTGCATAATAGTGCTCGGGACCAGAAAGAAAGGGGGGCTGTGTCTTCCCTGCTGTAGACTCTTGCTGGCTGATGTTTTGCTGGGGGGTGTGTGGGGACAAGGTAGCATGTGTGCGCATCTACATATCTCCCCTAGGAGAACCTTTGTTAAATACACCAGGAGTAGTGGGCAGGCGCCAATCCATGTATGTTTTGGAGGGCCAGGTAGCTAGCTAGAGCATATAATACAAGTTGTTAGAGGTTTGTAGGGATAGAGACTTTTTGTTCTGTTTGTTACTTTAGCGCCGTCCATTGTTCCCCACCGCTGTGTGCGGGTTCAGTTCTCTGGGGATTGAACATAGTGTGAATAAACTATTGGTATGTTTAATATATACTTATGTGTCTTCTCGTGGTTTCTCACAACAGCACTTACAGTGGTACCTCGGTTTTCGAACTTAATCCGTTCCTGTCTCTGGATGGAATCCTAAAAAGTTTGAGTTCTGATCAAAATTTTTCACATAAGAAATAATGGAAAACCAATTAATTGGTTCCTGGGCCCCCAAAATTCCTTAATGGCTTCCAAAAGAATAAAGATCTTACCCCAACATTACCCCTGTCCTGCCCTGATAGTCTGCTCCTTCCGTGTCTCACGCCCCCTCGTTAACCTCGCATGGGATCCCCATGTGATCAGCTGTTTCTGGTTGTTGTCAATAGTCCTCTGCATTAAGTCCGCGCGTTTCAGCTTCTTTCCCCAGTCCGGTCATCAGGAGCTTTCAACTTGCTTACAGCGCTTGCTTAAAGCAATGCATTATAATCCTGATGCAATGCATTATGGTTAGATGCATTGCGACCTCTCACCCGGCTACACAAACTGGAACCGCCTCCGTGACGACACACCTTTGCCCTTATTGGCTGAAGAGTTTAGTTACACGCATGATGTTTGTATCCCAGGCAGTTCCGAAGAGTATAATCAGCAATTTCTCCCGAATATCACGTAAAGCAGTGAAAACTGGTTTTCAGTTAATTTACCTGGTAAAATAACGTTTAAATAAATGACATAAATGCTGTAATAGTACACGTAAGTTAGTGGTGTATTTAATATTAGTTACTGTAATGTTGCGCTGCTTTATTTGGTTAACCGTCCAGTCTGTGAGGAAAGCATTTGAGTAAGAATTGCATTGTAGTACGACTCATTTCCTGACGCATACAATTTATATTAGGTCAACGTTCACGGTTCGACTTATGATATTCAGATCGAGTTCTAGGTCAAACTGGTTTGTTCGACTTTCAAGAAAAGTTTGAGAACTGAGATACCACTGTACGTCATTACCATCTTTGTTCCCTCCCCGACCCTAAGCCAGGGGGAAGTTTGTAACACTTGGTAGGCAAAGTGCTTAAATAATTTACTTGTCCATCTTCCGGCAATGAACAGTAACATCAGATGTTCTTTGAAAGTTCTGCTTTAAAGATCACGTGACCTTGTTACTCATGGTCCACATACTATGATATTCAGAGAAACTGGCATGCCAATGTTCAAGTCCAGTATACTCTTAACGTCAGAACAAAAAAATTACAAGCCAGTGGATGATGGTATGAACACGTCATTTTCGTCAAAACGCACTGAGTGTGAACTTCTGTGAACCCCTGAAGAGAGAAGCACAAAGTTTACAGAATGGAATTTACTATCACATGAGTTATATTGAACTGCTGCTCAATGGAAGAAGGCATCACCTCGTGAGTTTGACAGGTGGACACATTTTCCCAGAATATAATTCAGTTATATCTTAGCAGTTCGTCACATATTAGCTAATGCTTCCCTCATGGAGATGCTGGTCACAGCCGGGGGTTTTCTCTGCGGCATGCATGAGATATATTTTTCATGTTAATTTAATACAGCTATGTTGAGTAATGCATGCACGTGCCTTGGTCTGATATTCAAATATGTTCAGAATTGTCTTTCGGCTTAATCTATTTAATACCTCCTTGATGCTGCCCAGATTTCCCTTCCACTCTGTGAGGGTCTACTTCTGCGTGTGTAGAGCATGTGTACCTGTGGACCCCTCCCTGAGAATTAAGTGAGATGAAACGAAAGTGCAGCAGGACTTATGCAAATACAGGCAAATTTAAGCGATCATACTGCACGCTAATGATCTGGTGCTTCATTTCCCAGACACCACCCGCAGAGACACTGCCGCAAAGACAAAACACCTTAATCCCTTCAACCTTCTTCATTTATTCTGATGGTTATTCTTGTATTTATCACACTGGCCTTGCAGAAGCCCTGCTTTATCTCCAATTATGCGCTTAATTGCAAAGACAATATCGAAAAGGGTAAATCTGTCAGCACTAATGAAGGTGACGCGGGATGAAGGCCAACGACGAACCGCAGCCACTTGCCATCCCTACGTTTCCATGTGACGGCATCACCCAGGTCAGGATTACGAGGGCCGGGGATTGTGCCCCTTCTATTCAGACAAGCATCACGCACCATACTGACCTCTGTGGTCAGATTACACTGCTCTGGCAACAACAGGCTTAACATTGAAGCTTGAGGCAAAGATGAAGATCGGGCCTCTCAAGGTGAAGAGAGTGAGCGATCTGCAGGATCGGCTGCAACCGATCACCACTTTAAACTTGTCATAAAAAGTAATGCAAGACCAGAAGTGCTGCTCTGAAAACCTGAAAGTGCAGAAATCTACAGGCAAATTAATCAGTCAATAATTCAGCCGAAGAGTTACCCTCAATATTTTACAAATGAATCATCATCATTATGCTTCATTGATCAAAGCACCATTAGAGGGAGGTCTTTGATGCACAAATTATTTAGGCTGTTTAATTGAGCACTTAATGACCCGTCTGATGGGACAGAGGTGGCCTGTACTACCAAAATAAAGCCAAGCATTGTCATTGATTGCCTCAGGAATGTTTTGCTCACTCAGCGAGATGTGAGCCTAGATGGGCAGACTAACCAGCAGTGGTTCAGTCTGCCTTCCGCGTCCACATAAATCAACATGACCTCATTTGCTTTCACTAGACATCGCTATGGGCCCTGCGTGAACTGGTTCTGAAGTGAGATTTAGGCCAAATCTGACAGGGCCATTCCTCTGTGAGTCTTCCTTAGCGATCCTTACAGTGGCCTCAGCTAAACTCTTCTGGTTGGGAACAAGGTGACCACATACTGGCCTACAACATGAAGAACATTCTGGCTCAGAAACCTCAGACTCGGCCGTGACAAGCGATCACATGCAGTCTTAACATCAACGGAAAATAATTCATGACAGATTTTGATTAAGGGTTCTATCTGAAAATACCAATACCAGTTCATTACTGAGCACTCAGAGGCTCAGACACCCCGTGACATTCCCATAATTCCTCAATGCTCAGCTGCTCACCCACCCTTATCCAGAATGATTTCTAAATGCAGGCACCTACAATGTCTTCCTGACCATCCAGACAATTTGCCCGTTTTCCTGGCACAACAGAGAATGCTGCAATTCAAAAATCATGTGCATATCTGCCGACAGAGTGACTCACATCAAATACACTTCTCTATGAACACACAGTTCCATCTGAAGCAGAATGCTAAGCACAGGAATACTGTTTCCCAGGAGAGTCACAGCAGGTGGGTGTCGATTACGACAGCTCTGCTTTGATGTTTCTAAGCTCCAAAACTCCATAACAGCATGGCGCCAATTATTGACGAGTTTCATTTTGAAAACTGACTGCTGCAGTTTGAAATAGCCAGACATTCAACTACACTGTTCTTGGATGGGATGATGCATGTATCATTGTACAAACGGATCTGACTGGGTTTCTGTAATTGATGAGGTTAGTTGGGGAGAAGGAAAATATGTGGCACTCTTTCATGTAGTATCTGTGAGTACAGGGAAGAGAACACCCCCACTGAAACAATAAGCACTTCTGGGCTCTCAGACATCTGTTGCCGTATTTCCATCTGACATTCGGAACCAGACATTTTGTTGACCGTGTTTTGCTGGGTTAATTGAAACGAGACGTTTAATAGAGCTCTCTCTCCCCTCAAACTGCTGTGGACCCACTTGCCTTGAGGCAGGAAGATAATAACACTAATAATAATAAAGCATCCCTTTGCACCTCCGTAATGGATAACATTCAACCTCTTCATTACCCAGACCACTGCAACAGGGAGAGTACCTAAGAGTGGCCAGAAGATGGCACTGTTTTACAAGCTTGTTTTTCCTAGAAAGATACAAGAAGGATGCCACTGGTATTAAACTGTTTATAATAAATATAATTACTGGAGAAGCATTTGAGCAACAGCAAGACAGCTGCCCTACTTCTGACAGATCACTCTGCAGATTTAATCTGTAATTGTTCACAATTGTGTGGAACTAGAGCACTTATTTGAAGAAGGCTCAGAGTGACCAGTCGAGACTGTAGTATGATTTAAAAGGAACGTATTTTTGCCTGGCGTAGCTTTAATCATCCATCAGTTATTCTGCTCTTCTTAAAGGACCCATTGGCATAAGATTTGTTTCTTGTCAAATAAGAATAATTCATATCACCGAACCATGTTTGATTAATACCTTCTTATTTTTGTGACGTGAGAGAGCAGCCTCTGAACGCTGCGATGACTGACAGTACACAGAACTCCCACATGCTGTAGGATACCTACCCTCATGTTGTTTTTTACAGAAAATATGCAGAAATTCATGGCTTTGCCAAGGAAGACTTCCTTAGTCGTACGCTGAAGCGAAAGCAGTTAACCCTGGGGTTAATGACACAAACAATCTGCAAACTTTCAAAATCCCATGAGCTTCCATGACTGGGGTTTACCCAAGATAGACCTGTGGAGAATTACAAAATTACAATGTCAAATGATACGACAGGCTAAGTCACAAGAAACAGTGCCAGAGGGCTTAGAATTTAGATACCATCTTACACTGGGACTGAAAATCCTGAACTGCCAAATCAAATAATTGCATTACAAAAAATCTTCAGAATGAATACCAGGTCAGTATATTCAACATATAGTCAATGTCACAAAAAGGCATTTTGGACTAGTGAATAGTCAACAGGAAGCATTACCAGAGTGGATTTTGTTTCAGTAAAGCAGTAATCAGCCAAAGACAATGAAATCCACCTGGCCCCAATGAAACTTAGCAGGACCAGCTGGGTGTATTTTAAAGAGCACTGGGTTTGCAATGTGCTGGCAAGGTGTCATGTGCTTGTTATAATAATAGTGTATTCACAGTTTCAGCACTTTTTAAAAGTTTATTTTGGAAGAACCACAAGTAAACATTGAGGCAGAACAGGCAGCGAGAGGTTGAAGGGTTGGAATTAAGACAGAATTGTCATCTGACCAATAAACACTGAGGCCAACACATGGCTCAAGCGCTCGGCACCAGTGGTAAGCGAGCACACCAAATAGGCAGCTGTAACTGTGTGCTCAGCACTGCGGAGGATGTGCAATGAGAGGCTGGTGAGCTGGCCTGTGAGCAGAAAAAGCAGCTCACTGGGCTGGAACATGCAGTGAGCCGTCACAAATAAAGACAACCAAGAGGCTTTGTCTTTTCTTCTCAAACTTTTAAGCTGAATCATCCTACAGATGTATTTTTACAGAATGGCATTATACAGCAAAAGAGTAATATAAACCAGCTGAGAATTACTTCTTAATAGAAAAACAACTTAAAGAACACCTTTCAAAGAGCCCACAATTTCCCACCCAATGCCAATTCATGCAAACCGTTACCATATCACCATCCGCAACGGCATTTCATAACATGTCAGGATGGAAAGCAATGCTGTTTCTTCTGTTCTACAAAGACATTTGGTGAGATAGAGTTTTTTTTTAGTTGTACCCAAACACCTCCCAGCCCCTCCATCTTCGATCTGGAGCACAGGGATAATTCGGCCCCCAGAATCACGGCAGAAGAAGGCGGCTCATTGGCTACGGATGCCTGGTTTTACAGCAATCTCAGTAACGGCGATGATCTGGGAGACAGAAGAAACTGGCTGGCATCTGCCACACACCTACAAACAAACCGCGCCAGCTGTCATACCTACTCACACGTAGTACTTTGGTAACACTGGCAACTGTGAAAATAAATCGCTGCTCCTAGCAGATGCGTGATAATACAGTGTGGTCATCGCGAGAGAGTCGGCACCATCTGCTCCGATCGCGTCGCGGATCCTATTCGTGTCCCCCGAGTCAGTCACCTGATCGCTCATTCTGTACGGAGGTTGCGTCAGACGAATGGACACATGGGCCAAACGCTGCGGCTGGCGAGCAGGATGAGCTAATTGCAGCCGTCGGATCGTTTCCGCCTGCATTTGGGTCTTACGGCCTGTCTGATCGTGGCACTATATGGAGACGGATGACTGTCTCTAAATGTGTACAGGCTGCCATTTGCCAGCAGCGTGTCGCTTGTGAGCTACAAGGCTGCTGTTGCGCTGTGTGTTTGCAGCGCACACACGCTTTTATGAATGACTTTATTCCCCCGTGTTGCTGTGAACTAGAACTAGTCAGACCTTTAATGTACCAGGAGAATGCTTATGTTTGAGGATGACAGTTTTTACCTGAAAATGGTTTATAAATGATTAAATGTAACTGAACTTATAACTGAACTGTTCTTGCTTACCTGGGACTAGCATGGCTTATTCGCGGTCTACTTGATACAGACAGCAACTCTGCAATATGAGGTTCTTTTGAAACCCGACGGTCTGTACTTTAACAACCCGATTCCGAATTAAAACAGAACCAATTAGAACTGAAATTCTGTGCCACGGTTTGAAAAATAATTTTACTGCTACCACATTTTGAATGCATTGTCCTTTGTACTAGGTATAGATGGCAATTACAACAAGCTTCAATATTTGCATGTCCCATGCTGCTCTCCTTTGAACCCCACATATACAGGTAAGACGCTTAGGATTAGAGAGTAAGGGAGCTATTGCCCCTGGAGCAGTTAGTGTTAAGACTCCCGCTCAAGGGCCCTGACAATGATATGATTACTCTGCTGGCTACGGGATTCAAACTAGCAACCTTCTGGACCTGGGCACAAGTTACTAAGCTGTAGGTTCACACACTGCAGTTGCTCCTTTAGATTTCTTCGGTGCTGATGCAAGAAATAGGTCGTCATGGCAACAGGCACAAAGCTAAACACAGAAGCTGCCGGTGAAGTCGCTTATACAGAGGTCCTGCAGTGCCGGGAGATCGCCGAAAGGCATCTTACTGCAGATATGAGGTGAATGGTAACTTCAAGGTTGGCTGGGTGTGGAATGATACTTCATCATATAATGTTATTAAAGTGTTCGGAACACAAGCTAAGCTCTAATGCTAGAAAATTCAAACACTGATTTGAAGGTATATTGAATGTTAACTGTTCAGTGTTTCATCGGTGTATTTTCAGATAGCTGCAGTCACAGTACTAAAAAATGACTGTGACAATGCACATGTGAGAGCATGAAATTAAATTAGCCTTAAATGGATGTGAGAGGAGGTCAGCAATGGGGGGGGGAGTGCTGGGCAGGGCATGAGTGTATAACAGAAGGGGAGATGATACAGGTTCACATGCATTAAAGTTTTCTGAAGCAATACACACTATTACATGCTGTTGCCCTTCATCATTTGTGGTAAAATTAGAGGCCTCCAATACTTTTTTTTCTGTGTAGCAACTGGACCCAGTTTTTTGTCAGACTGTTGATGCCTTAGTGTGAGGAAAATTCTGTAAAAGTCAGCCTTTGAATTCTACATTCATAATACAGTAAAGCACACTGTACTGAATCTATATTAAAGATGAACAAGATGAGGACAAGAAGAGCAGGCAGACAGAGACCTGCTTATGTGCCGATTAAGAGATTATTATTAAGAGATAGAAGTATTTTTATCCTTAGTTTTTCCTTGATTTAATGCACAGCTCATTACAGGAATATACTTGGTTTAGCTTTAAATTCTTCCCCCCAGTGTCACTTCACATGCAGTTTATTCCCAGTCCAAAGACAGTGGACTGTAACTGGTAACACCTACTCACTTATTGGGATTTTTTAAACATTTAGTTTTTTTCCCCCATTCTTATTCCTGCTGGTTTTATCACGTTTATCTTAGCCGACCCCTTCTGAGGTGTTCCATCAGGAAGATGGAAACCGAGAAGCTGCTTCCCCGTTGCAACCTTACCCAAGTGACCAATGACGAACACGTCCTGCCCTTGGGGAGATGGGAACGAGAGCGCCCCCTAGGGAGCTGTGAGGTGTCTGATGGTTGCAAACTGCCTGTAACTATGATTGTGCACTGCTCATTTGCTATCTGTATGTTTTATTTTTGTGGACTGCAGCTGGTAACTGGTGCTTTCTCGCATTTATACCATAACCAATAACCCACCAGTGGTTGAAAAATGTCCGTGTTGCAATTCTTAAAAGTCAGGCTTCACTTACTCAACGGCAGATATGTAATCACCGTGCTGCCACTTCTGACTTGGTCATGACGACTGTCTTCAAACCTCACCCATGCCTTTGATTTTTACTTCACTGTATGACTTACGTAACACCCAGTTCAGTGTATTGCTCTGGCGGTTTGACATTACCGAGTCAATTCATATTCATGCCCATATGCTGGCCTCTGCGGTTCGGTGGCTGATGCTCTCATTGGACCCTTATTCACATCTGAGCGCTTAGTATTAATCAGAAGTTAAACACACATGACATGAAATGTTGCCTTGCGCTGGCCTGTCAGACAGAGTACCTTGCATAAAAATCCGAAAACCAAACAGACACGGTAGGCTTGGTTATGTAACTCTACCGTATTCCCCTCCATGGCTTCACATTCATTTAGGGGAAATTAAATCAATCAATGAATAAACCAATTATTAAATTTGGTTTTTATTATTATTATTATTATTATTATTATTAATAATAGTATTTCTTCAATTAACATTGCAAGTACAGAGTAAAAAAAGAAAAAAAAAATCAAAGAAAAAAACTAACAGAAAAACATGAGACAAAGAGAATCTTAACCTTTAGTCTCAGAACCGCGAAAGTGCCAGGAGTCGGTCTGTGCTGTGTTATTTATTACAAATGTTCATAAAACAATTCGCCACTCACTTGGAAAATGCAAACATTGATTTTATGAACATGGCAAGATTGTCTTCATAGTATTTTCCACTTTCATTTATATATATATATATACACACGTACAATGTCTTAGAAAACAAATACAGTGAAAAGAAACGTTTAATTGGTCTTTTCCGTCAACCCATAGACTGATCTGCTGTTAATTTTCGGTGTATGAAACCCCCACAGCTCCCAAAGTACCTTATCCCAGCCTCCAGATGATCGACAAGAAACAGCACTGACTGTTTGAATCATTACATGTATTAAAGATAGACATTAGGATTTGTCTTTAGACTGAGAAAACCGGCACTGGCTCCTACTTTTACCTATCCTGTTGATTGATTATGTTGCATAATTCTTGTCTGTATCTTACATTCAGTTCATTTAACCAGTCTCTTACATAAAACCCAGCCATCGTAATTAAAAATGCTGTTTATGTTACAAAATAAACAGGAAATAAATCTGGAGAGGGTTTGCAACCTCTTGTTTCAGCTTGTGCCCTTAATACTTACCCATGATGTAATAGAAAGAAAGCAGAACATCTTCAGGCTTGAAAGAACCAAAGTTTGGTGGAACAACACCTGTGGCCCAGTGGCATTGTAAGATGAGATACATTTGTTCTTTGAAAACTGATGTTTGGAGAAAAAAAAAAATCACACAGTTCAAAAATCCATAGGTCACGTGGGAACTATGGTTCAGGCCAACTTGCTAAAAGCACTGAAGCAACTTTGTCACATGAACACAGCAGCTAATCCCCACATTAAAAATCACTGCTTGTCTCTTTCCCAGCTGTTCATCTTCAGTTATTGCATTTATTAGTACAAATTAGGGGACTGGCATGTAATGTCATGCCCTAGAAATACTGTATTTAAAAACTATGTTTTTATTGTGGATGGTTTTGGGTTATGAAGGGACTTTCATCTACAGTAAGAGGGACCTTTCTGTCAAAATTAAAACATTGGAGTATATGCCTGATTAGCAACATCATCTTTGATTTCTTCTAACTGCATTTGATGATGATATGTTTTATTTACATGTAATATAAATCATAAAAAGTTAGTTTAATCTCGAAATTGAAAGGTAGAAATTTTGGAAAAGTGAGATCAAGGCAATGTATGTGCATTTGTGATGTTCCCCCATTTTACTAGCAGAACACGATTCAATAACCAGACTTTTCATTTAACCAGTCCTGAGGCGGTCAGATGTGCAAGGGGTTACTCTACTTTTTTTTGGACAAACTGAGGTAAATGCAACCTCTTCTTACCTGGGAGTTATGTAGCAAACAGCCACAAGACTAAAATAGGGACTTTTCAAAGCACCCAGGTAGCTGCAGTACCACCCCTAACAGGCAGGAGGTGAGAGAGTGCATTAAAACACTTTACAGACAGTATATGTTGCAGATGGAATAGGGAGGCACTAAGGAGACATCAAGGATGTGGAGTAAGAAATGGTCGGTAATTTATCATGACTGTGTTTCTGTAAAGATAGCCATTTTCTTTCCAAGTGTGAATTGCGTTTTATATATATATATATTTATATATAGAATACATATCTAGTTGCTATGCATACTCAGAAATTACACCTTCATAGGTAATTAAAAATCTCTTTCAACACATAAATTAACTTTTTTTTTCATCCCCTAAACATGATTTAACATGTGGAGAAGTCATTCTTAGGACCAAAATCTCAAGAACTTGACAAAACCAACAAAAATGCAATATTTCTTTTTATCATAAATAATAATGAAAATATTTAGTGAAGGATTCAAAATCCACTTTGTTGGCTTCACAATCCAGGAACCATGTAGTGCAGAACTCTCATGTACACACCTCTGCAGCCTGCTCACTCACGTGGAATGAGATGTTAAGTATGACTTACCAAGCAAATTCTTTTTGTTACAAAAATATACTCCTTTTTTAAAATAATCTACAGAATATTTTAAGGTGAGACATTTCACTATCAACTTAAACAGCAAGGCTGTTTTTTTTAAAATAGAAAATATTACCTTTTTAGAGAGCTACAGCTCAAATACACACCATCAGTTTGAGAAAATCTAGCACCGCTCACTAATTGCCACTCCTTGTTCTTACAGGAGGAAATATTACTGACAAGTGTCTGAACTTTTTGCATAATCTATAGTTTTTTAATACCCACTGAAAACGAGTGTCACACCCTTTACATAGGCCAACAAAAAAGGATGTTGCTCCTTCAAATAAAACATCGCCACGTCCAGGTATTCTCCAAGAATGTTAACAAAAAATCATTTAAACTACACTAAGTCAAGATATATGGAAAAATAAAGACTACAGTTCAGTCCATGACTCCACAAACCTGCTTTCTGTTTTTCGGGGGAGAAATTAAATACAAAAAGCAAAGATCTGTTTGGAATATTGGGCGAGGAGAACAAACAAAGTCATAATGGACGGCAGGAGGCAGTGGAGACGGAGAAGGGTAAACGCAAAAGGAACAGGAAGACACAGATGCTACAAAGAAACTGGAAATATATACAAGACCCTGTTTTCCTTGCTTGTGTAGGTGAGTGCGTGTGGAAAAAAACATGTGGGTGCTCTCTCATTTCTGATTTTTTTTTTTATCGCCATTTATTTTTGCTGTTTTATTTTTTGTTTGCTTTATTTTTTCATTTTGTTTCGTTTGAATCCCTGTGGAGCCAGTCTGACCGAGACTGCCGCCCAGGCCACGGTCCTGGTGAATGGGCCAAGTCGGTTTCCCTGGCCGCTATCCCCCAGTCTACGTCACCAGATGACACTCGATATGCTGGTCTCCCGTGGCAACAGTGGGAGCATGGCGTTGTTGGTGTGTGCCTCTTCCAGGCTGGGCTTGCGCGGCGACTTGTTCTGTGGCCGCTGCCCGTTCAGCAGAGTCATGGGGATGTTGCAGTAGGTGTGCTGGCTGCCCAGCGAAGACAGCGCCGGCAGGGTGCCCCCCGCGGGAACGTCGTATTCGTAGCTACGGTAGTAATGTTTCTGCCGCATCTGAGTGTGGTAGGTGTTGTGGAAGGTGGAGCGCAGCTCTGGGTGTGCAGTCGCCATGGCGGTAGAGGTGGCGGCTGCCATAGAGATGGCGGAGACTGTCTGCAGCTCGCTGAAGGGGCCTGGCTCGCCCGCCTCGAGTGCCTGCTCGTGAGAGGCGACGGGCTGGGGGCGCTTGAAGGGCATCTCGTACCGCAAGTGTTTCCAGAACTTGGAGCTGAGCTTGCTGCTCTGTGGACCCCGCCACTTGATGACTGAGAGCATCTTGATGGTGTGTTTGAGGGCCTCCACCTCCTGGTAGTTCATGATGCCGCGCAGCTCGGCGCACTCGATCAGGATCACCTTGACCTCGCCCGTCGCCAGCATGTTCCTCAGGCGCGTCTCCAGCTCGAAGATGCTCCAGCCGCGCCGGAGCACGTAGGTTGGCGTCATGACGATGATGAGCCGCTTGCTCTGGTCGACGTAGCGCGCCACGTCCTCGATGTAGGCTATGGATCGGCCGTCAAACAGAGACGGAGGTGACGGGTGAGAAAGGCTCTGCCCCAAACCTCCACCCAGCTTTCTCAAAACCTGTGGTTCTCAACACTGGCTCTGGTGAGCTAAAGTGTGTGCAGATTTTCAGCCCAGTTGAGTGCTTAAACGACCCACTGAATCAGTTTTGCACAATAAACTGACCCGTCATAGCTAAGTCTCTCAGAGAGGTTGTCAGAGAAACAATAAAGCTTCACACATGAGCCCCAGCGTGACCAGGCTTGAGAATCACTGATCGACATGGAGAACCTTTTCATGTTCCTCAGATCTAAACAGCTCTTTACTTGATGGTTAATATGACAAGTTTCTGCTGTAAATATTAATTCAGAAACTACTACTTTACACTATTTCTCTAACAAATCGGCATGTGTTGATATTCTTCAGTGCTTGAAAATGCAAATGTGGCGGTTAGATTTGGTTTCTTCCAACTTTCCATATAAAAGCCCAGGTTGAAAAGCAGAGAATGGTTAAAGCACGGGGCATGACACAGACAGACGAACACAAAATCAAACAACAAAACCGATCCAAGACTATTTAAACTCTAAGTATGCTAATTTACAGTAAAAATGAAACAAAATCAATTTCTGAAACTAATGAGGCAGGGGGAAATCACTCTACCTGCTCTCCAACACATCAGATTTCTGGGAGAGAGAGAAAGGATAACCCCTATAGTTGTGCACTGAAATAGCACCAGAACTGAAACACCCCCAACTGAAATATCAAAATCTCACAAAAATTCCTCCATTGAAGAATCAGCAAGTAACAAAAACATCACCACCGCATATATCTGACATGGTTTTACTATAATACTTACCATTTAAATAAAAAAAATGTAGCATTTCAGACGAACAGCAGGAAAGGTGTATTCAGCATCTGACTGAAATGGCTCTATGGAAATACTGCACATTTTACTGAAACAGCTATACTGACAGCCACTCTTCCTCGAGCAGGCCAAGCCTGGCACTGTCATGAAGCTTTTAGCACTTGATGAACTGGTGCCATGCCGAACACAAAGGCATTTCGCTTCCTCTTTAATGGGGCTAAAAGCATGGCAGCTAAGCTTTGCTTTCAAAGAGGACATCAGATACAGGCAGCCTTCTCTGGGGAACGGCACCCTGTCTCGCCACCACGCCTTAACGCCATCGGAGGCCCCCCCTCTATCGCTCGCTATATCTCCACCCCCTCTGTCTGCTGGGATTACGTGGTGCCTGAGCTCTGCGGACGGAGTTACCTGCTTTTTGCACAGAGGGACTCTGTCAGCAGGAAACCCAGAGAACAAAGCCATCATGGTAACGCATGGCTAATGTTCTCACTGGCCATCTAGTAGGACCTACTTCTGTACTGCATGAATGGAAGGACCCACCCAACTCCCTTTAAGTAAAGCAGACTGTTTATTGAGGGAACTTGTCTGTGGATGGAGAACATTATGGTTGCTGACACAAGTGGAGAAGGTTTGGAATGAGTACCTCTAACGAGTCCTGTGTCATCCTGGAAATGATCATTGGTGAAACCTAAACATAAATATTTCAACATTCAAACTCTTATCAGGAGGTTGCAGGATGGCATCAGGGAAGAAGCCAGGGGGCTCAGAACACCAGCATAAACATGCTGTGTCTCCTCCCCAGTTTCTCCCCGCCTTCGGCCTCTTTTTCAACATGACCAGGTTATTCCAGTTTAATATGGGACCTGGAGCTACGGAAGCTTTGTTACACTGTAATAAGGGCATACAATTCTTTAATTCATGACAAAAATGTAATTACGAATTTGGCCAAATATGAGTCCTAATTATTCCCATCTTGTAGGTCTTCTGGGTGAGATAACGCTGCAAAACCAGAAATAGCTGTGCGTGTAACTCTGGGCAGTTTATGCAAATGAAAGCTGTAGTGCAATAAATACACTATGACCTGTGATGATGATATTTCTACATCACCAGCACCACGTCCCATATTATAACCTAACAGTCCCCTGAGGATTAAAAAAAAACAACAGTGAACGGGCACAAAAATGATGATTTACATTGCAGTAGGTGGTTTGGAGAGTGATAGAGGACAGAAGAACATCAACAGGCAGGGTAACAAGGGCAGAAAGAGGCACACGTCATGATAGCAGATGGTGAAACATCAGTCAGAATGGAGCACTCACTCCTAAGGTCACCTTGGGTTTATCACAAAGTTTAAAAGTGGAAAGATTTATGAACATCTCTATCCTGGGTTCTATTTTTGCCAAATATCTTCTTACGGGAGGTAAAACACTCTATTAAATACAATGTATTGAATACAAAGAAATGAAAGTTCTGGTTCTTTGCAAAGAACATCTATGCATCATTACAGAAATCTGCATTTATATTTAAGCATCTGTGAATTGATCTGTATTTATTCATAAGAGAAATAATGTAGCAGAATGTGCACACTGACAAATGACCACATCCTGCTCATTGATTTAATATTTTACGTCAGATTATACCTCTTAATGCCACAACCAGGGAGCGGGCAATGAGGCGATTAACACATATTGAGCTTTCATGCCAAGTGAAGCTGAGGCTATAGAGATGATGAAAGGCATGCTAGGCATGAGTAACATGTGGGTGCACATCAACTGATGCATGCTCAGAGCACGGAGACGGCATGCAGGACAGGGCTACACATTACAATGCACCACGGGCACCATTCATATTGCAGAGTTCAATCACAGACATCACTTCATCCAAAATAGATATGCACTGATACTCAAAGGCTATTGGATATTTAAAACTGTGATGTCACAAACATCAACATGCTCACAACCACTAAATTTCACTCTGCTCTAGGAGGTTTCTCTTGAACATTAAACATGTTTCTTAGTAGAGACCTGGCTCATCCAACATAACATGCTTGGTAATTTTAGAGCTGCACAGCTTAGCTAACTTGCTGTAAATGATGACACAGCGCACTGTGGCAAGTTGTGATGTTGCATGGTTGCTGCGTCAACATCACAATACACGTACAATAACCTATGTTTTCCCAGACGAAAGTTTAACAACCACAAGACACGTTCCGCAGGCATCCAGCCGGTACTTACTTCCTGTTGGGATCAAGTCCCTGTCTGGAATGAAGAGTTTATACCCATAATGTTTTTCCAGGACGTCGGGCAGAATCTCTAGTGCAAAGCGCTCCTCTTCCCGAGTCTCCTGGTTCCACTGATCAGGGTCCACTTTGGTGTAGGATAGATATGCATCGTAGTCCTTGTTTTCTGATGAGAACAACCATAACACCTTCCGTCATTACAGTGTGCACAGAAGATACCTGAATCTGTTACATTTTCTGGGAACAGCGGCCAATTTGCCCTTCAACAGTCACATTTATTTATTCAGCAGATACTGTTGTTCAAGGCACAAGCAAGGTAGATAAGCACACGGCTGTCATGATGCTAGCGTTGATGCTAGGCCTGCTAGGCTATGTCTCCAATGAGAGACCGGTTAGGACTGGAGTGAGAGCTATGCTATACATCACTAAATACTGTAAGAAGCTAACAGGAGAGCTATTTAAACCAAAACACCATGAGGACTAACATCACAGCACTCATCATTTAAGTGGCATTAAATGAGATCGTAAACATCTCATTTAATGCCACTCAAACAAAAATGGACCCACAGTGATTCTCTTGCAATTTCCTCTCCTCAGATTCCATAAACCAGCCCTTTAATAAACCAGATTATAGGATAATGACAGAGGTACATAATTGCATAACAGCTTTACTCTTCAGCTGTTAAAGCAATAAATGAAGCAATTCAGGTCAAGCACATAGCTCAAGGGTACGACAACACAGTCCCCTGTAAGATCACACTGCCAGCCATATGGCCTTGACTTTAACCATTACTTAGTAAAAATATTAATTCATATTAATTCAGAGACTGTTTCTGCACTAAAAGACAGTTCATCCCAAAACTGAAAATATAAATGTTTCAGAAGGGCTTTACTGCTATCTACCCATCTAATTTGTTATGCTCCAACATTTCTATGGCTGATATCTCCAAAACCAGGCAACGCCCAGAAGAACAACTTAGATGGATAAATAGCACCAAAGTTTTGGGGGTGAATTGCCCCTTTAAAGTCAGCTCTAACAAGATGAAAGAACAAAGAACATAGACCATAAGCAACTCTCTGCCTCTCCTGTCGCCTTCTTATAAGCCGCACCTTACCCTCTGTTCAGGCCGAGGTGCAAATTAATTGTTTAAACTGGAGACAAACATTTTTAACAGGCAAGTGGATTCAATAGAGCAACTAAGAGTCCCAAGGGCACAAGGGTCACAGTATTCAGTAATGCTGATATTTTCCGCTGTAAAAAGTGAAGAGAGGGGGAGGGTGTTGCTGAAACGGTGGTATGGAGTTGGGCTCAGCGTCCAGCTGACAAACTTAACACCGTCAGCACTGTTGTACGTGCAGCCCACAGGCTTCGCGACCCAAACTCCGAGAGTCACGTCTGTGTGGATCATGACGTGTGACTCATGTTCCAAAACCTTTCTTAGCCCATAAATGAATATTCTCATTTTAGAAGCATGTCAACCATCAAGGACTGGGTGGGGCAGTAGTAAAAGGTATGATCTGGTGTCTAATCAGTCATTATGGCTAAGAGTTCAGTGTTTGGCACTCAAAAGGTAAAGTGTGGAATGCGCAGCCAATTACAACACAGCGAGACAGAACACTATTCCATTGGGGATTTAGCTGCACCCCCAAGCTCCTAAAGCCTCCAGCTGCAGATTTGATTTAGACATTCTACATGAAGGGAACATCCTTAGGCAGGCATAGCTGAGGACCATGTAACGCGTAAGAATGATGTGGTATTCACAGTCAAAGCTTAACTGACAATGTGCTACATAGTGAATGTGACTGGAGTTTATTTTCTGAGGTGTGCCGGGAAAGCAGCACTCAGATGGTAATTAATCTCTCAGTTAATTTTCAGTGCTCATCCCAACATGACTTTCCCAAAACTCTAAGGATGGATTCAGAGAAATCATTGAATAAAAGTAATTTTATACTACCGTAAATAATAGTGCTGGTCATGCTGTATAGACGGTCTTGCTGAAAGTAATCAGAAGTGTGAGCTCTGTGGTGAATTAGGGTGGCTGGTGATGTCCAGCAATGTAGCGTGTGCAGGAGCTGGACAGAAGCATCATCATCACTGATGGGACCTCACTGTGGCCCTTGGTGATGACTTCACTGTGGCCCTCGGTGATGACCTCACCTTGCTCATCCTCCATTGGGACTGTGGTCGTATCTGCGTCAATGATTTCTGCATTTCGTCCCTGTCTAGGCTCCATGTTTCTAGACACTATCACCCGGAGTGAGAAAAACAAATCATAAACGCCCTCTTGCAGGGCGGAAGAAAAATGAACACTACTGTCAGTGGACGGCTGGCATCCATTGCTGCGCTGAACAGTGTGATAGATACCGGCTCTTAATGGATTAAACTGAAGATCGTTCCAGCTCTGATGAGATGGCCAGCATGTGTTTCCAAAGGAAAATTCCATGAAACAAAGTTATATAGTGAAGATATATATATATATATATATTTTTTTTTGCTAACTGCAGCCTGGTTCTTCCCTATTGCTCATTAATGAAGGGCTTCTTCCTTGCTTTATGGGACTTCAGTCCTGCTTCTAGGAGTCCTAGCAGTGCACTTCACACCTGCACTTAATGTTTCCCATTCCTTTAGAACAGGGGTCGGGAACCTTTTTGACTCAGAGAGCCATGAAAGCAAAAAATTTGGAAATTTATTTCAGTGAGAGCCATATGATATAGGGGTGCACCGATCACGTTAATTTGAGGGGATCGGAAATC
>JABFDZ020000082.1:586523-600938 GCA_019775955.2 Pollimyrus isidori
CCCCCCCCCCCCCCCCTCCCCCCCCCCCCCCCCCCCCCCCCGCCGCCCCCCCCCCCCCCCACCCCCCCGACCAACCCCCCCCCCCCCGCCGCGCCCCCCGCCCCCCCCCCCCCCCCCCCCCCGGTGACGAGTCCAGAATATGCAATAGAGAAATCAATTACTCCAATGCAGGCAGCCCCCCTAGACAGCTTACATCAGAGAACACGGACGTGGGAAATGTAGAATGAGACCTTGGCTTTGGCCGGTGACCTGTCTTTATGTGTTGGATGGGCTGATGAACCACAAGACTCTCCATACTCTTGGGCTGCCTGCTTGCCCCTCCCCCCCGAGTGAGAGGACAGGTGTCCTGGCTTACGTATGTCACTAACGTTCCAGCTACTTACCTCACAAGGAAAGGCCAGCATCCCATGCCTTGCAAGCATGAATTATTTTGAGAACTAAACTATAAATGTGCCTTATTGCTTCAACTGGACGCGGTGGCATTCTCAGTCACGGTCATGGAGATCTGGAGTATCTCGCTAACACTGCAGAGGGCCACGATGTCGCCTGGAATGCCGTTCATGTCTGGGGTCCATGTGTAGCTTATTAAAACCAATAATGACATGGATGAATAAATAAAGAAATGAACTGAAAATGTATATTAATATGTTTTCCATTCAGACGGCAATGTTTTAAAATCTCGTTGGAATAAACGTTCAACTGATTTTCATGTCTTCATCTCTTACTCTTAGCACAAGTTGACGTCAAACACATGAGGTTTCAATCATTAGATCTGTTTTCTTTATTTTTCTGAGTTGGCTCTAGATAAAGTCTGCATATCTGCATAACTTGATGCCCCCAAATCATAAGGATGTAGCACTTTGCATTTCCCCCCCAAAAATCCCTGTCAAGAAAATAAGGGTTTGGTAAAGTATAGAATGTACTTTACTATATTTCATCATTAGGTCGGTTGGTATGCATCAAATGCCTACACAGTTGACAGTCACTAAGGGAAGTTGCTTTGAAACAAATATCTAGCTATATGAGGACTCATCATATAAGTGAAACCAAAATCAAATATTTCCGAGTCTGGGGGGTGGGTTAATCAGGGCCACCATTACCTGCAATCTGACGCCTCTGCCGAAACATAAATGGCATTTAAAGGAACTCACCACAAAATATTCCAGTTCCCCTTCTCTGCCAGTTTATTATACAACAGCGTGATGCGCGTGTCTGTTTCTGGCCATGCTTTCAGCTGAATCCTTATCTTTTCAAAAGAGAGCACACAGGTATAAAGCCTCTCGAGACTCATTTTTAAATGTGATTTCTAGAATGTGCCAGGAGGCTCCGATCGAGAGCTGCGCGGGCATGGCTGCGGACAGCAGGCGCGTCAATAAGATAGGACCACTTTGTGTAACAGAGCAGCAGATGTTACGCAAACACTCAGCTGAAAGGAGCGTCACGCAGGGCACTGGGGCGGCCGAACACGGAGCAATTCAAGCCCAATGCGTTTCTCCTTCCTGAAGGAATAGCTTGCTGCACCCCCCCCGGAATCCCTCCGTTAGAGACGAAAAAGCAGAGCAATGTCTGACTCACCTCTAACACAGTCTGTTGTCATCCTGGAAATGTGTAATCTTGGATGAAGAGTCAGTTTTCCTGTGATTACCCCACCTCCCTAATCCCAAGGTAGATTGACAGATATGTGAACAAACTATAAGGTTTAATGTTATGGGGTTAAATCGATGTTGTCTGCCTCTTTTTAAAAAAATAAAATAAATAAATTAATTAATAATAATAAAGAAAGGAGCTGATAAGCAATTTACGTACGGCTATTCTGCTCGTATGCTTGGGGAAGGAAAACAAACCGTCTCTTTTTCATGAAGCTGCAACGTGGCCCCAATTACGCATAACTCATCAATATTGCATTGTAAATCCATAAAATAAACATCACTAATATATGACGATCTCCATGGTTGAACGGGGCGGCTTTTGAAAAGCTTCAATTCAGGAGGCCAACAAAATCTGTTTTTTTTTTTCTAAGATATTTTACACAGCATAAATCTTTTCATAAACTAAATGACATGGAACTAGGGTGCCTTCAAAGCTATCTCAAAAACTGTAAGTTTAAAAGCCAAAAGACTTACCATGCAAATATATTCACAACTTGACAACTTTTTGGAACCGGGAAAAAGTCCTTACACAACACAAAGACCTGTGAGCTAATTAACGATCATCACAAAACGCTGACAGATATAAACAAGAACAATGTCCAGAAACATAGACCCATAAATGTTTACCAAACACTGGCACAATAAACAGAACGACTATGCTGAATTCACACTCATATGTAAGTACTGAACAGCAGAGTACATTAAGGAGGAAGTGGTGTTTGATAGGATGATTCTACATTTTATCACATTTAAGAGGTTCAGCGAAGGGAAACGTCAAAGTTGTTTTGGTAATATTTAGCAACGTAACCGTTCCCCAGTGATGCGCAGAAGCTGAACTCTCAGAATGGTGATTTTGCAGGCAGCAGATGTTTCTGTGCCTTGACAGACCTTGTGCTAACAACAATGCCTCACTTGCCTCACACACCAGTACCGTAAACAGCACACAATCTCCTAAAAGGCTAAACACAGCGTGAAGCATTTTAACGTGAAGGAAGCTACATGACAGCTAACGTACCGGACGCTCCCCAGCGCAGTAAGTCCACTGGGTAGCTGCCTGTGAATTGGCAGACTGTCCACTATCACATGGTCCCCATGGAATATTTAGTACTAATGCTGCCTAGTAATAGGTGTGCATGTGTGCGTGACTGGTGTGTGAATGTGCCCTGCGATGGGCTGGCCCCCTGTCCAGGGTTGTTCCCTGCCTCGTGCCCATCGCTTCCGGGATAGGCTCCGGACCCCCCGCGACCCAGTAGGATAAGCAGTTTGGAAAATGGATGGATGGATGGATGGCTGCCGAGTAAACAATCTAATTTCCTCTGACATTTTCATTTGAGCACATGGCTGTGCCTTGGGTGGAATTTCCATGTTCTCCCCGTGTTCCTGTGCATTTCAACCACTCCGTTCCGAACATTCACGTCGAGAGATTCGGCGACTGTAAATCGGGGTGAAGATGAGATGCCTTTGGATAAGCGACTTTTAAAGATGGATGGTTTGCTTGAATATAATGCATAAGATGCAGGCACTGATGGATGTATCAGTGGTCCTCTCCTCACAGCCCTACCTCTGCCTCCATCAATCTAATGCGGAATATATCCAGATCCATACGGGCTTTTCTTGTGATGCTGGAGGACTGACTGTTGTAGCATTATCCCGAATTCCGTCGGCAGACTGCCAAGCTGTGAGATAGACCACTTCAGCAGTCACTTTGGGTGAAAGCACTGCTTCAGAAGATAAATGAAGGTAATTATATCGATCAGAGGTGATATAATATTTAGATTAAATTAAGGGTGCATGTTTAAACAACTGAAAACGCATCATCTTCTGATTACACAGGGCTACATGGTAAAATGTCAGGCCAGCGAGAAGGGAGAGGGTGGGCGCACTTTGGGGGCTATTGCTTGTGAATCCTCAGACACGTTAACACGGGTGCGTCCATTTATGCAGTAGCGTTATTTATGCAGGGGGCTGAATGGCGGTGCTTATCACTGTACGTCTACGTCAGAGGACGGAGCCGCCCCACATGCACGCGGCCAAACATCAGGCCTTGTGAGATTAAGCCCCGCCCACAGTCTCATGGTCCCACAGCCGGCATCCCTTGGTGCCGCTGTACTGCACTGGCCTTGGGTAACTGGGGCTCCAATTTAATGCTGCCCGGTGCCTGTCCTTAGTCTGAGGAAACAGACTCCGATTCATAAATACATTAACACCTTTCATTGCTCTCCTCTATCAACCTTTAAGTGCTATAGGATTTATTGTATTTACAGTATTATAGCATTTCTGGTACTTGTAGTATTTTTAGTCTTATTGCATTATAACGTTTACAATTACAGTATTTTCTTGCACATTCCCTTGCACTTGCAGTACCACTGCATCCACTGGCAAATACTGTGCCACTAAATAATTACTCTGTAGTAATTAGTATTCTTACTACTGTACCTTACCTTTCATCATTATTATCCCTAATCATTGTCACTATTGGCAGTTTTGTCTGTCTCATTACTCCTTATTCTTCTTTCTATAGCATATCCTCGGGCTGCGGAGACTTCCTGGAGTGGCTTTGGCTTAGTGTCTGAACTTTAAAAAGGTTGGGGCTCCAAGGTTCGACTGACATCCGTGTGCGAGTTCTCAGATATCCAAACGTGCTCCCGATGTCCGCTGTGAGTGTTACAATCATCAGGGCTTTCATTTCTACTGTAGAAGTCCAGGAGCAAAGCGCATGAATAGGTGTGTGATACCAGCTCTGTCTGGCGTGATCCTTTGTGTGGCACCATGCAGACAGACATCAGTGATATCTGTTCAGTCCAGGCGCCAGTGGAAAGAAAACATTTTTAGCTGTGAGGTGCGACCAAAACAAAACAAACATGGCAGGGTACGGATTAGGACACTGGGCTGCCCGCAGGGTGTGGGGAGAGTGGGCCCTTACCTCGTTTGCTGAGCTGGATGCTGGCCTGCCTTCTGCCATTGCCATTCTCTACATAGCAGGAGTAATTACCCAGGTCGGCCTCCTCCACGGAATCGATGGTCAAGGAGATTGACACCTCCAGCTCCCCCAGGTGCTCTCGGATGATTCTGTGGGGTTGATGTAAATTCTCAATGAGAGTCTGGGGCATTTTTGTTGTTTACCAGATTTCACCTTGTTTATAATGATGCTATTACTCAGGAGAACCAAAAGAGAGGGAATCCAGACCTCTGACTTCGGACGACTTGGCTACGAACTGAAGACATGGAATTCTGGTAATGGCATAAACCTGTAGGCCGCATGCAAGCTACCTTTCTGCCACGGTGGCAGAGGGAGCCTGGAGCCTCCGACCGGCAGATACACACTGGCAAAGTCAGTTTATGCTAATGAGTCTGGGATTTCGAATGCACGGAAATTCAATAACAGAGGCTTCCTTTGCTATCACTGTAGGGAGGAAAACCAAATAATAAAGAAAAATACATTTTTTTTTATAACCGCTGCCATAGAAACCACAAAATGGTGGGAAATGATGTTCCATATATTAGATAAATCTCTCCTGCAGGGGACATACTGAACAGACACAGTGCAAAAGAGAGAATGTCCCACTTTCTTTACATTTGCCAATATCGATGTTGTTGTGCTTGCTTTACGATACACTGGCTCATAATAAAAGCAGCATTAAAGTTTAAAAGGGTTTATTTTATTAGGTTATTCCTCTGCCCAAGGGCTGAAATGCAATTCATAACCATCACTTGTGACCTTTCGCCTCTATGCTGTAATGAGACATCGGGGCTTTGTTTCGCTGGAGGAAACAGAGAAGAAATCGTAATCGCTGTCAGAAAAATGGGAAAACATGCTGTAAGTCGGGGGTGTGACATCCAGGGGCAGAGCGAGGACAAGCGTGTTCATTTGCTTCACCTATAGTATAATTTCAGTTTGTTTTCCACAAAGCTCCAGACCATGTACTCAAACCATGCAGACAGACCCCAGCCCTGCCCTCGCCCCCCCCCAAACCTGACATCCCCTTGCACTTATTTTTATGGGGGTTCTTTTTTGTTTTTCATTTTAACCCCCCCCCCCCCCCCCCCCGGCCATCTGTTGAACCTGACTTCCTCCCTCGCACCTCTGCGTATTCGGTTCTTCATCTTACGCGGCGTGATTCCCACACATCCCATAGAGCCACAAGTGAAACACAAAATGAACATAAAAAGAAAATACTTTTTTCCCCATAAAAACTGAAAGCATTTATTAGGTTAAATATGGATATTTAAACTTTGTGCACACTGCCAACAGAAAAAATGGATATTAAAAATGACTAAATTAGATTAAGCTAAATGATGATGGTTTTAAAATCATTTTTGGACTGCCTGGTCCTGACATTGAAGATAATTTTTCTGACACTTTTTTCTACATCAATATATACATGATATATATCAATGTCAGAAGTGGGCTTGGATGAACATCAAAATTCAGAGTTGTATTCTAATGAATGTTGTGTTTGGTCTACTTACTTCCCACAGTGGCACAACTGAGATGCATTTGAGATGCTAGTAGGTACAGAGGGCCTTATTAGTGAAATTCTGCACTTTCTTCTGTGGAAGATAGGAGACCACAGACTGCATTTAAGCTTGCTCTGTCAGTGACGGGACCACTTTGGTCATGTTTTGGGTCTTTTCAGGTAGAATTTGTCAGACATACGAACAAGTAATTCTTTGTCAAATCCAAGTCAAGTCTCTAGTCAAAACACTGCAGTCCAAGTTTCAAGTCAAGTGTTGGGTCATTTGCCCTTGAGTCCAAGTCAAATCCAAGTCTTTCTATCATTTTCGCTGTAAATACAATAAATACTATAGCACTTAAAGACTGATGGAAGAGAGCGGTGAAAGGTGTTAATGTATTTATGAATCTGAGTTTGTTTCCTCAGACTAAGGATACTTACAAGTCATCAAATTTGTGACTCGAGTCCAATTTGAGTTGTGAGTCATGTAACTTGAGTCCCCACCTATGTCAGTTTTTTACCCTTAGGGTATGTTCTTTATAGGCAGAGATAGGTTGAAAAAACAATGTCCACTCATGGCTGTCCTCACACACTTTTTTATGTCCGTATATATGCAGGAAGTGATGCATCTTTTCAACAAATTATCACTGGACACCTATTTAGCCAAAATAAAACGCAGAAAGCAGAGAAATAATATACATTGAAATTATAAACTTAATACTAGAGTCATGGGGATTCAGGTTAAGTCCAAGTCTCGAGTCATTTGTCCTCAAGTCCAAGTGGAGTCCAAGACATTTATCAGTTTTGCCAAGTTGAGTCACAAGTCATCAAATTTGTGATTTGAATCTGAGTCATCGCACGTCAGTGACTCGAGTCCCCAGCTCTGAAATTTACACCATTGTCCTCTACTGTACCAGCACTCCCAGATTCTTAGTCAGCCAGGGTCAGGTGAGAGAGGCAGTGAGGTTGCAGGACCATTTCATTACTCCTAGGAGAGGCCTGGTGACTTGTGTCATCATTGACCTGACGTGAAATTCCTGAAGCCTGTGTCAGCTCGCGCTCCTCTCACATGGCTGTCAGCCTCTGCACTCTGCTGTGGGTACTTTTGTGAAGGGCACTGCAGTGGCTCTCCTTAGCCTCCAGGGGGCAGGTCCTGACTCTGGCCTGAGGGAGGCGAACAAGATGACTGGATACTCAGCGACGAAAATATCCCTGCGACTGGGCGACCAGAAAAATTTAACCCCACTCAATCCCTCTCATTCTTCCGGATTTGACATCTAATTTGTGAAATTCTCCTGTTTAGCCCTTTGCTGGGAATGCTGCGAGGTGAATATACTGGGTCGTACTGAACTGCACACAGCCAACAAAGACATTTTAAATGTCACGGCACTGAATGGCTAATTTTGTTCTCCTCTGGTTGACTGCACCCATAGTGGTGTTAACCTGCATATTAACTTCAATTTGCAGTGAGCGCAGTGAGTGGAACCTGAGTTTTCTGGGGGCAGGGGGTGTGGAGAGAGGACTACCGTGTAATGTTGCGTGCATGCTTAGGTATTTTGGGATATAAAAGGGAGGATTTCTCAGCAACACTGATAAAAAATGAAAAGATCAGATGGCTCAGCTAAACCTACATTCAAAGACATTCTTCCACACAGAGGTGGGTCAGGTGTCTGCTTTGACACCCTGTTCCCTTACGTTATCATGACTAATGGACTCTCCTGTTTCCACTGTGAACCGTGGTCCACGACTGCAGTGGCTGCCTGTGTTATGTGAGCTGTCACCTGGAACAGGGCCCCTCTGTCCGCCATGCTCATGGTGTGCATGAACACACACACACGCACACACACACATGCACACATGCACGCACACACACACGCGCACGCACATGCACACACACACACACGCACATGCACACATGGACGCACACACACACGCACATGCACACACACACACACGCGCACGCACACGCACGCGCACGCACATGCACGCACACACACACGCGCACGCACATGCACGCACACACACACGCGCACGCACACACACACACTCACATGCACGCATGCACGCACGCACACACACACAACCACACAGATCCAAGTTCAGCAGAACAAAGGCCAGCCTATTAAACAGAAAAGGCCCTTTTGATAACAAATGCTGTTTTGTCTGGTTCTAAGACCTATGGGCTCCTTTGTTCATGCACGGTGCACCGGGTGGCCCTCAATCCATGGGCAGTATTGTGGACGACCCTGTGCCTGCCTGCTGGGTCCTTCTCCACGATAATCTCCAGTGTCATCCAGCAAAAAGACTGTGGCCCTATCAACAAGACCGAAACATTGCAGCTGCCACACTGAAGAAGCATTAACTCCCCCCCATCCACCCCACCGGCGAGGAACTTTCCTGCTGACCACAGAACCAGGCTCCCTGGTTCAGCTGCATAAAGCTAATGAGGGCGCCAGCAAATAACTTCACGTGTTACGGGCATCGCCCTTGCCGCATCAGCAGTAACGCTCACGTTTCCATCCCCATATCTGGCAACCCCTCTTACTTGATGTCGCTCTCCCGGATCCGGCTGTTGTCCAGGTCCTCGATGAACTTCTCTCCTTTCATCCAGTAGACGAGGGGGCTGACTCCGCCGCTGTAACCGAAGAAGGCCCGGCAGGTCAGGTTGACGGGGATTCCTGCAGGAGATGCAGAACACGGTAAAGCGTGCGCTCTACAAGTCACCCACGCTGAACTTGGGCCACTGCCATCCTGCACTGAATCATAGGAGAACATCGAGATAAAGGACAAGCCATGGCGCTCACACAGTGTGGAAACACACGCACTGTCCACATCAATTATATTTTGCAATGATAATCACAAACAAATCGATGCATTTTATCCAGAGATGCTGGTTCAGAACCTACAGCCTGTTAAACACCCAACAGCTGCATCTGTGCACTGGCAGTGGTGTCAGCAGCACTGACAGCACAGCTGGGGCACAAATTGGTGTTTGTGTATGAAACGAGTGGGAAGAGACACACTGCTCACCCTAAACTGTAATTGTAATTATTGCTGAGTGACACTCAGTCATAGTTCTGTGCCATGTTTGTGACATCGGGGGTAGGAGGTGACAGAAATGGGTGCTGATCGCTCCTCTGAAGCCTACAGGGGGAATGACTCTTACACCATGCTTAAATGCACGTCTGAACAGGACATGCCACCCTAAGCATCCCGCAGCCCCGCCTGCTAACATGAGGTAAAGGTACCCGGAGATCAGTCAAGGTTAATTAATCACCTTGCAGCATCGCTGAGGACAAATAGGTGTGGATAGAGTTTGTCAAAAAACCTCACTGGAGAAACTATTTCTCAAGTAGGAAGTTGTTCCTGTTCAAAGTGACACCCATCTGGCAGACAGCTCTGACTGCTTTAATCCAAATTCCATCCATCTATAAAGCAGAAAATGGAAAAACTAAAAGCAAAAGAATTCAGTATTACAAGAATTTCTCCAAGTTAAAACACACACACACACACAAACATGCAACTTCATCAGTCATTCATCTCACATTTTGGTACTGACGCCAACATACACTTAACAAAATTAGGGTGCCATTTTTACACAATACCACTCCCTTCCACAAGGCGTCACTGTAGATTTACAAAGGCAACATCCGGTCGAAGGATTCTGGCGGCAGCAGCGGGGAGATGTGTAGAAAGAGGTCCTGGCTGCTTTCCCTCTGAGTATCACATTTGCACAGTTAGGTTGAGACTGGCATGTCACACCTCTCCCCCTGACACATGGCTCACTGTCGCCGCTGTCCATAGGCAGCACACACCTAATTGATTATACAAGGGGACTATACAAGAAGAAGGACTTTCTTCCTTTTTCTTGCCCACGGCTTTGGAAACGGCATTAAAACTCTGCGCATTAAACTCCCAGTAAGTGCTGTGCTACCTCACGCCAGGCTTTCTGCATATTATGCACACATTGGCTGGGAAGTGGCTGCACTGCCACTTTATGTCATTTTCGTCCACACATGCGAATTTTCTAAAATCAATTTGAACACAACTGGCTGTCCCGCTCTCTCCTGCTCCCTCCCTCCCTCCCTGCTTTCCCTGTGTTTTATTAAGCCTCTCTTAGTCATACTGCCAAAAAACTGTAGCATTCCACCAGCAGTGGCATCAGCTGGATTCTCTCTCACGAAAACCTCTCCCACAGTCCTGCAAAGTTTCAGACAATATGAGAGTGACCCAGCACTGTTGTTTCACATCACTGGGACCAGGGTTCAAGTCTCTGCCATGGCTCCAAGTATGGATTTTGCATGTTCTCCCCGTGTTGTCATTCCTTCCTCTGGGTACTCCGATTCTGATCACTAAATTGTAATCCCTGGTAACACACATCCTTCCATAAAACAAGTGAGGCAAAGTTTTGTCACTTATAACACTTAAAATAATGGTTCTGCTCCTTTCTGGGTCACCCAAACTGCACACTGTGAAGGTACTGCCTTTGTACCTGAAGAGATGATAATTGTCTAATCTAGACATTGTTTTCTGACAAGTTAATTATGGGAGGAACTGGGAACATGCGACAATATTAAATTATGGGCTCAATCCATTGCACCAACAACAAAAAAAAAATCCTCTGTTCTACTCAATTGAAATCTGACAGATGTAGATTCCAAAAGCTGCCATGAGTAGCACTTCAAGAAATTCCATGAAATACAAAGAGGTAAGATTAAGAAATATTCATGAGGGACACAGGGCTGTTAGGAAATCGTTAGCAGGGCTAAGCTACAGGAACAGCCTGGGAAGGCCAGGCTGGATCCGCTCAATGATAAAACCAACCCATTTCATTATTGTCCTGGCGATTTATTTCTGTGCTCTGTGTTACTATAATCATATACACTGCATGGCCAAAAATAAGGTTACCATTTGAATTTATATCAGCAAATACTTAAAAGCCAATGACTAGCTAATTATTACAGCCCTGCAACATTATGCAGCAATAAAGTAAAGTCAGCTGAGTACCTGAATCTACTGAATGGCCTGGTCACACCTCCATGCATCATCAATGGATTTTTTCTTCTCTGTTGTTATGGGCATATTCCAGGACAACGATGCCAAGATTCATTGGGTTTGAATTGTCAGGAAGCATGAGGAATCATTTTCACGCATGACTTGGTCACCTCAGAGTTATGACCTTAACCTCATTGAAGGTCTTTGGGATGTGCTGAAGGAGGCTTTATGGAGGTTTAACTCACTTGTCAATACAGGATTTGGTGAGAAATTAATGCAAATCTGAATGAAAAGAAAGGGTGAGGTATTGAATAAGCCTGTGGAAACAATGGCATGACAAATGTGCGCCATAATCAAAGCTAAAGGTGTCCCCACGAAAAATTCAAATGGTAACTTTTTTTTGGCCAGGCAGTGTATCTGGACGAAGCCACCACTTTCCGCAAATGGATTCATATTTATATTTTGTTATTTACAGTAGGATATCAATGGGAGTTTTAAAACTTCAGATTAAAGTGTTTAAGGTTTTTATCAGTTAAAGGCTGTGATTTGTAACCATGAATAAATAGCCTGTTATCAGTATGGGTGTAGCTGAATAAAATCACCCTGAAAGTACTACTGAAAGTAATAGACTCAGTCATGACATGAAGAAGAGAATGAAGTCAGTTAGCCTTCATAAAGGAGACTGACCAGTTAATATTGTGAGTATGGCGTACTAAGTAAAACCCGGTACTGTCTTAGTACTGTCGTTGTCTTTTACTCACTATCCTTGAATTGCACAAACACTGTAGGCACCGTTTCTGCAGCCTGGCTCCTGTATCTGCCCCCTTGCTCCTGTTTTGTCACCTGACCAACTGCATGATAATTACAATAATCTGCAGGCTGAGTCTCGTGTCTTCAGGGAAATGTAGTGTTGTAAGGGGCATTTATGTTACTCTGCCACTGTACTCACCAGATGCACTACATACTGTCAGCAGCCACTGATACATAGCTGGGTTTCTGTCCCATGGCATCACTCTCCTTCTCTGTGTTATTCTCGGTCTCTGCCTCTCTTCAAGTAATTCAGATAACTAAACCGACATCATCACTAACCCACTGCACACAACAGCAGAATTCACAATTAACAAGTCTGAGGATGAAAAATCAAATGTCCATGACATCCTAAGGCTTCTTCTGTTCAGAAAACTATTTATTTATTCATTCATCATTATGGCATTCACACTTAGTCTATTGTGCTGTTGCTTTTATGGCTTTTTAAGAGAAGTCTCTGTCTTGCCCCGGACTTCCCGTTCAAAACCAAGAAGAAACAATGCAGAATCTGTCCTTTTTACTGATCAATGCACCAGAGGTTTATGGGAAAACAGCTGCTCTTGGAGAGCAAAGATTTTTGGAAATAGTGTTTGGTTTTCTGTTCTTTGCAAAAGTAAACTTGCTACATCTTTGCCAGACTTATGAAGTCAAGCCTCAGTAGTGTGTTGTGTATATCACAGGAGCCTAGATCCCATATCCCACTGGTCCACTCTCGCCACACTAGCAGCAGCACTAAATTCTCGTCAGGATTATTGATCTGACAGCCGGTCTTGCCGTGGAAGGGGGGTCTTAAATTCATCCCAGAGGAGCTGTTGACATAAGATTTGGCTAAATGGCTCCCTGAAGGGATAGCTAGAGAGTTGGGGTGGTGACCCAAGGGCTGTGAGTTCGAACCACAGCTGTAAAACCATTGGAAACAAGCACTTAACAAAAACTGCTTGTTTTCAGTTGAATGACGTTCAGACACACACACAACATCTCCAGCTTTGGACCAAGACGCACTTCATCAGGCTCTGTGATGCGGTGAGGCCATTGGGTTCACTCACCTTTCAGATGTTCTTATAAAAACCACTCACATTAACTGCAGTTTTATATCCCAGCAATTTGTAAGTCTTGTAGATGTTTTCATGAAAGTAGAACAACAGTTGGCCCCCTTCTGGGTAACAAGCATGGCTCCCTAACCTTCAGGCTTGTAGACTGTCAGATAACCCCCCCGCCAATGACTTTTGCCAAACAAAAGTCATTTTTCACCCAGGGAAGCTCATGGTTGGCCCCTGGGGGTAAATATCCATCTGGTTCTGTGACACATGTCCGCCGCTCTGTCGCAGCTGCTCTCTGAGGATCTGACATGGATACAGAGCAGATCCTTTAATGGATACAGGTACCTACACTTTGCCCATTGGGAAAAAAATGTTGTAGACATGGTTGTCTGTGCAGGCAGATTTTAGAGAGATTTATCAGCACTTACAGGGCACTTATGTCAAAGCGCAGTTTGATCCCCGCTATTCCCTGAAAGCCTACATACGTATTCATATTTAAATGGCCAGAGTCTCTCTCTCTCTCAGCTGGGTTTGCCATCACTTTCATTTGTGTATTGCTTAAATTCACCCGACTAGGGCTGCGGTTAAGAGGCTATTTAGCATAAGAGATGTGCCGTGTGGCACGCCTGAATTGAGATAACCTTGGTGATTCCTAAAAAAAATAGCACACGTCTCAGAGCCGGGACACTTAAGCCCCGCCAATCCATTTAATTAAAACAATTGAAAGGCCCACGGAAGCAGGGAGGGAAATGAATAAACAAAAGTGAGTGCAATTATGAGCTTGTGCTGCTGGGAGTGCTTTAGAGGACTTCATGTAGCAGGAATTCAACTAAGGGCAGATGAGCGACAAACAAATCGTGGTCACTCACATTTCCATCATTCAAACTGGGAAGAATAGTTGTGTGATTTATAGCCAAAGAGCATTTCTCAATAAAGATATTGGAATGGGGTTTGGAATGTCCAAACAATGTTCCTATAAAAAAAAATCCCAGTTAATTTGTCTGTTTAAATTCAAATCCCAGTCGCAACTTACGGAAGCAGAAGAGCTGAGGAAGGCCAGTAAAAACCAGCAGAAAAAAAACAACAGCTGGTGTCTTCAGAGTATTGTTACAGAGCTGGAAGTGATAACCAGCTCTAACCAGACAGGAACCTGGAAAGCACAGAGTTAACTAGCCAGGGGTGCAGTGCAGTAAAGGTCCCTTGGAACTCTGCCATCATCTCCTCTCCATGACTGGTGGCCTGTCTGCGATCTGCTCTGCTTTTGAAAGGAGGAGAGGATTCATCACCCACACGCCTGCGGAGAAGCAGGTTTCAGCTCAGAAGATTGCCCCTTTGCAGCCTTATAAAATTAATTTTGTGGTTGATGGGGGGGGGGGGGGGGACCCAAGTGCATTCCAATGGTTTCGCGGTGAATTTGGAGGCACAGGATCATGTTACAAAACAAACCACAAAATGCAATACACAACGCCT
>JABFDZ020000082.1:606687-617968 GCA_019775955.2 Pollimyrus isidori
CCCCCCCCCCCCCCCCCCCCCCCCCCCCCGCGCCCCCCCCCCCCCCCCCCCCCGCCCGGCCGGCCCCCCCGCGACGGGGCGAGGGACGGCGGGGGGCCACCCAGGCTGAGGCCCGAGATGAGCGTTGAGGGAGCTGTCTGTCACCTTGCTGGGCTTGATCTGTGCTCAAGTGGACCCTGGGTCTAAGATGCCTCGGAAGTGGAAGACAGTGAGCTTCTACAGCACCTGGCTCATTCTGGCCTGCTGGGAGACAACACTTCTATCAACAGGCTGCTGGGAGTGACACCTGCAGATTATAGTTTAATAAGAGAGGGGCGTCTTATCCTTGCCCTCTGTGTTGTCCTCCTGCTCTGGAGACAGCAGCTGATAAAGAGGCTGACTGGAATTGAGTGTCAGTAAGCCTGGGCAGATATCACACAGACAGCTCCTCATGCCTAACGCTCCAGGGCTGTACTTTGCCAAGAGGAAGTTACCCTGGTTTCCAGGGGCATGACCAGGAATGGGGGAGGGGAGGCATCCCCCTTTGCCTCCTCTGAGTGGTGTCCAGATCCCCGAACGTGCACTTTTGCCCTTGGCTTTCCGGATGGAGTTTTGTTGGTGCTAAGCAGATGGGCCAGGCCCAGCTCCACGCTGGCCAAATGACACAAAGCAGCACCTGTCTCAAGGCCAGACACATTTTTATGGGTCAAATCACAGTGACTGGCAACACAGTGACATGCAAGGTCTGCGCTGGCCAACCAAAACCTGCCTGTGAAACACAATATCACCTAGAGGGGACTCAGTATGGATCATTTTTTGATGTATGAGGGTTTGGTTATACGGGCAGACACTCATACGTTGGTTTTTAGGAGATGGGACAACAGCATAGCTCCTAAAATGGTTTCAGCAAGATAAATATCCATATAAAATGGGAAGACTGCAGAACCGAAAGGTATGTAAGTGTGTAATGGCAGAGGTCCTGCTCTTGGACCCTATAAATGAAGAACCAGCTACATAAGAATCCCCACAGATACAGTTATTGTCTATTGAATTTTCTCTGTGAATCTGCAAAATAATCCAGTAAGAGTAATAATAATAACAATAGCAATAATGTGCTTTTCAATATGAACCTCAGCTTACTGGACAGGCAGCCCAAAACTTGTGGCTAATTGATTAAAACAGCTTGGAATTGGCCCCCATTTACTCTTTATCACAAAGAGTTTCCACTGGCTGTCGAGAAGCTGGCGTAGTTTATCCGGCCGCTTTTCCGGCTTAAGAACAGCAGTTCAGCCGGAAAATACACGCTCACTAATTTCCTCTTTAGCCCCACCTTGCTTACCCATTTCCCAGTGTGGCTGTGGTCGTCAAGCACCTTAGGTGAAACAGTGGAACAGGCTACAAATTTTCAAGTCTCACTCAAAGGGTGATTAGGGGTCTGTCTCATCATAGCAAGGATCTGACTAACAAAATGGCTACATGCATAGCTACTCAACGTTATAAATTCTAAATTCTCTCCTGCTTTCAAGATTTCTCATAATTACTCTCTCAGAAAGATCCAGCCTGTCTGTATCAGCACTACCTCATATTATTTCTAATGATGACTGAATTCTTCCATCTCCAAAGTGTTTGGAAGGACTTCTAGGAAAACTATTATTATTATTATTATTATTATTATTATTATTATTATTTTACTAGTTTTATAAATATTTTGCACTATATAAAAACAGAATTACAAATAAAAGGAAATACAATATAAAAATCCTAAAAATGAGGAAAAATAAAAATATAAAGAAAACAAACACAAAAAAAAGTGTCACACGGATGCATTTGGTGAAACGAGCATTCGTGCACAAGTGGATTCAGAAAGACAGGGAGCATCAGCTTGAAAAAAAACCAGAGAAGCTGTGAAGCGACAGTCACCACATATCTTCATGGAATTAAATGTGTCATTTTTCTCTCAAATACTGTTTCCGTCAGCGCAGAGAGCCGAGGCCCCGGCTGAGGGCCGACTCCTCTCACGGGACTTAAATCGCTAGTAAATCACTCCCTGTTTCCCCCTCGCTTCTTCCTGCAAAGCTCAGCGTTCGGAGAGACACCCAAATCATCCATCAGTATGTTTTTTCTAAGCAGGCTCTTAGTTTTGCATGCTGAGGGGACAGTGGATGGGCCGACCTCATCACCTGTGTGCTATAAGATTGGGTTATGTTCACGAGTTGGAGAAATTAGATCAACAGCACTTTAAAAGGCAGGGAAGGTGAGACGGGCAGATGGGTGAGCAACTGTGAGCAGGTTTTTAAAGAAGAAATGCAGTCATGCACAGAGACTGGTTCACATTTCTGAGCAGAAGGCTCTACATTTCATATATCCGAATAAGACCACAAAATACAGCCATTTGTAATCAAACATGGTCTTTGATTTCCACTGTAACTGACTGCTGTTTCCATACAGAATATAAATCAATGTAAAGCTTGTCACATTACAATCTGAAAAATGAAGGAATCAGGTTGTGGAAAATTCACTGGTCTGTTGGCCAAAATGTCCTGTCCAGCCAAAAGGTTCTCAGAGTACCTAAGCACCCCTGGCTTCCAGCCGCTTGCCATCTTTCCCGTGATACACTTGCATGTCCCCTTACTATACAACATTTCTTTGTTGCAGAGGTTGCCAAGGCAACCCTGCACAGGTTGAGCTGGAGCTGAACATAAAACCTTGTCCTTATCAATTTTCTTACATAAAAGAACCAACTGTTCTCCTCCTTAAACAAGGGTAAGGAGAGATTAGAGGAGGTTGTGGAAGGTACAGAAAGTTTATTAGGTCCCTAACCACATAAAATCAGTCTTGATAAACAGAGGCACCAGAAATGCCTCTAAAATGAGCAACATCTGTTTTTTTTCTTTTAGTGTTCAGTTACCCAGCGGTAGGCAGTCCTGATCCCTGAGTGCCCGGACCCAGCATCCTAGGTTTTGCATCCTACCTGGTCTCTGTGGAGCCATACCAGATCTCAGGCAGATAGGAACTCATCAGATAGTATGGAAAAGCTGCTGAATGCCGGCACGCAGGGATCAGGGGTGTTTAGCCCTGCACTAACCCTAACCCACAATGCCACAAACTCAACATTCAAGGAAAGGAGTTTCTGTGGCACTTTCACTCTATTACTGTATGATAAAGTCTTCCAGCCTTTCTGCACTGTTTTTACAAAACCAGAAGGGTGGGGTCATGGTCTTTTCACTTAGGGTGGTTCAAACAATGAAGGCAGTTCAAACTGTGGAGCAGTTTATCTTAAGTATTGAAGTGGAGAAATGTGTTGTCTGTATTGATTCTAAAAGACTGTCAAGTGGTGGTGATGCAGATCACCAGTTTACTGCTAACCACAGGTAAATATGTCACACTAAGCAGGCGGCCTGTGTCAGGGGGCACAATTACAATATCTCAGAAAGAGAAGCTACTTTTTTTGGAGACTGTTTAGCAGTAAGTGAATTACACCATGTTTTACAATGATGTAAAAATGATGTGTGAAGTGTTGCACAATATGCGAGAAGCAGACAATTAAGCTCCCCATGGGATGGGGACACGCAGCTGGCTTCACTGTTTCTGCACTTTTCGGTTCCTGTCAAAACCTTAGACTTCTTTTTAGATGAGACTAAAGGCTTTGGAAAGTGAAGAGTGCCAAGGGTGAGCCATGCAGGCCGCCTGCCGCAGTGGCCCTTCGATGAGCCAGCGCCTGTGCAGAGCAAAGCCTGCAAGGACTGGTGACTGATCCAGAATCCCCAGGCATTCCTGCGAACCTCTGGACTCCCGCATGGGCAACAACAGGATTTTATTTATTTATTGTTTTGCATGACCAAGCCCGTCTACCAAATATCAATGTGCCTTGGGTGACTCAGCTGCACCCCGGTTATTGCGCTGGGCGAGCATGATGATGGAGATTAAATTCATTCATGAGAGTGTCGTTGGGAATTATGCGTATCATCCAACCGTATGTACATCTGCCCATCTTCTAACCACTTATTCTGGTCAGGATCTCAGGGTTCCTGGAATCTATCCAGGCAGCACGGGGCACAAGGTTGGGGTACGCCCTGGGATGCCAGTCCATTGTAGGGCACATACTTGTACATACCCACCGGGGGCATTTAGAGATAGCAATTAGCCTGATTGCAAGAGTTTATGCTGTAGCAGGAAACCCACCCGACATACAAACTCACAAAGAGTGGAAGCTGTTTTGTTGAACCCGAACATCAACCATGGAGATATGAGGCAACGGTATTACACACTTAAAGCACTGTATGATCTATCGAAATTTGGCTTTCCTTCTTACTCACTTGTGTGTGTGTGGGGGGGGGCATCGTTGTCTTTTTCCAACAAGAAAAATGCATATGAAGGGAACAGCAGGTTTAGCTGCTGCAACATCTCAGATGGAAGCGCTTTCCTGGGCAGATGCTCATGTCACATACCAATCGTGCCGCTCCTCCTGTGTGCCACGCCCCCTCATTAACCACGTGTGGAATCCCCATGTTACCAGCTGCTCCTAGTCCTGTCTGATTAAGTTTCTGTATTTAAGTGCTTCCCTGTTAGTCTTTCCCCAGTACTGTCATTCAAGTGTTGTTAAGTCGCTACCTGCTTTGCCACGTATGCCTCTTTGTTTGCCTATTAAATCCCTCATTCCCCGACCCTTTGTCTCCTTCTCCCACCTCCCTGGTCCATGCTCCCCATGTTATGACAGCTTGTCCTGTAATTCCCCTGCCCAGCTGTCTGTAGATGGTGGGGGATGGGCCTCCTGGCCCTGGCTCCGTCACGTAAGAGGTTTTTATGGGAGTTATTAATTATAGTTATCTGCCTAAAAATTGCTGATGAGCTGATGTAAAAATACAGGGTTTTCAAACAGATTACAGCTTATGTGAAGAAAAGCCTATTCAGTTTTCACTGGAGACACGTGTCTATGGTTCCAATAGTCTAAAGTTTATACTGAGTTTGGAGAGCTTGCTCAATCAATCAATCAATCAATCAATCAAATCACACCACTCATCTGACCCATGGCAAAAAAAAAAAGCAGAGCTACAAAGCTGAGCCATGCGGCATCCCCTACTGCCCACTGACATGGGTGGGAGTTATGGATGCACACTCAGGGACGTCGACCACTGGGGCCGTAGAATGGAGAGGTTTGTGGACTGTGACTTGCCAGCAGGGGGCTCTCTTTTTAAATGAGCACAGTTGGTTGAGCTTGCGATCATTTTTGAGGTGGTGCAGCCTGTGGGTTAGAGACTGGCTTACAGACGGTGCCCCTATTGAACATCGTCTCAGCATAGCATGGCCTTCAGCCCCCACCCCCATGCTTCCTGGTGCCTCATACTCACTGTGTCTGCATTTCCTTCTTCTTTATCAGAGACCTATAGCCCCTTTTGTACAGTGTGGCTTTTTTCCCACTGTGGACCTGCACTGATGGCTACTGCATGAAGAGGGCGCTGCTCGTCAAGACCCGAGAGCATTTGAAGATGACAACGACTCCTGGTGCTCTTGCTGTGACCAAAAGAACTAGATTTTCTTCAGATAAACCACGGCAGGCCAGATCACAGCGGCCTTGTCACTTCTGTACTATGATACACCCCACTCTGTAATTCAGAGGTTGTTTCTGTATAATCTGCCTCTGGGCTACAAAGAAGCAGGCGGCATAGGAGTTAAGGGACTGCATTTGTGAACTAAACGCTCTTGCAGATGGGGAATGGTGACTAAGATCAGTAATGCCAGTGACGCCATTAAACATCGGACTGTGTGAAATGGTAAGAAAGGATTCTGCGTGAGTCACCTTGCATGAAAATGTCTGCTGAGCAGTTAAATGTAGTGGTGGTAAAAAGCTCATTGGCAGTCAGCAGGAGGACAGGTTGACGGAGCAACCACACGTTTCTCACTGCATCTCCATCTGCCTCCATCTCCCTCACACTCTGGGCATCACACCAGCGGCTGGCCCAAAGCATAAGCCAAGTAAGTGGCTGCTTAGCGGCCACTGGTGGGCGTCCCATCTGATCAACTTGTCACAATGGTAAGCATGATGACAAATGACAAGTAGATTTATCAGATTTTTCTTGGGCCCCCAAAAAAGGTTGGACTAGCCCTGATCACACCGGCAGCCTCTCTGCTCTGCACCGAGCTCTCTACTCAGTACCCCATGCTCCTCTCCTAGCCAAAACCAAAGTTTTTACTATTTCATCCATAAAACTCTTGTTCTTTCATGAGCGCTGCTTGTTAAAAGGAGCCTCCCGTCTTCTGTCTCTCTTGCTCTCTTATTCTTTGGCTGTTTGCACATGCAGCTGAACACAATTTCAGCTTCACTCAACAGGAGCGAAACGCCTGAAAAGTGAAATCCTGAAAAACAAATTAATTAGGGTTAATAATCAGACTAGTGGAAGAGCCGAGGATGCAGACACCGCTGTGTTTACTGCGATTCTCGCAGGTTCCTCGGATGTTCACACAATGGTGAGATACTGTTCCGCGAAGGTTCCTGTTGCAACAGCAGCAAGTGACCTGGGCTGACCAGCACTCTGACACCTGGAACACAGCGAGCTGATTTTTGGCCAAAGAAAGCAGTCGGGCTAACGGTGAGAGTCGGTGGCTGCCTGAACGCCAGCGCGTGCAGCGCGGCTGAACACGGTTGGCCCTGTTTGCGCTGCTTCGCCCGATTGAGCATGTTGAATCGGCATCGGAGCTACTTGGCGAAATGAAGCCCTCTGTTTGGGGCGCATGTCAGCCATGCCAGTGGAGTCCTGTGCAAATTTTCACAATTGGCGAGAGGGGATGGGAGCCAATCGTTCATCGCCCTTTGTCAGCGCCAGTTTCCTGCCGTTGGCTTGTTACACACCTAGCTTTACTCAAAACAATGGACTTGGGATGATATTTCATAAAGCTGCACACAGTAACTGAGGAGCTCGCAGAAAATCGAGCACGAAGCACTTGACCTGCGTAACGTGAGCTAACACAGAAGTGGAGGGCCAATGACAGCCCCCACAAGGGGGCGATAAACCTTTGCTGACCAAACTGGCCAGGAGACTGGAAAGTAATGAGCAGTGAAGGAGTGAGAATCACCAGATAGCTAACACTCCACAGTTGTGCTGGGGCATGACACTTCCTAGGACGAAACCCAGATTCTGCGGGCCGCTCAAGTGAGGTACCGGGAAAGTATCCTGTCACTCCAGCCACGCTTTCTCTAAAAATGCTAGCTTCTGCCAAAAAAAAGAGAAAAAAACTACAGTAGCTTCCCTGTGCATCTGGCACATTCAGCAGAAGTGTGGGGGATGGGTCCGATGGCGTGGCTAGAAGCTCCGGGTTTGTGCTGCCGTGGCGACTGGGGACTGGGAGAGCATCGTTTAATTGCGGATTTGCAACACAAGCGAAATGGGGAGGGCTGGGAGCGGTGGTGGTGGTGGTGGGGGGGTGTTTCCACTCTGCCATGTTCAAGTGCATTTAAGTACAAGCTCTTCAGCACATCTCAGCACTGATGACGGCCCTGAACTTCTGCAATACTTCAGGAGCAGCATCTACTGAATGCTGATCCCCAAGGCTGCATGTGAGATGATGACTTTTAACTTAATTCAATATAAACATTCTCTATTTTATACATGGCTAATTTATACACATGAAACACATTCTATTGACATAATCTGACATGAGATGCACACTGCTTAGACACATACTCAGAATTTCATGATTTTCAGACAGCAGCTTCCTCCACGGTTAAACTGTAGTTTCACTGGCCATGAATGAAGGGGATAATAAAGACATGAAATACAACACAAAAATTCTAAAATCCAGTCTTAATCAGTTTCGTCTCACAATTATACATTCAGCGCTTCCACAGCGAGCAGGCGTGCGGTTCACGTGAAAACAGCGGCAGAATGAGTTTTACGCACACAGCGCGGAACTGATAGATTGGGGCTAATTCACTGCAGAGTGGGTTTCTATAGAAACATGAAAAGGTTCACTTAAATTCCCCTCCATTCCTCCGTCTGCTCGTGTACAGGGACGCCAGGATGGATTTATAATTAGCGCAGGAGCGCTAACGAGAAAGA
The DNA here is from genome assembly GCA_019775955.2 of Pollimyrus isidori. Classification (NCBI taxonomy): domain Eukaryota; kingdom Metazoa; phylum Chordata; class Actinopteri; order Osteoglossiformes; family Mormyridae; genus Pollimyrus; species Pollimyrus isidori. The sequence goes on from JABFDZ020000082.1 coordinate 614,721, forward strand.
GAGAGAGAGAGAGAGAGAGAGAGGGAGAGTGAGAGAGCGGGCTTTCGCTGGGCTCTGTCTGTCAATAGCCATGGCCTCTCCTCGTTCGTCTTGCTACCTGTTCGTTAGCATGCTGAGATACCACATTCTCTCTTTCATGGGTCAGTCAGCTTGGCGAAACACGGTCAGGTCCTGTAAGGATAGCTCAGACAGGCTCTTCCTTAATTAGGCATTAGTTAGGATGTATTGATGAACATCCAGACAAGGATAACAAACAGAGCCATATTAACAGTCCAAGGTGGCAAACTCGAGGTCAGCTGGCTGGCGTGAGATCTTCAATTTAGACTCTCATGTATGTAACAGTTTTATTGACTTCTGTAGGATTCGCAAACTAGCCCAACGCTTTTCAAATGTCGCTAATTTGAGGTTTATAATGGAATGATATATATTTGCCGCAAGATTTCTTGCATGAGCGTGACAGTTTGAAAGTGTGAGTGTCATGGCAGATGCATAAGAGCTGGAAACCCTGACAGTTTGGGAGAATGTGACATGCTGGTAGAGTTCAGCACATAAAATCCTCATAAAGTAGAGCAGAGAGATGAGTGTCTGGTCTTCTGGATTAAAAAAATCGCTAATAACCAAAACTTGTTATTTTTTCCTTCCCTCATTTTCAATTGACAATGACTATCTACCTGGGGGTTACAACATCTTCATATGCAGCATACAGAGTGTGATGAAGTCATACTGTCCTGGTGAGGGACTCCACTTTAAAATAACCTTCATGATGACAGTAATAAGCCTGAACTTGGAAATATGGAAGGCAATATGGATGGAAGGTACATGCTGATTCGTCTTCTGCCAACTGCATGTCCTGTAATTATGTGTTCACACTGTGATTTTTATTTCATCCAAAAACTCCCCGAGTAAAGAAGGATGTTTATATGATGTCGATACGTATCGCAGTAATACTAGCTGAAGGAGTAACTATGGCTAAACAAAATACACGGGTAAAAGAAAATAAAGAGAGAATCATTAAACTTTAAATTATACCTTTTTGTTTACAATCCAGCAGCGTTACCTGGATCGCTAAGAATAAAACTATTAAAACCACAAGTTAGCCATGACTACACAGTGTGAACCGCAATTTAGCCCAGTTATAAAATGTGCTGAAATATTGTGTCAAATGTACTGGTAAGCAAATAAAATATTATTAGGATGCATCATCACATACAAATCAGCTACCATGTTTCTGTGCCTGGTCTTGGCAGACATTTCTACATGCAGCTTTTGCGTTCTGACTGCATACATCTACAAATGCGTCGCCTGTCCTAACAGTAAAGCAGGGGTATTCACATTCTTACAAGCTTCTGTTGTTTCTCCTATTTTCTATTTAATAAGTGTTTTAAATAAGAGGTTAATGTGGATGTTCACTGTATAAAATGTATGTTTGGAAACGTACAGCAGAGCCACCAGAAAGGGGTTTGTGTAAGAAGACAAACATCAGTACGACACTGGCGCACAATGCAGTGCGCAGCTGCTCTGCAGAGATCATGGTGCTGCGGGACCTTGTCTGACCTTTAGCTTTGAAGAGGATGATAAAAGCATTTTCAACAACAGAGATTCAAATGTAGGCCTCAGGAAATCATTACAATGGATGCAGCAAAAAAGCCACAATGACATCCAAATCACCCATTGTGGTTCCAGGTAAAAGGGCAGGCAGGCTGCCGGCAAAGGAACGCTTTCTGATTGTGCCGAAAGAGAGAAACGGCAGCGTACAGACACTGCGATGTTCCTGCACTTGTGAAGGCGAGGTGTGATTAACTGCTACAGCCAATAGCAGGCCCTTCGGCTGTTTGGAAATTCTGTGTTTTCTGGTGATGGGGGGAAATTTGCCTTTATGACACACCTGCCGTCAATGCAACAGCACCCCTGTAACTTCTGCGGGTTCGGCGGCTTAAGGTCGATTGCTTAGGCAAGGCCCAAATTAGCGACCTATCGCACAACATACTGTATGGCATGATATGTCAACGCTTAAAGGACAGCTGTGGGTTTTACAGTCAGTCCAAGCTGTGAAAGAGCGCACAGGAACCAAGCTCCTTCAAGCTCTCAGTGAGCCTGATGACAGCGGCTCCGCTTTGGCCGCCCCAGTGCTCCAGGATCACGGCTGGAGATGATTACATCCGGACCACCAACATAGATTTTGATGCTGGCAGCCCCTGTTTGCAAGGGGAAGGGGCTGCTGGAGAAACCCTTTATTTCCATGGGTAGGGGCACTGCAGGGAGTCTTTACAGGAATATATGTGTTTATTTAATTGAGGACGCTTCTCTCCGGTTAATCGATACGGAATAAACGGTCAGGATATGTGCGACCACTGGATGGTAGGGATTTCAAACACAAACAAGGCGCTGCGCATCCTGTGGAAGAACACGCCTTAACGGCACCTCTTTCTTCATATGGTGCAGGGGCTGAAACCTGACAGCCGTATAATTAGCGCGCCATGCTCGTTAGGAGTGGTGTAAATTCGTCACGACGGGTGGAAGATTAAGAAGGTGACAGTGCGATGGCATCAGCTTTGCATATTTTTTGAGAGATTTTGAGGACATTCATCTAGCGCCACTTTATACAATAAATGTGATTAGTAAACACAAACAAGCACTCCGCGGGAATATCGTTAGCCGTTTGTCACCAGCCAAAGTAGTAAAGCAGCTAATGAAGTCAGGCTTAATTACCCTAATTAACGCAGGTAATTGATCCTGAACCGTGATGGTGTCAGTTATGAGGGATTTGGAGCGCTCTACGCTATCTCCGCCATACATCTCATGGAGCCTCGGGATGAAGCATACATTTTTAAACAAAGCTCACTCCTGAACTGTCAAGTCCCTGAACGCCGGACACGCTTCTCTCTAACAAAAAAAATTCAGCCTGACTAATTTATGAACATTTCATACATGGTTTAACATGGTGGTGAGGTTTCTACAGCACGGACGTCCTGGGAATAGACCTCACCATTCAGGATATTGTCATATGAGCTATGAAAACACAATACACAAGAAAAACTAATAACTGTATCCATGTCTCAAGAAGTTCAGCATTTAATTATAGCAAAGCAAAAAGCAAACATACTGAAAAAAACAAGAGACAGTAAACATCCCAGTACTGGTCAGGGTTGCTGGGAGGTGCAGGGCACATTTTGGGTGCCACTCCAGTGCAGGGGAAAAGTACCACGGACACCAAATATTCAAAGAATACCCAGACAGCAATGGGGGGG
>JABFDZ020000082.1:624895-636233 GCA_019775955.2 Pollimyrus isidori
AATGCCACGTAGAATTAAAGCAGTTCTGAAGGCAAAAGGGGGTCAAACACCGTATTAGTATGGTGTTCCTAATAATCCTTTAGGCGAGTGTATATCATCAATATATTCTGGCACGCTGCTCTTTTTGCTATTTAATCTCGGCACAGTGGCATCAACTTGTCAAGTTTGCCATTTGTCAGAATCAAACGTGAAATAAACCACAGCGATTTGTTGAATGAGCACCCATTGCCGAGAGCCTCCACCTAATTATTCTTTAAAAGCTTGAAACAGCAAGTAGAGAGGTCATGGTCCAGTTTGTACCAGCAGCCACTGGGTATATAACAATTTGTCTGTGTGAATGTATAATCGTTCCTCATAGCGATACTTAATGGATCTACCCCTGATAAAAACCCTATATTACAGATGCAAGACCTTTTCCCCCAAGGAAATCTAACAACACCACCACAAATGGTTTTATACGGTTGAGGTTCACATGTAAATTACAGTTGTGTGAACAAAGAGTAATAATTTTCATAGTCTGTTGATCATAAAAATTAGCCCACCCCCCATATATACAACACTTCGTTTCAGGAGCGTGAATAAATGGATCGTAGTGCCGGCATTCGCAGAAAACATGCAGGTAGAAAGCAAGGCATAAAAATAAGAAGAAATAGCATCGTTACCTTGAACAAAGTCTATGCTTCTCTGCTGTGACATGCAGCAGGAACGTGCCTTTGGCACTGCCCTGGTACAGTTCACTGTCTCAAGGTATCAAACAACATTAACGTACTCCCAATGGTCCAAAAATGTTCATCAGAGTACAAGGTTAATTTACCTACAGCTAGGGTATAATTGGCAGATCCTTGAGGGTACTCCCCAGTCATGAGTAACTGTACTCCCAAAGGTACAAGCAGTTTTTTTTTTCCTCAAGGTGCAGGCATGCACTCGGGGATTCTCTGAAGAGAGTGATAGAGAAGAAGTCCATCTCTGCGTAACAATACTGTTTTCCTCTGCTGCTGCCTTCAGGACTAGGGGACACTTGGGTTGGGGGGGGGGGGTAAAGAGAACGCCTCACTAATCATCAATCACACAACAGGAACTCTAATGCCCTGTGCAGCCTCATTTAGACACTGACAGGCTGCCACAAATACCTCAATGGCATGGGTCACTGCATCTGTGAACTGCCCTTGGTTGGCACCAAGATGGCCGTGGAAACGAACACTGTCATTTCAAGTCAGACTGAGGCAGACATCCCTCGCTTGAGAAGAGCAAGGGGCCGTGAGACGGCGGAGGAGGACACCACCCCAGCTAAGGTGACTGAACACAAGGAACGTGGAAGGCATGCAAACGACTGCATGTACAGTCGTGTACAGAAACCTAGTGCCATCTCAGCTGGCTAAACGGGGAATGAAGCAGTGGTCAAAACTAACGGGGAAAGTTTACTCATTACTGCAACAGAATAATTTTTTTGTGAAGTCATACTTAAGAGATTTTAAATAACAGCACTTTTACTTAAGCATTATTAAATGCAGGAATTGTAATTTGAGAAAAAGGTCACAGGTCAAAGGGCCACACAACATGAATTATAACATGACAAAGTGTGAGCGACATGGGCCACTGCTCATTAGTCATGATAACTTGCATTCAGCTGGAAAGCGGGACCATGGTAAGTGTATCTAGTTGACATACAAAATCCGACTTTCAGAATCAGAAGACGCGTTACCATATATTCCCTGGCTGTAAGATAGGGAGCAGTGGCAGGTGGTGCTGTTTTGTGGGGCTGATCACTTGCACTTGCAAGAAGGGAGTCTTGGACCCTGTTTTCCTCACACCTTTGTGACCTCCTGAGAAGGTTCCAGCAGGAATAATGTCAAATTTTCAGATGATTAAAAAATATACCTGCTCGTTTGCCTTGCAATTGGTATCAGATTTTAACTGTTTAATTTCAACTACTGCAATACGAGAGGGGTGTAGGGGTTCTGATTGGGAGGCACGTGAAACACGGACACTCAGTTCATTATCTAGCGATTTAAATGTGATTGTTTCTACAGCATCTGAATGGTGTCAGAAATAATGTTTTCTTCTGTCAAAATAAGAGTTTGACAGGGTGACGGTTTAGTAAGGCTGCACCCCGATGGTCTCCCAATCGATTGATGGCTGTCTCTGATGCACACATGCTTCATTTTGGAACAACCGATCTGAAGTCAGGTTGCCTAGCAACCTCAGTTTTGGGGGCTATAATTATTGTCTATAAAGGCCATTATTAGCCTCTATATTTGATATCTTTAAGGATCATTCTTTTTCTTCGTAGCTAATAACACGTTCCAGTAAGCACTGCTGGGAAAATGCGGTTGATGGATCGTATACGTTCATTATTGGCAACAATGGTTCCGCGCTCACACTGTCGCTTTACAGTGATTCTCCCACATCACCCCTTACGGCATGGAAGTCTGAACACTCCGGTACTCATACTGCGCGCTCCAATGCCATCCATTCAAACAATAAATATTGACTTTTGTGTCCTTTGTGCATTGTATTTCAAATTAGATCTCAAATGCTATTACAAATGTTTTGGGAGATACGTACACTTAAAGTAATGTTAACCATCGCAAAGATGTAACGCAATTCTATTCAATCAGTCTCAGGCTGACTTCGGATAGGTTACTAAAACCCACTTGATGACACAAAGAGTTTAGTGGAGGAGGTTTTCTATGAACTCTAAAAGCGTGTAATGGCAGGTCGCAGAAGCAGATCCGGCGCCGGCCTGCAACCGCAGAGTCTCCTTGATTTGACTCGGACACAGCCACCTGGTCTGGCTTGGACCCCACAATGTGAGAAAAACCTGTTATTCTGACATTGTGGGGACCATTTTTTCTGTAGTGGAAGAAATGGATGAGCTTGGGAGGGGGGCTATTTCAGCAGGCCTGCGTTTCCTGCACTAATGTCAGAAAATAAGATGCAATCTGACTATTACAGTGCGGCTCAGGACTGCTTGGCTGCGGTCGCCACATTCTACCAGACAAGACCAACAATTACTGCTCCCGAGTTGAGACTCTTCCCTGCAATTCAGGGCATGAATTATCCCAGCTGGTAGCTTCAGGCGGCTGGATCAGACCAGGGATGCACTGGAATAACTGCCTCCCCCCAACCCCCGCCCCTGAAAGAAAGCAGCAGCTCGGACGCTAACAAAACGGCAGCACCCCGCCCGTCTTGGGGTGCGAGGGCGAGCGACAGGAATCACAAAGCCAGATGGAGGTATTTAATGCTGCTCGCCGGCCACCTTCGCCTCCAAATGCCGTCACTCTGTGGCATCCGGTCAGGCTGCTAATAAATTGAATGCTATGCTCCCACTTACAAAAAGCAAAGCGACGTTGGCCATAAAGGCTCAGTTTGAAGAGAAACCCTATGATGTAATCACTGCCAGCTGCAGAGCAATCGCAGGCAAACTCAGGCCCCCAAGTGGTCCCACAAATGACTGTTTAATCTTGCTCTTGCAGGGGAATCTATTAAGCCGAGAGACACTGCTGCTCCCTGGACAAGGGGAGGAGGGGGTGGCACAGTAAACTTGGCTTGTGCTATTGGGGATTCCCAAAGTGGGGGCTGCCTGAAAGTGAGGATGGCTCCCTAGTGCCGAAACTGAAAGTTACACCTGCCCGGTGGCTCTGTGAAGGTCACCTTTCGTGGAGTCGTCGTGTCAGACCTCTTGGTACGTGGCAGTATAGCGTGTGATGCCGGCGTGTCTGCTTGGGCTCCTGTCAGAACCCGGTGTTCCGTCCGTAAAAGTTGTCATTTCCGAAGACAAGCACCTGTTTGGCTTGCTTACTCACTCGATGAACTTATATAAATTCAGTGGGTGTCTCTTGCCTACTTCTGCGTAGTAAACTTGCTCAGGAATTTAGCAGGAGGGAGTTGCTGGAATTGGATCCTCAGCTTGCAACCTGCCTCCCTTAGCTACCAGGCTGCTGGATGCCTCATAAAATATGCAACAGCGATTCCAAACGAGCTACATTTACAAAACAAAACATGCTCATGCACGCAATATAGTAGAAAAAAACATAAAAAACAATTATTCATGAGTTTGGCTGCTGTCCTACACAATACCTTTGATATCCATAGCAATGACTGCTGCATCAGGTTGAAGTTGCCTACAGGCTTTTACATTGCAGCCTCGGGGGGGGGGAGGGGGAGATTGTGCTGGTGGCAGGTCCTGCTTTAACAGGAGGGGGGAGAGATTGTGCTGGTGGCAGGTCCTGCTTTAACAGGTGGTGCTTGCACCTGAGCCCCGAAGCTCACGCCTGTCTGATCGAGGGAACTTCTGTTACTGCAGGTCAGAGCAGACATAACTGTCATAGTGCAGTGTCCTCAGATACGACGCCCTGACTGATGTAAAAGTGCATTTCGCAGATCAATGGAGGGGACACAGTGTATGAGATATGGCAACCCCACAGATGCAGCTTTCACTCCATTATAGACTTATGGAGGACAAGGCTGAAAATATAGTGACCTGACCCCTTCCTACGGCTCCATTTATTTTCCCCAAGCAAAGCCTTATTACAAATTGTCACCCCCCCCCTTTAAAAAAACCCCTCATTTAACAGATGATATCTGTGGCAGCTGGTCACGGCAGAGGAGACAGACCCCGGAATGCAGTGTGCAACAGATTTAATATCCTTATTGGCAGCAATCAAAGTTAGAGGGAGCAGGCGAGATCATAGTCGTAGAGCAGGCAAAGGGTCGATGTCCAGAGAAGCCAGTCCTACACAGAATAAGGGGACAAGACAACAATGGGAAGGGACACACGAAGCCGTATACACTTTTTGATCATCAAATTTCCCTGAATTTCCATCACTTCTCCAGGACTTCAAGGTAAATTTCAAAATTTTTTGTGCAACCCATTGGTGGACAGTGTCAAGTTATCACATGACACCATAACAAACATGTACTTTGTGTAGAGGAACCAGCTGCTGTGATCCTGCATTCATCCTTTGGATATAGATATACCTTCCATTTCCAAGATTTTTCCAAGATTTTCATGACCATACAAACCCTGGTCTTTGTTACCAGGAGCTGGGAGGGAACAAAAATGTGGACTGTCTGACAAGGAACAAAAATGTGGACTGTCTGACAAGGAACAAAAATGTGGACTGTCTGACAAGGAGCAAAAATGTGGATTGTCTGACAAGGAGCAAAAATGTGGATTGCCTCTGGGTCCCCAAGGACCATTATGTGTGCTTTAAACACATAATAATTTGACAGAAACAGAGAAAAGAGAGGCAAGCCAGCGTGTTCTTGCTGGAAAATTATGTTTGATTGATTTAATTACCCGTCACGCAGTAATATCGGATTGAGAGTTGATGGACAGTTTCTTAGCACACCATGGAGACCACCCCCTTGACAGCGCTGCGAGCCGCCATTTTGCCAGCTCAACGTCTTCTCTTGACCAGAAAGATGGATGAATGTGAAACTAATTGCATCTTTGCATCAGGAGGAAAGCGCATTGTGAAAGCCCCGTATGATGGCAGGAGATAAACTCGAAGTCCTGCTATACAGCTCAAGTGGCCAGTTAAGCCCAGGCCCCTCTGAACCATCTAGATCTTTCTCTGCACGTTTGAGGACGACTGACTGAAACAGGAGTGGCGGACCTTACTCTGTTGATCAAAGGGCGGGGGGTTTATAGCCCTGTCTGTAATGAACCAAGCATACACCCATCACCTGATGCCCCACCTGAACTTAGATAGTTTGTTAATTAGTTCAACCCAGAGCAGCCATATCCCAAGTTGTGCTGGTTGCACTGACTCATTCAGTGCCAGGACAGTCCTCAGGACCTATTTTGGAGAGAGCTGTCCCTGGAAGTCTGTGTCAGAAGGACAGAGAGAGCTGTGCAAAACCAGACAGAAAACCTGAGGGCGTCTAAAGATACAGGGAAGTGTCATGATCGACATAGAGAGACAGATTCCAGTGGGACAGATGCAATACAATTACAAACCAAAACAAAACTAAAACACTTTAATGAGGAAGGCCCAAAAATCATAATATTTCTGTGGATTTCTGCAACAATCAGTACATTAAACCCAAATTTCATTCCAGAATGGAAGGATTGAGATTGACATTTAAAGTAAGTAACTAAAAAACGATAACTTAAAAACATAGCTGCAGGAAGCTGGCTCTTTAATTAGCAGACTACATCTACAATGCAAAGCAATCATCAAGTGTGCAAGGAAAGCTATGCTGCTTGGTTTGTTGAAGAAACACTATATATTCCTCCATCCATCATCTATCTGCTTATTCTGGTCAAACACACATACACAGTACCAGTGGAAAGGACACACCAAGCTGCCTACAAAGTAGAGTGACAGTGGCGCATCACATGACCTGGCCACCTGACCTAAACACAGCAGAAATGGCTGAAGTGAAGTGAAGGAAAAGTGGCTCAGCACAAGCGTGGGAGCTCCCGCCTCATGCAATTGGCACAGAGCAAACTGTAGGGTCAGCCAGTACCTGGAGCAACTGGGACTAAGGGCCTTGCTCAAGGGTACAATGGTACCCTGTCGATCTCCGGTTCCATCGTCCCCCCACTCGTGAACAAGACCCCGAGGTACTTAAACTCCTCCACTTGGCGGAGAACCCCATCCCCGACCCGGGAAGAGCATTCTACCCTTTCTTGGCTAGGGACCATGGTCTCTGATTTCGAGGTGCTGATTCTCATACCAGCTGCTTCACACTCGCCTGCAAACTGTCCCAGCAAAAACTGAAGGTCACCGTCTGATCAAGCCAACAGAACCACATCATCTGCAAACAGCAGAGACTTAATCCTGAGGTCACCAAACCGGACACCTTCAACGCCCTGGCTGCGCCTAGAAATGCTGTCCATTAAAGTTATGAACAGAATCGGTGACAAAGGGCAGCCCTGACAGAGTCCAACCCTCACTGGAAACAAGTCCGACTTGTTACCGCCCATGCGGACCAAGCTCTGGAACCAATCATACAGGACCGAACAGCCCTTAAAAGGAAGCCCAGCACCCCATATTCCAACCGCCTTTGAGGAAATTGGTTCTAGAGCCCAAGGCATGTGTCGAGGTGAGCCCAACTATATCTAGCCGGAACTTTCCAACCTCACGCACCAGCTCAGGCTCCTTCCCCACCAGAGAGGTGACATTCCATGTCCCAAAAGGCAGCTTCTGCAGCTGAGGATCGGACCACCAGGGTCCCCATCTTCGTCCACTGCCCAGCTCACATGGCACCCGACCCCTATGGCCCCTCCTATGGGCGGTGAGCCCATTGGAGGGGGGACCCATGTGCCTTGTTCGGGTTGTGCTCGACCCGGCCCCATGAGTGTAGGACTGGCCACCAGGTGCTCACCATCGAGCCCCACTCCCAGGCCTGCCTCCGGGAAGGGGGTCCCGGTGAACCGTGTCCGGGCAAGGGAAAACGTGGTGCCATAATGTTTCTCTTCATAAGGGGTCTGGGAGGTCAATGGGGATTGTGTACGTGAGTACTGGAAGATACCATTAAAACCACAACATTGGACATGGAATTTATAGCATAAATCATAACGGAAATGAGAACTCTTAGAAAATATAACAGTCTCAGAAAGGGTAAAACTTAAACAAAACTCTTTTTTGCCCTTTGCCGGCGAGTTCCCTCTCTTCCTTTTCCCCTTGCGTCCATAAGAAGAGAGTGCAAACTAAAAGGTTTCGGCTGCAATAAATATTGAAACGAAGTTTCCGAAAAACAAACTGACCTAATTGAATTATGTAACCAAAAAGAAAATAGAAATAACACAAATTGTGTGTGACGGTTACATGTCGTTTCAAAGTCTATAACTATTCAAAAACGTAGAGAATAATGGAAATAGACCTTTCTATGGGTAGGTGTGTCCAAAGTTTTGACTGTATATTTAGTAATATATTTACCTGCAGAGGCCCCTGAAAGATTATGCCCGTTCCTTTCATTCTGTGGCTGATTTAAGCTCAAACTGACCTTGGGTGCAATCTGTGGATGCTGCTGGAATGACAGCAATGTATCTGGATGGCCCTGTCACCCCCTCCCCTGTCAAATGCCAACTCCTCCCACACCCCTCAGACTGCACAATCTTTATACCCCCTGCACACTCCCCCCTGCAATGGTTCCTCCCTTTGTTGTGACATTGCTTCAGTTTTGGTGAGATTTGACCCAAAATGAAATGGCCCCCACGTCATCACCCTTACAATATTCCAATAAAGTTTGTAAAAGACCCATCGAATACCTGTAAAGCATTCCTAAAGTACTCTCCTCATAAGATCAACCGTCTACGGCTCCTGCTTCAATTTTGGTGTAATTTGTCTCAAAATGAAATGAGGTATTCACCCATATCACATTTCCGTGACATGGTAGGAATAGCTATCAAAACCTTATCGCGTTCATGAGGTCAAGTGTCTTCTTCAGTTTCACTTCCCTTTGTTGATCTAAGTGGTTCAAGATTCAAAATTTTTACGAACACAATGTGTATGCAAAATTTGGAAAAGGTCTACCAAGTATTTCTTGGGTTATTGTGCTAAAGAAAAAGTGTCTGGGCTGGTGGCGGACTGGTCCTTAAACCAACTGATTATTCTCAAACCAATGAATGATATTTTTTCTTTCCTGGGTGAAGGTTCTTATGCATCAGAATAAGCCGTAAACTACTGTATCAAAACACAGGATGGCTTACAATACTGCCTTAACATGGTCATTTTATTCTTCCATCCAAGCATCCATCCACCCACCTGATTATTGTAAGCATGGTTGCAAGGCTTGCTACTGGCACGCAGGGACACATGGTGGACAGGATACCATACTATACCATCAGAGAGTGCACACACACACACATACACACATACAATGGCAAAGTTAGGTGCAAAAAGTAGCCTGATTTTCAGGAGATAATGAGAATTATCTACTAAAACAAACAATCAGGCAAAATAATTTACTAGCAACCAAGTTGCTTCTTTGGCATATAAGATTATAGGATCTTACATTACTGTATTACATACAGAAACATTAAAATGAGGGCTCTTTCACAGGTTTATATGACTGCTGTATTTTGCGGCGTTGGGCGTGTGCACTACACACTCTGATGTACATAAAGACAGAAGTCACTCCCATTAATTAATCTGAATTTCGACCGTTTCCAGGGGAGGGTAAGATCACGCGAGGGATTTGTTCCAATCGGGGTCGACACGCCTTGTTATGCTGAGGCCTGAGGCCCTATGGTGTCACGTGGCGCTTGGAGTGCCACCACGCCTGGAGGCTAATTCCAGCTGCACCGTTTACCCATACAATAGGCCTCTGAATTTGGTGATTGATGGCGAACAGTTTTGCCCAGCTTGCTGCCTCTGCTTGCGCAGGGGCCCTCGGCTGTCAGCAGGGGGCGGCAGCTGCGTCGTTTACACCGTCCGCCTCGTATCTTGGCCTCGCGGCACCAACCGGGGCTACCCGTGACCACGAGCGCCAGACACTAATCGCCGCTTGATTCATGTCGTCTCTGTGCAGAGGCTGACGCCGGGGGACGTGGGGATGGGATGGTGCCGGAGCCAATTCCAGGCATTTTGTGTGCGCGTGATGTCACAGAACCTTCATCTTTCTGTCGCGGCGAACTCCGCGGTGTTCGCAGGCACAGCTGGCGTCATAAAAAGGAGAAAGTGAGGTGCACCAGAACCACATAAAAACTCCCCGTTCCCGTAACGACCTCTCTGAGCTCCCCCCTGACTCTATGGTGCTGATAGCTTCTCTAATAAAAATTAGCTCTCAGTTTCTTCCCTGGGGGATTAAAAAAAGAGTAACGGCATCACCATTAGGGGGCACTGTAAGCCAGGGAACACATCCGTGCCCTCAAAAATCCCTCCTTCACTCCCCATCTGATTGGCAGCTTATATTATATTGCAGCCCACTTAGTGTGGGCATGTGTGTCTGGGGCAAAGCCGGTGACATTGCGTGCATGTTATTTAACGCGATGAGGGTCTGTGTCGCCTGCCACCTGCGTTCTGAGCAGCAATGTCAGCGCTGCAGTTGACCCCATCGCCTTCATCACGTCACCAAGTAAACGTTTCTGGTTGCTTCAGTCTCCAGCTAGCAGTCCCCTTTATCACTACAGCTGGATTAATTTAGGGTGCCAAAGGTACAACAGCAGGCAGGACATCACGGAGTTCAGCGTCCTTGACAATCACGCCACCTGCTGTCCACATGGCCTGTGCGTGATGTCACCTTGGGGGTGGAGTTTCTAAGAAATTGCAAACATTTCTATGCTTTAATTATGGGTTTTTGTCTCAGCCCCCCTAGAAAACTATTTCTTGAAATGATTTGATAATAATGTGTATGAACCCCCCCCCCCCAACTGCCTGCCATCCATTTGGCTAATATTTTATCATGGGAAGCTTCCTGCTTGGCACATTTTATCATCATGAACTTGCCCAATGGTCACATGCTAGTATCTCCCTTAGCTTCAGGCGGGGGCCTTGATGGGCTTTAATGGCCAGGCCGATGTCATTTTTGTGCGAAGCCCTCCAATCCCTGCAACTATCCCATGCACCCACCAGGAAAATACCCTTCCTGTACCTATACCATGGGAAGAAGGAATGGGGGCAACAGGAAAGCCACTCTCTACTGCAGGTGACCTGCATGTGCTGGGTCAACAGGTGCCTGTCAGCCCCATGTCCACTTACATGCCGGCACAGAGGGTAACTATTTCCTGTGACACTTCTGTCAATAATTGCGAAGCAAGAAACCAGGCTTGACAGCACAGTTGATTAATAAGAAGACAAACCTCCCTTGTTTGCTAGTTTTCCCCAGTCACCATCTAAGAAGAGTGATCTAACTTGTATAGAGCTGCATCATGGGAAAACAGAGCAGGCTCCTTACAAAGGCTGCCACTGTAAATATTTGTACTTTTCTGCCTTAAAATATGCGTACCTGTGATGCTTGTATGTGTATTTTCTTTTCTTTTCACGACAGGCTATCAAGTCTTAACCATCTGAGAACCAGTTTCTGATGGTCTTTGAGTTACTATAAGAAAAACTTATTAACTCATAATTAACCCCCAAGCTCCTGGGTAATCGTAGATGAATCAATTGGAGTAAATGAGACACGCTACGCATAAGGACAGTTTGCTAACTTTGTGGCAGCCTCGAGATTTCGGTATGCAGGTCCAAATGTATGTTTTAACCCCCAAACTCAATCCAAGTAGAATTTCCGCGTTGTCGTTTCCAGCAGACAACTCACGTTGGAGGGGTTTTGCCCTGTGCTGCAGTACATCAACCCTCCCTTTTAAAGAGAAAATCCTTGTTTTACTCAATATCTTTTTTCTTTTTTTCTCCTATGCTTTTGTGATTAAGCAGTTTTAACACAT
>JABFDZ020000082.1:646110-671461 GCA_019775955.2 Pollimyrus isidori
GCCTCTGGGGATAACGTTCAACCTTTGTCAGCCTGTCCATCTGAATTGCAAAGAGATTTCCACTGCAGTCTTAGCATTAATCAAGAGTAAAACTAGAGGTTTAACCTAGTTTTTACTGTAAATGAGACCAGTAAGAGAAAGATAAAGAAAGTCCAGCAAGCGGAGTCTCCAGAACGGCCATTGTAAGCACGGCCGCTTCAAAAGGCTTCCTTGTGTTGTAATCAGAAAAGGCAGAACCAGAAACTTTCAATCGAAAAAACAGACAAAACAAAACAGCTGACCTGCCCATTCAGATCTGGTTAGTCATTTTTATAAATGTTTTTCACAGGTATAAATCTGTTGGAACTATTACTTTGAGACTGCTGTTGAGTTGGCAATAGGTTTGTCTCTTTTCTGTAGGTAGACATGGTATTGACTGGAATAGTACACAGTACAGCAGATTTATTATGTTCTTTATACCAGTTAGATTAAAGACATAACCACAACACTCTGCCATTAGAGTTATTTCCTTTTGTTCATGTGCAACACAGTATCCTCCAGTGGAAAAGCATTTTACTGGTTCCTATAGCAGCTTTGTTAATGTGAGGCTGAAAGGGTATCTTTTCTCCTTACTCAAGGGACTACAAGAAATTACTGGTGGGAGGAAGCAGTGGAGATTGTTGTGAGGGAGAATGACAAGTGGAGATCAAAGGGAAGAAAGAATGTAAAGAGCTGGCAATATCCTTCATGGCCTGTGGACCCCTAATCCAGCCATCAAGCCACTTGATCAGGGGCCCTCTGCATCATCTTCAATTCCAGCATGCTGGTCTGTCACCTTCCTAACATTCCTCTGAATGGGCCCCAGTTCTATTGTATGCTGATGGTCACTTGTGGCCACAGGGATGATAAAACCAAGTCCAAAGGAGCTGCTCACCTCTTCATGACTGAAGGGCAACAAACTGCTCAGGATTAGATACCAACAGAGCGAATGAACAGCATCCTGACAAGCACCCTTGGTAGTTCCTTGGTCCACAATGCATTATGTTATAATAAAGATCCTCTTTCCTTCTTCTTTATGAGCATAATGGTAAGTAGTAAATCAATCCAAACATGCAAACCTCCATGTACAGTACTGAGTACAAGTGTGTGCTGGCTTATACTGTAGGTCCATTTGCCTTCTGGCTGTCGTGCCTCTGACTGTTTGTGGCACTCTGATGATTCAGAGCATTAAAACAGCTGCCAGCAGCACCCCATTCTGACACTCTCTGCAGTACCCATGGTCTTTGTTGGACAGGTGTCAAGTACTGCAATTCCGTTCAAATCTCATTTGTCTTCATCTCAGCTAACTTTTATGTACTAACACGAACATTTGCTCTCCTGATTAAAATCCCAGCAAGTCTATACAGTTGCAACAAACTCTGCATCTCCCAAACGGCAAATACGCTCTTAGCCAACATAATCAAATTTCTATATATTTCATGCCTTTGCAAAAAAGATCTAATTGATGGAAGACCACCTTTCCTATGCTGTTTTTCCCCAATTTTCCCTCTGTAGTCACAGTTTTATTCTGAATTAAACATCCACACAGTATTCAGTTTTTGGTGCACCTCTCTCTAACCCCTGGATAGCCAATCAAATATGAAAGAAAACGAAAGGAGAACAGGTGGAAAGAGAATCTTTTGGACAAGTTCTGTTTTCAAAACATCACAGGCATAATTAAATACTGATAGACTGAGAAGCTTAAGGGAATCCCCTCCCAAAATGCACGTACTGTATTATCCCACGTACACCCTGTCAGCCAACCACGATGCAGTACTTACCGTGGCGTTGGGGCTGATATAACTGCGGTTCTCACCTCAGAGCAACAGCTTGGATTTACTTGTCCCTTACCACAGTGCGTTTTATTGTCTATCTTCCTGGGCCTTAATGGTGTCCCGCACTTTCCAGAGGAATGTAGCGTCGCTGCTGCCAGCGCTCATTGCACTATAAATCAGCTATATTGGTCCATAAAACAAATCCATGCATGACTGTACAAATATTAAGAGTGGGGGGGGGGTGGGGAGACAAAAGCAGAGGAATGCACAGGGGATTGTCAGTTCACCAGGAAACAAGCAAACCTTTTGGAAAATCTCTCACTTTACTATGCTTGATAGACATGGAACCTGACATAAGACCAGGAACCTGACATAAAACCAGGAACCTGACATAAACCTTTGTAGATAAAACTTTAGATCATGTCAAACTCAGGGAGCTGGAGAGAGCAGAATTACACCCCTGCTATTTAAGAGGCCAAGGTCATGATTATCTGAGGCTGGCAGGAGGCTGGTCAAAGACTCGTATGAAATCAGTGTCGCTGGAGGTTAATCATTTCTCACACAGATGGCCCGTGCCTGCCTGAAACTAACAAACCAAGCGGCAGTGCCATTTTCTACGCACCACTGCGGTTTTAAGTGGGAGTCATGGACCCAAATTTGTCCATATTACTGATTGCCAGGTTTCTCCTGCCCAAAACAAACCCCTGACACACAACGACTTCAATAACCGATAAAATAAACCAACACGGCCACTGGCAGACTGTGCACAGTACAATGCAGAATATCCCAAATGCTAATGTGTGTAAAAAAATATGCAGTCAAAAGTCTTTCACACACACACACACACACACACACACACACACACGCACACACACACACACTGAAGTCAGCCTGCTGTGCTTACAGTATGTCCAGCAAGAGCTTCAGCCACAAGTGATTGTGAAGTGGAAGCATTTAGGAGCTATTTTACTTGTGAAGTGGTATTTTACAGAAACTGACAAAGGAACATGATCACCTGATCAACATCAATATCCAGCCTGAATGGCAGCACATCCTACCAGTCATGATGCAACATCTAATGGAAAGCCATCCAGAGCAGCGGAGCCTATCATGGCAAAGGCACACCAAACTCACATTAATAACCATTCTCAAACGGTAATAGCTATTTCAGAATACGATGTTGGACAAGTTGGTGTCCACATGCTTTTGATCATACACTGTATCTTTATCTGTGTTTATCTCAGTAAAACATTCCAGTTAGAGTTGACACCGAATCAATGCGTCTGATATTCCACTGTCACTAATTAAAATTGGTCTCAATTAACTTGTCGGGTACAAAAAAATGTGGGTGCTTCAGTCCAAAGAACAGTGACACATTCTAGTTTACATACTGTAGAACTCAGCTAAAGGCTTTCAGACCCAATCTTTCATAACTCCTCACAGGTCATGTGACCATACAGTCAGGGTATTTACTTCTACTTCACTTCCAAAAGAGGTAACGCCAAAATAATAGCTAAGAGATATTTACTGCAGCATGTATTTGATGAATCAGATACCATGTCAGACTATGGCATTAGAATTAATTTTGTTAGTGTTTGGTGGCGTTGAGCTTTTAATTGCTTAACCTGAACCAAACGCTTTGGGTAGCTTTGACAAACTCATCACAATATGCTGCTGGTATTTTAGCTCATCTCTCCCAGCAGAACTGGACCCTCTCCATCAGAGACACTTTATCAGTTCTGTCCGTGAATTTTTAATGGGATCCAGGTCTAGGCTTTGTGGCGGCTGCTCCAACACTTCCGCTTTGTTGTCTTTAAGCCATTTTGCTACGCATGTCAAAATGTGTGATTACAATGTTTAATTCTTGCTAATGGTACTCAAAATTTCAGATGCAGGGCACATTTTAAAATTAAACAGAAAGTATAAAATCAAAGAAATCGCTACAGATCATGCAGAGAAAATGAGTGTTTCAGGTAGAGAACCAAGACCTAGTCAGTGATTAAATACCAAGAAGATTTACTACTGTAACACACTTGTGGCCCAGTCATACTCCATGGCCCTGTGTAGCCTGCCTGAACGGTGTGAGATGCAAGTCAAGTTTTAATAGATTGATAAGCAATGAAAAACATTGGTTTTACCCATAATACAGTTGAATACCAAAAGGCACATAACGCTAAATTAATAAAATGATGGCTGTACATCCCCAATTTTAAATTTGGACTCATCTATTCTCTCCAACAAATAGAAGTTGTGTCCCTCCCATAACAAACTCTTCCCTATGCAATTGGTTGTATTTTACACACACACACACACACACACACACATACACACACACACACACACACACACACACACACACATATAAATGGAGACTGTCTATTGCATTTCAATCAGAAAAACCCTAATCCCAATCATGACACCTTTAACGCCTATCCACCCCTAAATTTAACCATAAGTAACCAACACAAATACAGTGGTACTTTGGTTCTCTAGAACTCGATCTGGATATCAGAAGTCGAACCGTGAATGCTGACCTAATATAAATTGTTTGTGCCAGGAAATGAGTCATACTACAATGCAATTCTTACTTGCATGCCTTCTTCACAGACTGGACGATTAACCAAATAAAGCAGCGCAACATTACAGTAACTAACAATAAATAAACCACTAACTTAAGTGTGCTATTAGAGCATTTATGTCATTTATTTAAACTTTATTTTACCAGGTAAATTAAGCGAAAACCAGTTGTCACTGCTTTACGTGATATTCGGGAGAAATATCTGATTACGCAAGGAAGGAGCTGAACAGGGGTAATGTTGGGATAAGATCTTTATTGTTTCGGAAGCCATTAAGAAAAAAATTCCCTTCTTGTTTTATCCTGTTCATTTTGTGTTTAAATGCAAAAGAAAAAATCAACACATTTAAGTGTAATTTTGGGGGGCCGGGAACAAATTAATTGGTTTTCCATTATTTCTTATGGGAAAAATTAGATCAGAGCTCGAACTTTTTAGGATTCTTTGCTTCCACAACGATCTGTTTAAAAAAATATATTGCAAGGCTCAGAGTGTTTTAACTATGCATTTGTACACGGGCAATTTTGAAATAACAACTGATTTATGGACTTAGCAATGGACAATTTTTTAAGTAACAATGCTGACTTGGGTCACACCAAAGCAAAATGTTTAATTGGTGGAGGAAGAAAGTTCTATTATTAAATGTGCTTTTGGTTCACAAGTGAAAATATGATGTCTTTAGGTACAAAGGTGTAAGCCAAACGTATAGTAACTACGGCATAAGTGGGTTAATGCACTTTAAGCTGTGAATTATATGTTTTTAAGTGCACTCCACAGAGGCCGCTTTTCACCTCCAGCTGTGCGTTTAAAAACGAATATTGCGAGGCTTGATGTGCATTAACCCATACTTAATGAACACACTAAATTACTGCCATTTTTTTTCTTCCCTCTTTTCATTTCTGGGATGGACTGACCCTCATGACCAGGATAAGTAGGCATAAAATAGATGGACTGCATGTATGCATCTTGTTTTTTTTTGTTTATTACCAGAATCTTATTTCAAAACTGTTTGGCATTGGACAACGGATTTAATAAAACACATGAAGTGTCCTAGGAGGATTACTCATTCTCATTACACACACCACAAATCCAGAGAGGAGGAACGGTATCGCCGTAAGTCCAAACTTCTCCATCATTTCCCTTCACAAAGTAGCAAAATTCCTGCGTGTTCCCAACTTTCAATTAAAAAAATAAATCATCGTAAATTGGCAAATAAGCTGTCTCACTAATCTGTCATTATCTCAATTGCACAGTTGCTGACATTTAGGTTTTTTTTTTCTTTTGTACATCATGGCCTGCCTAGCACATTCTGTCGGAGGATTGGATCTCTGCCGGGCCGATTGTGGCCGTGGCCGTGTGACTGCCTGCTTGCCCCTACAACCCTGGCGACCAGCCCCCGATCAATCGAATCACAGCGGCTCTCTTTAGGAATCGACGCTGGGCCAAAGCCACCATTGAGAGTAGCAAGTGAACCACAGCAGGCGGTGGGGGGGCTCGCAGACTGAGGCCCACTCATCACTCCCCGGAAGGCTTGTCTGATCAGACGCCTCGAACGCTGAGGACCCAGGCCCTGTGAGGATCTCACACCACGTCTGGATGATTAGACTGGCGGGCCGCTACATGCAGCCGGACATGGCTGCAATTATTTGCCATTCACGGCACATCGCAGCACCAGCGCGACGCAAACGCCGCTCCTGCCAAAGCGACAATATGCACAGACACTCAAAGTGTCCAAACCGACCCGGTTCCCATCGGCACACGCAAAAACAATCATCTCCCCTCGCAAAACAAATGGTATGGAACTTAAACACCATATGGGCAGCTTCTTTTTTTAGGAAGAGGAAGGGAGAAAAAAAACAAAACTTGTGCAAATGAACATAAAAGATTTGCATTTGCAAAAAAAGAGCTCATTTGTGAGCCCAGAAATTGTGAATCGATTCCTTACAGAAGGCAAAGTTACAGAAAAAGTCAAATTCCTAAATGCATGTTTATACTCACATTCCAGGAATATCCCCCAATGATTTGATTTAAAGTATCTGAATAATTCTTTTTCTACAAGTTCCAGTTACAGTTTCCAGGATATAAACAATTTAACCCATAACTGTACCAGGTCTACTAGCAGCCTTTTGATATTGATGATAAATAGACAACCCCGTATCTTACCTATCTGCATCTCCATGGTGATTATCTTGTTTTCTGAAGGAAACAGAATCTTCGGGGGTCTGTCTGTCAGAGGGGCTGGGAAGAGACAACAGACAAGCAAATGTTAGTTGACCACCCTTAAGCGTAAACATGCACATGGTCCCATTTCAGCTGCGAGAACAACAACACAGTCCAAAAATAAATGTGCAGATCTTAGGAGAGGAGTTTTGTCTCTGTTCCAGCGAGAGATGTATACTAATAATTCAGAGCATGAACAGATTTAGGGAGCAGTGCTATCTCCTAACCTGTGAAATGAAAACATTTTTGTCTTTCTTTTTTTTTGCATGAGGGCATCTGCCACCGTCAGCTCTGTGGACACCAGCCATCGGAAAAATAAGACGGGAGCATTCGGGTTCCAGAACATTCTAGCGCAGTTCTGACCCACTGACTGCAAGACTGTGCCTGTGGAGAAGCAGGAAGGCGAGAGGCGAGATGTACACACAGGCACGGGGCCTGCAGGCACCTGCAGAATGTCGCTCCTAAGCTGAGGCACTACAGTGCCTGAGAACTTCACAGAAGAGCCATTTTGGCACAGAAACTTGGGCCGGACTGGGTGCCTCAGCAATTAAGAAGGAGCCCTTGAACAGGCGGGGAGTGGACATGAAAGCCAGGTAGCATTTGGCACACTCACAGCACCAAGAGGCACATTTCCACATACTGAAGCTATAGTCTGACTCCTTCATCACTAGGAATACACTAGCAGCTCAAGTTAAAATGGGTGCATGTGTGTGAAAGTCACTGCACTGCATGTGCATGCAGCCTTATTAATGGCCCTTCTGTTATTTTATGCTCGGGACAGTTCAGATCCCTTTATAGTACTGGAGCACAACCTTTCAAGGATGTGCAGTTGCAATCTCCTGCTTTTTAACCCAGTGGAAAGTAAAAAAGCTCCGGGGCCCGAAGACGCGCTCAACATCAAAAACGCGTCAACATGCACCAAGGAGTGCGAGTGAATCATTGGGAGCCTCTTAGAATGGAAACCACTGTTTCCCATGGAAGATGCGAGAGTTCCTACTTAACAAGCAATCATCTGTCGACTGCCCTGCTGGGCCATTAACCGAGCCCTATTTTAACACGCAGTAGGACTGTTGATGACAAGAGGACACGATTGTTTTTCCCCCTTTCCGAAGTAAATGTGCAGTCTCCAGTGTGTCAAGTGTGAGAGATACCCCAAAAATTCTTCCTTGTTCTTCATACTCAGTGGTAAATTGGTGTCACCTGATTTTTTAAGGCAGTGAACAGCCTGAAGGACTGACTGTATTTTTTTCTTCTATATTACCACGCCAGAACAAAGTCTTCCCATTCTTTCTCAGTCATCAAAATGTGAAACGTGTAAAAAAAAAAAAAAATCCATCCTGGTATGAAAATTCTCTCGGTCCTTTGCGCCACTTATGCCCGAGAAAAAGTGCATCGTTAAAAATTTATGAAGTAAACAATCTGCACGACGTGCAAGCTGCTCATGTTCAGGAAATAATAAAACCTGAAGTGAGATCGAACGCCATCGGCTAGCCATTGCGGCAAGGCGGGCGATACATCTTCGTCCACGGTTTTAGGTGGGATGCAGTACATGTGAAATATTCAGCATGGGAGGAATGCGAATGGGTGTAGTATCAAAGACCAGTGTTTGTTTGCAGGTAGAGGTTGAAAAGAAAATTGGATGAATGGCTTGGTGTCTTTTTAAACGTGGTGCCAGTGGTTCCTCTGATGTAGAAGGTGGGGCTCCACTTTCGGCCATATTTGTGTCAAACTTGCTGCTCATTTAGGAGCCTGATGGGCTCCTCGGGATGGCAATGAATGCCCAAGTGCCCAGTGCCCATCACAAAGGGTTGCCTAAGGATGAGGACAGTCCTATTATGTTCCAGGAACGGCAGCTGAGTTTTGGAGAGTGCAGTCTGCATGCTGCTTTGAAAAATGGACTTGAGGCCACATGGTCATATTTGCGATGCACTTATGGATATAAAGAAATCATTGGCAGCACACTTTCTGCTCGTCTGCATTGCGCATCAATACTGATTAAGCATCATCCATAACAAATGGCAGGTACTTAGAGAAGCTCTCAGTCAAGCAGTTAATTAGGTGTTTTCTTTAACCCTCTGGACTCGTTGATCCCGCCGGCGGGATCTGACAGAAATTTCATGTCAGGATACATGTCTGTAACCCTTAATAGCAGTAAAGCCCCAAACTCAAGCTGGGCTCTTATGCATCTCCTCATATACTTTTAAAGAAACACAATTGTAGACTTAAGATCCTTGGAAGATGTTTGATACACATCCTTCTTGACGACATCTCATCTGAATTACTGCATAATTGAATAAATGTGCAGACATTAACAATACTGATGAATGAGGTCCAGTGGAAAACTTGTGTTTTTCAGGTCAGTGCAGTTTGGATTATGGATACATCTTCAGCCATGACATGGAAAAGAATAAATATCAATCATGGTGCCTGCCAAAGTCATTTTTGAGAGGCTTTCCCATTCTTCCTGGCTACGTGTGCGTCAGAAGGGTTATGGAGGCAAAGGCTAGTGGTTAGCAGAGCTATTCATCTTCCTGGGTTCTGGATGGAAGAGAGACGTCCTGTCATGTTGCAGTCAGGGTCCCGATTTGTGGTCAGTGGCACCCCCACATGCCACCACCTCAAACCAGAAGGCAATTAATCTCCCTCAACCTCCGCCCTGCCAATCCCTCAATCATGAAGAAGGACAAGAATCTGCCAGAACACAGTCGATGCAATCACTCTAATTGCTGGCCGATTGGTGGTGGGGGGTGGGGAGGGGGTGGTTGCTTCCTGACATTTTCTAATTAATATGTACTAGTTTTGAATGTGAATCATTGTAAAAATGAAAGGGAGATCCTAATCGGCTGGGAGAAGGGGGAGTGCCGCATGGGCCCAGCCTACTGGGGAACTTAAGACTGAATCTTCTTAGGTGGGTAATTCAGGCCCAGAGAGTCATAAAGGGTCACAGTGAGAGAGGGCTTTGCTTGCATCAAAAGACTGGTCTGGACTTTTACTCTGGGGACCTGAACTGCCCACCTCTGCAGAAAATCTGTGAACAGTGGGTCAGTGTTGTCTGATGCCAGTAGGGGGCACCTCAGACATGGCTGGGGAAGGACAATGAGAAGCCTAGCAGATAACTGATATCTAGAAGACAGAAAACAAAAAGGAAAAGGTATTTGCATGTCCTACAAAGGGTGACCTGGAGCAAACTGGAGCAACACACTGAGTAAGGAAGGAGAGAGAAGCAATATGGCCAATGCCATAAATCCAAACTGGAGCGGAAGGCTCAGTAAGCATTCCTGTTAGCAAGAAGCAACTCACTTAGAAAACGGCATTATGTTAATTACCATTAATCATTAATTACTGCAACCCAGAGGTGTAATTTAAAAAAAAAAAAACTATGTGAAACATAACCATCCACCGAAGTGATCTGCTCCATGCATGCTGTTGCTAAACAGGAAATAAGGTCGAAATATGCTTCGCAAAGAGCTTCGTTGCAGTTTCTGACAAGCGGAGATTTCAATCAGAGATAGATGTGATTTGGAGCAGAAAAAATACAAATGGTAGAATAAATGAGAAAACTGGAATTTAGAGAGAAGCTTGTAAAATGTCACAGAGAGAACTGAAACACACACAGTGATGAAAGAGGCCAACTGTGCTGGGTAAACTCTACAGGAGAATATGGACCTGTTCGGTCCAGTGCAGAAAAGCAGACTTATTTATTGGCTAAGTGGAGGACCACTGTCCTCGGAGACTGAACGTTTTGCCAGGCATCTACTGAGACATTTGGGGCTCTGTGTGAAGGATAGTGACACACACCCACCTGGACAAACTGTCGACAATTGCTGTGCCATTAACGTCAACACCGACAACCTTGATACAAGGAGTCACAGTTTCAACCCTTCTGCAGGACAGGAAGTCCCATGGTAATTATTTTTTATTGTAATGCCTTATTTGTGAGCAGTTGCTTATTGGATATTGGCTCCCCACACAATCTGTCTTGTCTTCTGCGGCTAATTCCATGCCTCCTGCTCTGGTCGCTCAGAGAGTCCTTTGCAGGGTCATCAAACTGAATCACATGGTTGGGGGTTTGGCAGGAGAATTCAGTTTTATTTGGGGCCTTGTTTCAGGGGTAAAAGAAATGTGATGGGGTAAAAATAAATCACAATAACGAATATTAATAAAGAATCATTTTAATGGTTTCTAAATTAATCGCAATTAACTGAGTCATGTGGCTGAAGGGATAATCAGTAACGGGAAGCGACAGCATGGGGCCTGGGTTCCCCCCACAAGGGTATGAGTCTGGCCTTCAAAGTCCTTCACGAAACCTAATTACAGACTGAAAGCAGGAAAGAGGGCAATGAGAGAAAGGATGCAGACCTCCATCAGCAATGTTCTGCTGACCCATAAAGGATAGGTCTGGAGTCCAGAGGTGAGAGGGCAGTTCTCACGTTCTCTCTCTCACACACACACACACACACACACACACACACACACACACACACACACACACACATCAGGTCACAAGCACCCCAGCAGAAAAGCTTTTCTGTGGTTTGGCGGTTGGATTACAAATCCTCCTTGAAACGTACCACATCTGATAGCCTTCAGTGTAACAATAAATTTAATGCTCATTGACTGCATTTCATTTAAGACCATGTGAATCCGCCCACGCCTTATTTTCAAGGAAGCCACCATCATAACACACTTAGCTTTAAGTCCAGCACTTCTAACATCCACATGATATTATACTAATGATACAACAAAGCATTTGTTTAGCTGCATAATCATCTGTATTTTAGTGAATACTGGGTGGGGGGTGCTTTATAAAAATCACTGGAGATATAACCGCGTACATGAAAGTGTTCATTAGACTGTCAATATGGTTTATAAAGTGTTAATTTAACTGTAGGTAGAATTCTTCGTTTGAATGTCACTATATGGCAAAATTCTCTTTTGAATGTGGCTTCCCTTCATAAGACTCACGCAACGTGAGGTATTACGTATTTTGCTGAATGTGTCAGACTTCTGATGAGCTATGTGATCATTCATCCGAAATCCAATTTCTGTTTTGGAGCTGAGGCCTTGTGGATTATTCACGCAGATTATTTAAGGTGAGAGACGGTGTGTGAATAGCAAACTGATGACGCTGTGAGGCCGCAGAGTTCGGATCACTGGACTTTCATAACAGGGCGGCTCCTCCGATGAAATCTAAGACTGAGGAAAACCAAATAA
Organism: Pollimyrus isidori; assembly: GCA_019775955.2. Taxonomy (NCBI): domain Eukaryota; kingdom Metazoa; phylum Chordata; class Actinopteri; order Osteoglossiformes; family Mormyridae; genus Pollimyrus; species Pollimyrus isidori. The sequence continues at coordinate 657,911 of JABFDZ020000082.1, forward strand.
TTAAAGCCTGACTTGCGCACATAATTTGGGTCTGACTAAATTTCATGCACGCAACCATGGCAGGCAGCCCGGCCCATGGCAACTGCACAAACCCTTGAAAGCTTCCTGCAAGTTAACATTTAGAAGCTGCTCCTTGCTGCATGTGTGCTGTATTTATAGAGAGACACAGTATTTCTGGCACAGCAATAGCACTGTGGTTAAGTACATGAACTTGTAATTTGAAGGTTACTCGTTGAAATCCCTTGAGAAGCGCAGTTACAAAAGCCTTGAGCAAAATACTTAACTGCAATTGTTCCAGTAACACAGTGCTGTAGAAACTGTGAATCGCTTCGCACAGCAGCCCTATATGGCAGAGTGGAAAAAAGGCAGCTTGCTTAAAAGTGCTTCAGTTTTTAAAAAGTTCGCCTAGAGTTTGAGACAAAGCCCTTTAGTCATCCATGAAAAAGAAAAAGGCAAAATTTCCTCTGGTCAGATTAAGCAAAATTTGAACTTTTGGGCTTCATGCAAAGAGTCATGTCTGGCACAGACTGGACGCAGCAAATCACCCAGGTGACAGCATCCCTGCAGAAACGCACGCCCACATAATGCTGTGGACTTGCTTTTTCTCACCAGGGACCGCAAAGCTTTTCAAAACCGAAGGAAGAACTGTGTAAAATATAAGCAGATGACAGAAGGAAGCCCATTTCAGTCTGCTAAGACTTCATTTTTCTGCAGGTCAATGATCTCAATCACAAGACTACCCTGGAGGGCTTCAGAAGAAGGAAGTGACCTGCAAGCAACATGAGGCTTCAACAGATTTTCCAACAAGAATGGACAGAAAACTGCATAGAAGACCAGTAGCCATTTTTCCCAAAATTATCAAAGGTGTCAATTCTATTGAAAGTGCTTGCCCCTAATATGAAGAGCAGTGTACCTGAGTAACAGGACAATTTTGAGGAGGTGCAGGCAGAATGAGCTGATAACGTGCCCCAATATACTTCATTTTTAGTGCCCCGTTTGTCCAAGCCAATCCAGTGACTGGTTCATCTTAGCAGCAATCAGAGATGGAAAGTTCAAGCTCAGAAAGTACAGATTCAGGCCAAGATTTAGTTTCAACCAATGAGCTGAGCACTCTGTGAGTGTGACTCTTCATTAACAAACTCCTAGAAAGAGGCTGAAGATACTGTGTTCTAGCGGTTAAATTTATACTCTGGCAGTTAAATGTGTTTTTGTGAACCAGATTTTATCTATGTTAAGCAATGACAAGTCCATTTTCCTTTAGAAATGTAGCTACTGCGATGGGTTGGTGCCCCATCCTGGATTATTCCCTGCCTTGCACCTGTAGCCTTCATGATAGGCTCCAGACCCCTGCATCTCTGCAAAGGATAAGTGGGCACAGAGAATGGATGGATGGATGGATCTGTAAAACTAAATGTGCTATTACTATTGGCAGTTGATCGAACATGAAACAGAGTCTATGCGTGTCAGCGACAATTAAACTGAAATATGGCCGACTAGACCACTTGGAGAAGCTCCATATGTGGCTGAGGTGTCCCTGGAAGTGATTTACTCCACTGACTCCTCCAACAATATTAAACATATTTTTAAGGTGTAAACTCCTTAAACTCTGACAGAAGGTCTGACAGAAGGGGCAGCACTGAAACAGAGAACTCCAGGCCCAACCAAACCAAAAGCCTATCACTGAAACTGAGGTTGTGGTCCCTATAAAGCAGCCCCCCATAGCCTCCAAGATTCCCTTCCTAACACTAACCCACATCCAGCTGAGCTTCAGTATCTGAGGTGGCCCATTAAGAAGCGGATGACCACCACACCCAAGTCCTGTGTCGCTGTGCCAGGTTGCAATACGTCTGCTCCAAATTGCCACCTAATTACCTAATAAGCATAATAGATAAATCCTACACACAGTGTCTATGGATGGGTTTTTAATAGAGTGCATTTAAAGCCTCTATTGTTACTGATAAACACCTTCATTCAATTTCATTATAATTAATGTCATACTTTTTTAGTTGACCTCTAGTAAAGAATAAAGTAATTAAAGGATTACAAAGAAACTCAAAAAGAAACGCAGGCAAGTAACCTGTGGTACAGAATCGACCGCACACAAAACAGAGCACTGACTGGATTCCAGAATTCCCGAGCAGTCTGAAATTTATACGCTTCTAATCATTTTTTTAAATCCGTGTTTCAGGGACTGCTTTCATGTTCTCCGTGATCGCACACAAATACAGCCTTCAGCCGTATCCTTCACAGACACCACAAGGGGGCCAAAATTCAATTAGCCTTATAATGCTGAATCAGTGCAGCCTGTAGCCACTTAACCTTGTCAAGTCCACGTTCTCTCCAGGACCAATCAGGAGCCCCTGGGCCTGACAGAAAAAGCCAGTCATCTTTTAGTTTACTTGGAGTCAAGGAAATTCTTCTGATGAGCAACCAAAGTAATAATCCTCTAACTATAGTTAATGACAGGTTCAGAAGATGGAATATATGACAAAACTTAAAACAAAAATCAAACAATGCTTAGGCTGTATGATAGGAACCAGAGGATCTGAAAATTGTCTGTGAGTAACCATTTGGTATTAACATGATGAATTACCTACCTGTGTTCCAGTGGTGCCCCTGAAACCTCACTGTGCTCATACACACGCATACTGCCCCAGATACTAAATTCTACCTCCACCCGAATCCGTTCCTTATTGTAAACCATGTGAGACGAATCTGCACGTCTCCTCCCTGAGTGTGTTTTAATCAGCTGCCGCTCGCTCTTGTAACAGACGCCCTCCTGGGTGTGTCGATGCTCTCATCTCGCCAGCAGTGCTGCCCAGGTGGTTCCTTGTCCGTGTGCGTATGCAGCAGCCTACTTTAACCAGGCTCCTTTGAAGAGATGGTAAACAAGGAGAGCAGACCTGCTTAATTAAAAGGCGAACCTTTCTTAGGCATGCATGATTATGTACGCTCACAGGCTCCAGATGAAAGAATGACTCCGGAGCAGCCGTTCTCCTGCTCTGGCTGCTCCTTGACCATACAACCATCAGTCAAGCATTGTGGCTGAAGAACAACACCCCCGCTCATTTTATGGCCTTTGCCGTGATATCACTTTTAATAAGGCGAATCAATAAGAAATTGAACCATAACAAATAACAATTATTATTATTATTAAAAAAATTATAATTCTGAAATGATTTGAGAACACATGATTTTAAATATCAGGGTGCATTTTATGTAGCCATGTTCGGTTACCTTTGAAAGAAGAGACAGAAAGCTTTGATAGGAAACACGAAGCATGCTCAGTGTTCAGGGCATCCATTTTCAGCTCTTCTTGCCCAGCGCGCTGTTTAAAGGCACTCTAATTATCTGCCACAACTCTGTAGCTCTAGGTGACCATTACTGCATCCTCCCTGCAGCCGACACGATTCAAAATCGCAGGTGTAGCCCTTAAACAATCCTATGGGCAAGTCTGAGTGTGTCTCCTTAGTAAGAACACCTGTTTCCGTGAGGCTGAACCGCAGAGAGGCGCTGGTCCACACTCTGTGCTGCTTGCGTGTTATGATGTGTGGGGCTTTTCTTGTTTCACCTCCCAATGTGGGGGAAAACGTGCTATCGATTTCTTCAGTACTGCTGGTTTTGCTTTAAAAGCAACCAAACCTTAAATTGGTCCCTTGGCAGACTAACCTATAAAGTTTTCTGTAATTAAAATGTATATTAATCTTGATGTATGTTTTATTAAACTATTTTTTCAACAAGCTATTTTTTAAATAAATGTTTACAGAGTTATTAACAATAAAGGAGATGGAAATGTGACAATATCTATGTTGCTGCAGTCTAGGGAGGTAGCGGTACTGTAACTAACTACTGCACTCTAGGGAAAAATGGAGCCAATATCAGCAAAAATGAACCTTTTGGTGCTGACAGGGTGACAGGTAATGAGGTTTGTTCTTAAGAGCAGCAAATTTTATTTACGATGAAGGAGTTTACTTCAATACTTCCAGCTGGAGATATAATTGGGGCCAAGCTTTGCCAGGTACTGGAGCGCAAGATCTTTGTGAAGCACAAAGAGCAGTTTATTGGCTTGAAGATAGCACTCAAGGACTCGTTTAAAGGCCAGAATCAAGAACAAGACTTTCAGATTGCTTAAAGGTTAAGAGTGAAGTTTAACAGAGAATGAGCACATAGTGTAATGATGATTAAGGTGTTCTGTGCTGGACATGTGCTGGAGGGTAAGGATGCCATTTCTCTCTCCTCTGTAGCTAACATGGTCTTCACTTAAAGTTCTTCATATGTCACATTAACAGCCTTTTTACCACAAATTGCCAGCCTAGCGAAGCACACACTGGTATCTGCATCTCCAGTGTCCAAGCTGCATAGTGCAAATTTAATAGTTTCTGATTGGATATAAACTCAAGGAGAATGTAATAATAGTTCGTATACTGTACTGTACAACATGTAATAGAAAAAAAAGCATTTAAACATCACAGTTTTCTACAAATGAGCTTCAGGTTTGCTTGCATTCTCATAAATAATGTGGATGTTCAATGGCTTGGAAATGCAGAAGAAAACATGGCTGATTCAATGTGTCAACAGAAATAACTGAATGCTTTTCGTATCTGAGGTCTGGCCATGGGTGTGTGGCGAGCACTATTCAGTGAGGGCTGCAGGCTCTGCTGGTTTCGGTTACGTCAATTAGAAATGAACCGAACTAACAAAACGGCCATCATTGCCGTCAGGCCATCTGCTGTATTACACTTTGCCCTTGCACCAAGTTACAGTCATGGGAAAGCTCAGCGTCACAGACATGTTCCATCAGCATTGAAATGGCTCCAGCCTCAATGTATCTGGCCATTTCCAGAAACAAGCAGTCCTTGTCTGCCCACATGGGCTCATGAGATTTCAGTTGGAGGATTATCAGGTGACCTGTTATATGTTCATCCATACAGCAGGGATTCACATTGACATTCAGGACTGCGCTTCTTTAATTAACATAATGCATTAACATTTGTATATAGGATTCCCTCCCCACCTCCTCCCCCCCGATACTGGGATGCATTAACTACACAGTGATTACAGCTCTTCAATTATTTTTGTGGAGAAAAAAAATCCAGCATCGATATTTAACAGATTATTGTAATATTTTTTTTTTTTTTGCAAACTGCAATTACACAGATGTGTAAACGCAACACTGGAGTAATTAGTCGTGATTATTATAATTATGCATTGTTTGAACAATAAGAAGACGAAAATAGGCTGAAGGAAAGATAACAGAAAGGAAGGCTCCTCTCTATGGGCACTGACGCGGACTTCGCTGTCCAAATCTGTGTGTTTGACACAGTGGTTATTAAAAACGTCAATCTTACTGACGTGGAAATCTTTCTCTTCGTTCCCAGTTACCCGTTTTAGAAAGCTAAAAATATTTCATGGCACTGTCTATGTCTCGTGGAGTCAATTTCAATAGCAGTCGTCACACAATACACAACAATAAAAGGGGCATTAATCAGGAAATGAGGGCTTTCTCTGAACTGCAAAGAAACATCCACAAATTATATTACCGGGGCCAGCAAATGGATTTTTTTTTATTAAGCAATAATTAAATTAAAAACATAGAATAGGTATCTTGATTTCCGCTGCAAGGTTTGTTCCTCTCCTGAAAAGCCATCCTGCTTCTTGAGTGTGTTCACTCATTATATATATAACATATATACTATATAACATACTGAGTCATGTCATTTTCTGCGTATTGTATAGCTACTAAAGAGGTTGCTCAGTAAAACGTGGCTTAAACGTACGTTTTTTATAGTTTACTATTTAGTTTGATCATTAATGGAACGATTAACGTGAATACATGCCAAAATGAAATACATTTTCCAGGGACGTGCAGTGAGTTATGTGTTTGTTCAGTGTTTCAGTATTTATCTATACAGTCACTGGTGTATCTGATGGTGATAAAATATGTGTACAGCTGGAGATGAGAAATGGTGGTTTAGATGCAACACTGGGGGGGGAGTTAACGACTCCCAAACCTCCTATTCCCATTCTAATCGACAGCGAGTCATTGTGTGCCTCCTTGGTCTCACTGGTGACACACCTGGGGAAACGCCATATTGGGCAGCTGTACATTTACCATCTGTTTCCATGTCAGGCCTCGAAGCCCAAACGGCACTGACACCAGTATGCATTTCCGATTTGAGATTAAGTTTTGGAACCCCCCCCTCGGGGTCTCACCTGCACAAGCAGGTTTTCCCGGTACATTTCTATGACGACCACACACTGCTATAGGTATACAGAAAAGGTTTTTAAACCTAATGGAATCACGCCTATCCCTGCTCATTATTCTACTCCGGTACTCCAGATGAAATGCAAAAGATACTCCTGTAGGCAGCACCTGGGAGCCTGGATCACGTCTCTAACAAAAGGGTACAGGCAAGTCTTATGATGGCGCTTATGTATATTCTGTCAATGTTCTCACTTTATACGGAGAAGGCAGAATTAGATAATCCATATTTATTGTCGTTCCCTTTTCTTGAATAACTGGAGGACAAGCTACAGCAACCCTGAACAAGCTCGGTGGACAGAGAAAGGTGAGAGAAGATGCGCATGGCCTTTTCAGTGCTGGGTGTGACCAAAGTCTCATGCCATTGGAGGGAGGGGGCGGGGTCTGGCAGGTGGGCTGTGATGGGAGGAGAAGGTGGGACTCAGTGCCAGTCACAATGCTATTGGCTTCTTGTGCCAACCCTCTTACTGCTGTGGCGCCGATGTTCCACCTCTCTGTGTGTCCCCCTCTCTTTGTGAAGAGACTGTCCTACATATTTAAATAGAATGCAGCAGAGGGAAAAATAAAATGCCAGAACTCTGTCTGTGGCTAAGGCTAGCAGCCAGAAAGCTAAGAAAAACAATGATGGATTATCATACAGTGACGAGATGGTCAGTGAAAGCAATTCCACTGTCCCTGAAAGAGCCAGCGAGCCTCTGATCAGTGAGCTGGACACCAGAGGCCTTTAAGAGCCAGAGAGATGTATCCCTAAGGGCCTCGGGGTGTCTGGGTGTCTCGACTATTGTGGGAAGATTTCCATGGCAACAGAGGGGCCCATTAGCTTCAAAGGTACAGTTAGTGAATATTAGGGAGAAACAGCGTTCAAAAAGGAAGTCTGTTAGTTTGAAAATAACTTTTTAAGAAATCCATAGAAGGGTACATCACAAATCTACATATCTGACTCATCCAACAGCAAGAAATGTCTTTAATTTCCTGAAAAGGAACCTAATCCTTACGAAACAAAAGAAAATAGAACTTTTCATTTATACATTCCAAGTTATCATTGATTAAATTATTCAATGTCATATGCCCCTTAACGGAAAAGAATAAAAGTACAGTGTTTTTCCATTAAGCTCGGGAGTGCACAAACATCAGCGGGTACATCATGAATAATTAAAACACCTTGGCTGTGATAGGCAGAAGAACAAATGAAGCTCGACATGAAGCTCGACAAGCCTTGTCTTGCGGTCACACCGCGCACAGGTCTTACAAAATGCGGCCCGCTCGCCGTTTGACATTCAGCTCGTTGGCTTTGTGTCTTACATGGGCACCGAGCGTCGGCCTCACGTCATCTTCGGCTCCTCCTGTGCCCAGCGGTCTGCTGTGACAGCACACCCACTCCGTGAGGAAACACTGCAGCAGCCAGAGTCACTGAGCTGGCTGCATATGGATTTCCATCGGGATATTTCATGTTCCCCACTCCTTCTACAAGCTTCTCAAAAAAAAAAAAAATGTCATCAAACAGTCAAAACCGGCCAATGAGACGCACACAATCTGAGACTGACGTGGTGCCTCTGAGTCACCCCTACAAACAGAAAATGCACAATTACTGAATCCGTACCTAACATCTTATTGCAACCAGCACCACAAACGGCAGGGATTGCCTGACCCAAGATCTCTGTGGAATCTATCGTAGCGCAACCAGGAGACTGATTTACTGTCAATATTCACATGCTTTGTGTCAACATTCCTTTGCAGAAACATCCGTAAACTACTTCATATCCTCTGAGACAATTAGTGCAGTGAAGTCTGTGCCTGACGTTCTGAATGAGGAAGAGAAACAGTCAGAACAACAGCGTGAAGCAGTCAGCCCCTGCAGACCGGCAGACATTAGACCACCAGCATCTGACCCAAGGAGCTGAGAGGCAGAAAGCTACACTAATGGGGAATGTGGGGAAACAGCCAGACTGGTGCAAGCGACTCCAAAACAAACAGACAGACGAGAGACACACATTAATCCCCCCCTGGGTTAGAGCAAGAGGCTTTATGCTCCTCCCCCCATGCAATCATGAATATGATAATGAGGGGCTGAGGGGCTGAGCGCCCCCCGACCCCCCCACCATTGCCGCTGACACGGAGGGCTAATGAGGGCTTTTTCCGGCACTTGTGAGACAGGCGCAGGATGATCCTCTTCACCTCGGCCTCTGTCATCCCTCCCCAGTCACATTCGGAAGAACCCGTCTCTCGTGGCACCGTAGCCTAGAGCTGGAAGTAGGGGGGTTGTTGGGGGGGGGCGCAAGGAGCACGGAGCCACGCTATTGGTTAGACTCTGACACGCTGGCTGTCATTTTACCAGCCATGTAAACGTCCCCGCAGTAGTGCATCATCTGAACGGCGATTATTCAGTGTAGTTATGTGCGCACAAAGGCTTATCGTTAATGATACTGATCGTTATGCATGGGAATAAATCACAGATGCACGCATAGATGTTCACTAGAGACGAACGGCGCCTTCAAGCAGAACCCTCAGAGGCGAAGACCGGCAACTGCATAGACACTGATCATAAATCCACTGTGACCTTATGTGGTTCCTAGGTAGAACGCATACTGGGATTTGCATCGCGACAGGTGAACACACAGTGCTGCAGTGGTTAGCTGAGTTACCTCAATCCTCTGGGACTGGAGTTCAGTCTATATGTTTGCATGTTCTCCCCGTATCATTGTGGGATTTCCTCTAGGTGCTCTGGAGTCCAAAAACACGCTGAATTATAAGTAATGCAGATGTAAATGTGTATTTGTGCCCTGTGATGGGCTGGCACCTTGTCCTGGGTTATTCCCTTTTGCCAGTTGCTTCTGGGATAGGCTCTGGACCCCGTGACCCTGCCTAGGAAAAGCGGGGATAGAAAATGGATGGAAGAATGGACTTTCTGCTACGGCAGCCCAACCGAAAACGGTTCTGGCCTCGACAGAAGTGTAAGGCTACTGAGCATATCGTCAGAGTTGATCAGTGCTTAACGGAGCCTCCCTGGGGCAGGCGGGTGACCAGGAAGCAGCAGTGATTAATCCATCATGGAACCATCCACTCCATTCCACATTGTTAGCAATCGGCTCCCCACTGGAATCACGTCGGCTATCAGCGGCAGGTAATTTCCCTCCGTTGCCGCCTCGAAGGTGGCTGACCTGCTTCAGAATGGTCTCACGCGCCCTCTGCGCGTGTCCATGTGGCTGTGTGACTTTTGCAGGCACAGTTTTACAAAGAAGGAGCTAATCTTATCCAGAGGCTAATCCAGAGTGTGCTCCCATCTTGCCGGAATCCATTTGCTCTTCTGCGCTTGTTCACAGTTGTCTGGGCTGAGCTTGGGCTGGTTTATAACCCCCCCAACCCCCGCTGCTTCCCCTGTTCCTCTTTAGGCTCTACCAGCGGTTCTTTGCTCGAAATGTCAAAATGAAAAATGTCTTAAGGTCCAAATGCTTCAGTGGCCTGAGCTGCTGCTTCACATTAACCTCCTTTATCCCCTTCGCTCTCATCATAGAGGAGGAGTCCGGACTTTATCGACCGGAGTGAACTTCCTCACCAGAGGACACTCTCTCTCCTACACAAACACACACACTTTCCTACATAGCAGACCTGCCATTTGATGAGAGAGGAATCATAGTATATATCCATCACTGCTGCATAGGTTCATGTTCTTACATTCTTTATAAGAGGTATATTGCATTATATTACTAATTTTCCCAGCAAATCCTGTGCCTGTGTATCTTGCGTATATCGGCTATGCCATGGTTTAGGTAGGCTCTTACGTCGCTTTTTCACTAGCATACAGGAACCAACAGTACTCAAATCATGCCACAAAGAAAGACTAGTTCCAGCATGGTTCCAGCCTGCTTCGGTTTTCCATCGCAGAAAGCTCAGCTCGCATCTAAGCATTGCAACAGAGCAACAGTGACAGTAATAATATTCTTCATTATTGTTTTTCACGTGTGTCTGTTAGTAGGTCTGTGGGAATCGCCATCTTATGTTAGCATCAAACGCTGTTCTGCCATACTTTTTAAGGAAGAAATTTTCAGGATTGCATCAGCACATGACGACGTGTGATACTAATAATGGGGAATATATAGAATATTTCCCTTTTCCTTTCACATAATCTGTACTTTTCGAAAGAGATCACTGTCCCTTTCTAGTCCCTAGCAGGACGGTATCAGAGTGGCTATGGGTCAAGTACGGCTTGCATACTTTGCAATGGAAAACCGTCTGCCCGGTTTCCGGTGGAGGTGGAAAAGCGGCATCAGCCGGGGAAGCCGTGATAACCTCACAGAGAACGTCTCGGCCGTGGCCTGGGTTTGCGCAAAGAAGGAGAAGAAAAAGAAAATTTAAAAAATGAGTACAACTGCTGTCAGAACTGAACTGAAACTGTGGTGTAAACCTATTTTGGTAGCTGAGATGCGGGCAGAGTAGGCCGGAGCCCCAGGTAAGGCACGGCTAAGGCATGGCTAAGGCAAGGCTTCGGCGCCACTGACGGGCCCTGCATAAGCTGAGACCGCCTCTTATCGAGCAGCACCAACGTTCCAGGGAGGCTGACACTGTCGAGGTCTAGGGACGCTCTTCTTTCATATTCGGACACAGTAATGCCGGTGTGTCTTTATTTTTAGGCGCAGCTTATAAAGGAAAGTTTTATATATATACATGCACACAGGAACATGTGCCAAAAATAGCTTTGCTGCTCCCTCAGCGGCAAGCAGTCCCCTGAGGCTGCGGAAGGCTGATAAGTTTCCGGGAGAAATCATGCTTTTTCTTGCTCTCTTTATTAGGGACTTTAGAAGCTGCCATGTTACCCGCCGAACAATGACCCCAGAAGACTAGAAATCAACCTGCAATTATAAGTTTAAAAGCCGCTGGTGCAGGCCAGCTGGATCCGCCGGCAGCAGAGTTCTGGCGGGGGTGCGAGGCTGTAAAAAGCAATTATTCCACAATGAAATAGAAGCTGGAGTGACGAAATGAAAGGTTCTGGGCAAAAAGCATCACCTGTGTGCTGGTTCCATTAAAGGAATGGAGCGTCATGGAGTTTCAGAAATACACCTGCCCCCCCAGGCCCCACCTCTCCCCTTTTGTTTTCATCCTTTCATTTCATCCCAAAGAAACCTGTTATGCAGTGGATGGGCCAGATTTCTGCTCTAGGTCCTTATTGGGGCATGTAGGATGCCTCTGAGTGCCCACCACCCCCCCAAACAATAAATATTTGGGGGCTTCGAATTTGACTTCCTGTCCTGTCTGATTGGACTTCCTGTCCTGTCTGGTTTGACTTCCTGTCCTCTAGCAGCAGTGCCATGTGATAGAGATGCACGTGTGACTGTTTTGTGATCTGTGCTCGGAGGCTTCCTAACACACCAAAATAAGACCCCCCCGAACAGCAGGGATAGTTCAGGTATATTTCACAAGCCTTTTCTCTTCCTCTAAAAAGTGACAAATTATAGCAAGGAGAGGAGAGAGGGAAAAGAAAACACAGAAAGTGACTGCAGGAACCTCACAGGTGCCAGAGACAAAATCATTAGTGGTATGATCCACAGAAGACCCTCAGACTGATACACCTACACAAGGGGAGAAACTTTATCTCACCCCCCCGAACTCCACTGCGCGACTGCCATCCCATCATCATTCTGCTCACACCCCGCCTCTCTCCAGCCCAATCCCAACCTGAGATGATGACTAGACAGGAATTGCAATGCAGCAGAATAATATCACCCCCACGGCACAGGCTGCGTGATGTTACGTAACCGCGAAGATGACGTGCAGGGGGACTCGTGTCGCCATGGCAACCCTTGCCGTGACACACATACATACATATATTCGCGCCATGAGTGATGTTAAATGCCTAATCGTTCTGTCCATGCTCCGGCAAACACACGTGTGCAATTATGCAGAATAAACTGACGCAGGTGAACGTCACTGAAAGAACGTCACATGGAGATCCCTCATGTCTGACCAGTACAGGCTTGGCTCCTTTTCCAGTGCTCCAGTGACCCCTGCCCATTCCACGAGACACTTCCAGCAGAAAGAAGACTTGTGGTCAGTATGACTTCAGGGGTTGACATACTTTTTTTTTTAAACTTCCCCTATTTTTTGTCGTCCCTGTCACAGGGCCTTCATGCGTCAATGTTGACGTTGACACCTGTGAAGCACCAAGGATTGACGTGGCTGTCCTTCGGCCACACTGATAACCATCTCGGGATTATGAGGCATCATTCTCAGGACTTTTTTATAAGTGTGAAGCAGAGATATACCATTGTTGGGGATTTTTTTAAGACTTTAAATTCCACTTAAGTACCCAGTGACATTACTGTATGACAAGGTCAAGCCCCAGATGCCCAAACTGTGTGTGCATCTTTTGACAGAAAAACAGCAGCTTTCCTGCCAGGTCTATGATTGTGATTCGTCTGAGCGAGGCTCACTTAGGTGGTAACTTTGCCAGCTTTTAGGTAGACTAGCAGGGGGCGGTGTGGAGTCTATATGAAAGGCCCAGTAGTAAGCAGAAAGGGGCTGTTTCATTTTTGCTGATATTTCATTTAAGAAGCCTGACTTACACTAGGGACTAGGGACACTACTCCATGCCGATCCGTATTAAGGCCTGTGTTAATCTTTTCCCCTTTTTTTAATGTAGTCCCCTTTTTCAGCACTCACAGATTCTGATGTTGACGTATAGCTGGAGTCACAAAAGTTGCTACACTTCTCTTCCATTCCCTTCATGCACTTTGGCCAGAGCTTATGTCAAAGCCTATAATGACACTTGGAAAAAAAGGCTCCTTTTTTATACAGTAAAATCCCGTTATAATGGTCTTTGAGGGACCTGGCAAAACAGTCCGTTATATTCAGTGAAGCACCCAGGGCAACATGTGTGACAGAGGGAGCTTGTAAACACACACACACACACACACGGGATTCGAACCCCATAGGTGTGAGACAACAGCACTACCAGCTAAGCCCATCTGCTGTGTCTCCACCTTCCACTCTTTAATTGACTCAATAGGATGGTATTAAAAACCATCAGAAGACTCAAGAGTCTTAATGGCCCAGGTTTTTAAGGTGTTAAGGGCTCAGACTTGGTTATGGATAGCAAGGACGAGTCCCCACAATCCATGTGTGTTTAGGACATCTGGGGGTTCGGGGCTGATTTGGTCCCTACCAACGTTGAAACCAAACCTACGCCCTTGCATTTCTCACACTTGTTAAATGGACTGGCAGCCCAGAAATTATTTTAAATAAATCTTTATTAAATGTTGGGGGGAAGGTGGGAGGGGGGGGGGAATTAAAATTGG
>JABFDZ020000082.1:682759-694883 GCA_019775955.2 Pollimyrus isidori
GTGATTGGTTGATTAGATAATTGCATTAATGAAAAATTGAACAGGTGTTCCTAATAATCCTTTAGGTGAGTGTATAATGCATTACACATGATTACTTTAGGTGTTACCAAAACTAATTATGCCAATATCAGTGTTGCATTGGTGAAATAAAGCAGCCATGACAGATGTGTTTCGTCTACGATGGCCACCAACAGGCTCTTCTTTTCCCTCAGTTTATGATATTGCTCTCAATGCAGAAAGTAACTGATTAAGCGCAAAACAACCTACATCTAAAACCTATTCGGCAAATGGCACTAAAAACCGAAGCCTAACAAGCAGTGCACTTAACTGGAAAGATCCTCATTTTAAGGTATTACCTTTCAATAAAATAAGACAAATATTGCAAATCAGGTTTTTTTTATGTGTTGAACTGTCTGGCATTTTTTAAAATTAAATAAACCAAGTCACAATGATTACTTACCTATCCTCTCTATCAACTTCCCCAATGAGACACTGACTGAATGTTGTGCTGTGAATGTTTGGGATTCTGTGCATTGTCACGACTGAAGCCCCAATGCTTGCCTTGTTTAGCATTGAATACTGTAGGTCTCTCTTGAAAACCTTTGCTCATACTATTGTGGCCACTTCATTATGTATACTTGTGGGTACAGCTGAATATATGCAATATGCAGAAGTTAAATTGCTGTCAAATTACTAAAGCCGACATGCATGATGTAAGCGATCTTAAACATGTTATGACTGTTGGTGCCAGAATCTCCGAACTAGATACCCTCCTGGGATTTTCACAAGCTACAATGTTTAGAGAGTACAGAGAATTACATGACAAAAACAAAACATTCGATCAGCTGCAGTTCTGTAGCTGAAAACACCACGTTAGTGAGAGATCAGAGGAGAATGGGCAGTCTCCTTAAAGACAGGAGGGCCGGAAGTGCAGAAATAACAGCTCAGTATAACAGGGATGAGAAGGAAGGCTTCTCTGAATGTGCACCTCAGTAACCTGTGATGTGGTTTTGGAGGCAAGGGGCTCCTACATTGTACTGTGCAGTTATTACCTCACTGTAAATAATTACCGATAAAAAGCGATCAGATAGTAAGGTGCAGTATTTAGGTAACCCTGCTATGGGCTGATCCTCTGCATCTTTTGGGCTGGCTGGAGACGGGGGTGGGTTTGGCTGATCTCTTGTGTTTCCATGGCAATTCATCACTAGCCCCATGCCTGCAAAGACCAAGCGAGCCTGATAGGACTGATAACCTTGTTAGAATTTAAATAGAGTCAGCTGGGTGGGTCATGGGGAATTAGGAAGTCTGATGTTTGCTCTTTGGGGAAAATGATGTGAGACACACTGTTTGATTAAAGTACGTGTTTTTACTTTCTGTAGCTGGAGTGTTTCTTTAGGGGATTTGGCCTCATTCTGTGCTTGTTTTCATCCATAATGAAGCCTCTGGATACACATTGCTGCCCAGCTTTATTGTCTTGCCTTGTGACAGGCCCCACATTTGACTTGGTGTAGTCATAGTAACATGTGGACAAACCTAATCGGGAAATACATATGTGTGTTTAGTACATACAGTTATGATAATAAGGATGAGTCAAGATGACTGTGTACTTTGGTCTCATGCTAAACTGTATGGTAGGGCAAGGATTCTCCATTACCACTCAAGTCATGGTGAAAATCTCCGCAATAAAACTATTTCAGGCTCTCAAATGCAGGCATTGTATATTTCAGAAGCCAAGATAGGATTGAAGAGCTATCATGTAGCCAAACTGCGCCTGAGTCTCCCTTCTGGAGAAGCTCTAGAGTGTTAGCTTCAATGTGACGCGTCTCTATCTAATCCGAGATACAGATCCCAGTCGGCAGTCTATCGATTGACGTCTCTCCGGAGACCTCGTGCGTGGTGGCATATCAGGCAAAGGCAGCAGTGAAGATGGGACCTTTCACTGCGAGAGTGTGCCCTTATTGAAGAGACAGGAAATTACCACTTTTCACGCGAGGAAGCTGGCAGCCATATCTCTGGCAGGGCTGTCCATCTCAGGAGGCTTCCGGTCCATGGCAGAAGGAAAGATTAACTCCAGGAGTATCTCTTGGGTCGACTTTGGAGTGTGGATTTACCTCAGCGCACGCGATTTTATGGCTGCACTGCGAAGTCACACGTGTCGAATTTCTCACTTTTCGCAATGTCATTTATAAACGTACATTTACTGGAAAGTAACCAGGGGACTTGCCTAATTGTTGATGCAGGTTACAGTTAAAACCACTCAGAGACACAATCTCCTGCAGTAAACATTCGCAGCAGAATGGCTGGTCGTACAGAAGAGGTAGGTGACTTACCACTTGGCACCATCATGGGATGCCATGTTTCCAACAAGTCAGTTAATTCTGCTCTGCTAGAGCTACCCTGGGCAAGTGTAAGTGGAGTGATTGTTTAGGTCAAAACATCTAGGAGCAGTGATCAGCCAGAGAAGCTCATCGAAAGGGAAAGGGCCACCCAACATCAATACCCAACCTGAATGGTAGTAAATCCCACCAGCAACGTTAACACATTTAAGAGAGAGCCTTCCCAGAAGAGCAGAGCAAAACGGGACCGACCAGCTTCATGCTAATATCCTTGCTTTCGGAACGAGATGTTAGGCAAGCTGGTGTCCACATAATAACCCTATAATAACCCTATAACACATCCTGAAAATCTTGTAAGCCATCATAGCTTGTGGCTGATGATAGGATGAGTTAAATGATACAGTATGAACCATACCTGTAATGACATTAAAAAACTCACATGGTCTTCAAGCAAGAAACACAGATCAAGCCCCCATCTATTGAAATCAATCAGACTCTCAACACACCTGCTGGGATGGTGTCTCTGGGCTTGAAGTTTGGTTTCAAACCTAGGAGACTTAATACCTCATGTATCTGTAACGAGAGCCGAAAATGACATGCCTCATGAGGGACTCATTACCCTATTTTCTCAACTTGAGATTAGCTACCACATCCTACCCCTGTGCTTGATATAATTGGCCTCCATCGAACCTCAATTCTTCCCCTGCCCTGAGACTTCCCCCTCTTACTTTGTACTTTCTCCCTTTATCTGATGGAAAAAATTTAAATGAAAAACACAGAAGTACTGAAAGCCCAGAAAAGAAGCGAAGCGAGGATGTAGATGTAGAAAACACACTGAGCATGAGAGGCTCATATTTATTTGATGACCATGTGTTCCTTTTCACACATGGAGTTTGGTCTTGATTACAAATTCAGTGTAAAATGTAACACGGTCAGGCCATTGGACGGCATGAGAGATGCAAGCGAAAAGGTGGTGGTGGGGGGGGGGGGGGGTTGATTGAGCTCGGTGATGGTGGGGGGGGGGATTTTAGCAGAGCTCTCCACTTGACGCTTTGAAAATAAATTGGATTAGATTACATCTTTTTGATACTCTGGCCTGAGGAAATGCATTAAGACAAGAAAGTGATGAAGGCCGCAGGCCCAGGTAGGAGTGCGTATGCAGCGGCGCCCTTGAAAGTGCGTATCGAGCAGGAGTGACACCTTCGTCTTCTCCATGTTCTTAAAGCCGATGTGGATGTGGGTGATATGCCTGCTGTTGTGCTTTTGTAATTCGCCACTGGAGCTCATACTCCACTGCGGTTCACGTCTGTGTGTTTCACGTGTGCGGTTTCCTTAACGGCAGATAAGCTTGGTTCAGCGCCCTTTGCCATTTCCTTAGCTAGGTAGTATAAGAAATATGGCGAAATGAACATTTAATGAATGCCATGGTTAACATGTTAGAGCATGGGGTGTACAGGTTAATACCAGGTGAGGAATGCAAACTGAGACACTTTGAGCGACACGTGAAGGATTTTTGTATTTAAATGAATATGGTCCAAGTCATTCAGATTAATATTCCAGACTGCAGTTTACAATTATCCTTGCGCTCATTTCCTCAGATATATATTTAACAAACCCATTCACGCTGAGTGCCGTGTTGATGGGTCTTGGTGCGCTTTGGTTACAAGCCCATTCTGAGCAACCTGCGTCCCCTCATCTGCCGTGTCGGTACCTCGTATAAAGATGTTCAGCCTGCCGGAAAGATGGCACCTCCTCCATTGTGCGGGAGAAAATAAAAATACAGAAAAGCAAACGGCATCACTTTTAGAGCAGAAGTCAACTGGGGAAACTGAACAGACACAAAATCCCAGGTAACTGAGCCCGTGGCTAATGGCATCACTACCTACACGTTCGGCCTTTTATCCCTGTCATTTGTCACACGGCAGGCGCTGCCCCTTTAAATGGTCCGAATGCATCGTGGCAGTTAAATGTGTGACACCCGAATCCGGAGATGGGGCGCCTTTCTTACAGGAAGGCACCACAGTGTCACGGCTGAGCTGCAATAATTATTCTTGTCCTTTTTTTCCCACTTATCAAAATGTCAGTGATATTTTTGATTTCTTTGTTGTATTTCATGCTGTGTTTGTCTCAATGTCATCATCCCTGAAAATGGAAACTTTAAAATAAAACTCTATGTTTGGCAGTCAAGCTCCTGCATCACATGGTTCTGTGTCACATGGTGCTGTGTCACACGGCCTTGTGTCACATGGTTCTGCAACATACTCCCCCTGCTTCTATATCACAAAACCTTAGAAATGCACTTCTGATAAGATACTGGGAACAGATGGATAACAGCACTGAAACCACAATGGGACCCAGGTAGTTACTAGTGGTAGAAATCTCACCCGACTGGTTTTAAATAATCAAACAAAATTCATTCCCTTGACACCAGAAAAATAAAATGCCCAGATTCAGTTGGGACTACTGCATATTTTTAACAGGCCACAATGGATGATCAGGTTATTAAATTTAATGGGTCTTTAGGACAACCAGACTGAAACTGACCTTTTTTCAAAAACTAATTTTCTGTAAAAGCAAGGACTATTAAAGCCACAGGAGCTGGTGCTGTTAACTGTGGCTGAGGTTAACAATCTGGATAAGTACACACAAGATGGGAAAAACCGTAAGAAAAAACAGACACACAGCTGGAACTTAATTGGGTATCACACCACTGAAATACTGGGCTGGGTGATGTCACTGTGATCATTAGATATCATTAGTGTGCCATATTCTCAGTGGCCAGTTTACTATGTATGGCTGCCTACAACCCTGATATAGGCAGCACTCAAACAGGTCAACAGGTTCACGTACAGATGTCTGATCCAAGCAATTTAGCATTCCCTAGACCTAATTTTCACGCAGCACAGTGTCGAGAGTCTGCAGAGAAGGTGTGACGAGCAAAAAAAACAGCACCACCCAATGGGACACATTCCTGTGGCTGATCACACTGTGTTAATGAGGGAGGTCAGAGGAGAACGACCAGACTCATCAGAGCTAACAGGAAGGCCACAGGTGCACAAATACCCCGAAGGCACAACTCGTAACCCCCTAGCAGTTCCAGAGGCAAACATGGGTCCTGCATGCTGGCTGTACCTAAAAAAGTGGCCTGTAAGTGTACGTCACACTCAGGATGTAACATGCCGGTTACTGAACACTGAACATATAACCTTGAGAAACTGCCATAGAAATCTGTGATGCACCGAAGTGTATAAGAAAATCAGCACTGATTATCACCCATCCAGAAAGTATAAATGACTGGATTTATGAATACAGTATACTGATATTTACCATTTAGCATAATGACCAAATTGTAATTACCTCCCCCCTTTGCACAAAATAAATGAATCTGCAGAGTGGGAAAAAATGTCAGTCAAGATAAGCTGAGATGCTGTGAAGAACATGACTGATTACTGAAACTGGATTTTAACAAAATTTGGCACTGTTTTCCACTGGATAATAAACCATAATCAGATAGCAGTAAATTACAAAGAGTGCATTTGACCCTTCCCTTATCAGTGGTATGGCTGTTACTTTTAAAATGTAGCTCTCTTATAATGAGCTACATCCTTTTTTTGGGGCTGGCAGTGTGAGTGTTTACATCCCAGACAAGGATGAGCACACTTAACAGGAACCTCTGGTTGGTTCAGTGAACAGCCAATTGTTTTTCGCAAGTCCCCAGGAAATGCTAGGGCAAGAAAGATTCACCCATTAATGTCATTTCAGGTTCAGCAGAGTCCACAGATCTGCCCGTGCCGGTTCATTCAGACTGACATGTGCTGTGGTCATGTGACCAGAAGGACCACCAATAATAGCAAAGATGTTAGGTTATCCAAACTGGCATTGCACTCCTACGGGAATGAGGTGGCAGTCAGCTATTTTAAGCGCGTCAACAGCTGGACATGTCTGCTTTGCTCAGGATGACATGGAAGGCAAGCAGATTCATGTATGACTTGGAACCAGCTCTACGGAGTAGGTGTGTAAAACTACAATAATACATGGAGAAATGTCACCTGACAAGGATTTGAAACCATGCTAATAATGTGAACGCCATCAGGTTCTTTTAACGCTCCTCTCTCCATAGGGAGACTTTCTGAAGTGTGCTGTGCATGACAGCAATAGGAAGCCGTTTGCACTATGTATTCTGACATGACCTGTTTGAAATTCTGCTAAATAATGAAATCACTGGTGACTCATTAAGGAACTATTTGGAGAGGCTGAGTTCTCCTTAAAATCAATCACGTTGGAGAAGGAGCTATTGAACAGAGAATAATTTAGGTGCTGCTTTTTGCAGACTGATGTCTGTGAGTTAACTTCCCCCATTCTTGCCCACTGATCAGTTAATTAGCCGTCAGCCATTCCACGAAGGCTCACCCTCCACCCATATCCCATCAGCAGCTGTGTGCTGCACATCTAGGGCGAGACCTGAGGGGCGCTGCCTTGGTTCTGTCCGGCCTGTGCCGTTGGAGCGGTACCTTCTAGTCCGGCCTTGAATATTTCAACGTTCCTTGTTAGTTAAAAAGTGCTGAAGCAGTCCAGCTCAAATTTATTCCTATCTGAAACTTTCTGCTACTCACAGCAATTAAAGCCACTGGAGGTCAGTCCAGACTAAACCGTATCGACTGCCTTCCTCTGACAGTAATGCTTACTGTACACTTAACTTAAAACAGCATCAGAGTGTGCGTAGGCACAAAGCAAGGAAAAAATAAATAAAAGGAAAGAGGAAAATAAACTGCCATTATAGGGGTTTCCTGGTTCCGGTCTTACTCTACAAATACCCAGAAACTTGAATTAATGATTGAGAACAAATAAGAGCCACTAAACTTTTTTAACAGCATGAATACCGAGAGCAAACATAGGAATCTGACCTTCAAAACCGGGAACTGTGGAATCCGATTTAGAAATGCAATAATGTACTACAGTAAAGTACATGACCATCAAGATGCAGTTAAGCATGTGACGGTTGATGAAGGCCAGCTGTGGGCTGGTGTTGCGGCCCACAAAACACCGTCACGGCTCAGAAACTCACCGGTGACCTTGAGCTCGGTGGTGCGGCGAACAAGGAAAGTGCCAAACTGCAGCTCGCAGGTGTAATTCCCGATGTCGTCCTCGCGGACTTCCCGTATGGACAGGAGGTCCCGTTGACGCAGGATGTTCTGTCTCCACTGCTTGGGCTGACACTCCTTGGAAAGACAAACACAAACCCAACATTGTGGCGCACTGTGCAGCATGGATATTTCATCTTTAGCACTGACATGGCATTCAGCTCTGACACAATACGGTACAGATGCCATTTATAGATCCCATTGTAGGAAATGCATTGTATGATTCTGGATAACAAACCATAATGAGTTTTAATTTATTTCTTATTTCCTCTTTTTCTCCCTATCTGAAACAAACCATTATGCAATTACAAATCTCCCCGTCAAGTACAACACCCAGCACCTGACAGAGAGGAGCGGAACCTGATGCGGTGTGTGTCCTATCAGCTACATTCTTCCTTTTGCCATATGTGCTTCGGTCTTGTTCTGTAACGTGACGTCCTTGTAGGACAGCATAATTCACTTAATTCCACCCACAGCCCTGTGGGCGTTAGCAAGTTTTGCGGTGGAATCCAGTACCCTAATCTCATACTCTGAACAGAATGTGAATATTACATATACAGTAAGTATTCTGATGACCAGTAGATCGACAGGCTGTAACTCTTCTTACCTTTACATTTATATATTAAGCAGACACTTTTGTCCATAGTGGTATACAGGTGAGGCAGATGAAACATCTTGAGTCTCGAGTATACGGATGTCAAGGAGCCAACAAAGATTCCAATGATTGACCATTAACAAGTGCAAGGCAGTACTGGAGTGCTATATAAACATCAAGCATCAGAAAAGCTATTTAGGTAAATAAATACCAAAATTATCTATGACACTTTTCCACTGACATACAGGAACCGTGTTTCCCGCTCGATTCGCTTTTCCACTCCACAAGGGTCAGATCTGTAAAAGCATTGCTAGGTTTGGAGAGCGACAGTGATTATGTTAGCATGAAGTGCTACAGTAGTAGATTAAGCATTTTCTTGCGTAAATTTGCATTACGAATGCATTTTGTTCAACTGGTCCATAGGGTTGGAAATTTTCAGGTTCTGATTTATTGTAAATGCATCAATACATCATGATGTCCAATACTACTACTAATGAATTATATATAGGATATATAGAATAATTTTTTCGTCCCCATGCATATTGATGAAGAACACTGGTATCTCAGTCGGATAGTGGCAACCCAACCAGTTCAGTTTAGTCATGCTTTTGCCTCTGCTAGTAAGCAGTCACATGTCAGACAGGTCACAAGTCAGGCACGGCTTGGATCTTGGTGGCAGTTGTAAAGCCCCACAATGCTAAATGCAAAATCCACAAGACCATCCAGCAGTGGGAACACAAATCTTTAAATTTTTTGCATAATGCGAGTTTTTGGAAGAACTTGGAGTTCAATTTCATAAAGAGAAGTAAGATGATGCTTCCCCACATAAAACTGCATTAGATAATAACATCATCAGCGACTCCTTAAGTAACCATTTAGCGTGGCTGCATTCTGCTCAGCTAGCATGTGGCGGGAATCGTGAGGGAAGAAGCATCGCGGGTTCCGCTCTCCAGCAGAAGAGCCCGCGTGAAGATAAAAGACAAGAACTCGCCTCTCTCCAGTCCGCCCGCGCTCACGGCAAAGAAAGAGCTGTCTGTTCTCCCTCGACACAGTCCAAACACTCCGGGAGGCAGACCTGCAGGCCCTCGCTAGCTTTTAATTTCATTTACAGTGAAACCGGAGGACAAATGGGGCCACATAATCCTGCCCTGATCTGCTGGAAATGAGCCGGCCTCAGCTCCCCGCTGCCGGTTCATTGGAGGGGGCGCCCCCGCTGGTGGGGTCCATCCCCAGCAGAGCAGAGGTGAAGCCAGGTAGCTTTACTCATCTGATCGTCTCACGTCACCGGTTTACCCTCCGGAGACCTACCGCCTCCCCCGCTGAACTAATCTTTTCCTCTGCAGTCGCTTCACAGTCTGCATATGCCATTCGTGGAATCTGCTTTTCCAAAACAATGAACATTATCTCCCCACGCTTCCAGCCTCCCTAGACTCACAGCCCCGGAGATGCCGAGCCGAGAAGAGCTGGGTATCACGACAGTGCCAAGTATGTTAAAGGTGAGGAAAGTCCCCGCCGCATCATTATCATTTCTGTTTACACTGAAATCCACTGGCACTTAGCCTTTCTGCTGGCCTTCGGGCTCTGAGGGCACTGCGCCGTTTATAAAGTACAGTAAACACGGCGCGCAGAAGAATTCCTGCCTGTTAGATGGGACAGAGCCATTAGGTGATACAGGGCCCGGGTCCTAGAGGGCACATCGGCCTTTGTCATACGCTGAGCTGGGGGAAGGGTGAAGCTGGGCATTCATGCCCAATGAACGACCCAATCCCCCGGGATCACTGGGAAATGGCAAACGGATCATGATCCTGGCACAGAGACATGTTCAGTCAAGCGTACAGCAAAGGGAGCCACATCGATCCTCGCTCACGTAAAGGTTACCTGTGTAAGGCTGTTAGGAGGCTGCAGCTCTGAAGTGTGAGCGGCATTGGTACAGACCAATACCAACGACTGGGACGTAAAGGGGCTTTCAACTTTTCAGACAAACCACCACTAATGGTCAATGGTTTTAAGGTAAAAAAGGGCCAGAGATACACAAGGCTGCACATGCACTTTGGTTTGGATCCATACTTGATACCGTGGTAATAGTGTTGATTGTAAACCTATGTGTAGGACTACGCCTATGGTGGTGTGAGTTTAGACCCTTACTTAGTACTATGGTAATGGCTATTGTGAATTTAGAGACTTACTATGGTAACGATGGTGTGAGTTTAGACCCTTAGTATTGCAGTAATACTGATGTGTTTGAACCCTTACTTAGTACTACAGTAATGGTGGAGGTGGCGAGTTTAGACCAATACATAACAATGGTAATAGTGACCCCCTAGTGTGACTCTTACCTTGTACCAAACAATGATGGGGTCCTTCCCGGCCTGTACGTAGTCCTCGATATCTGGACAGGTGATCTCCTTGCTTTTACTCAATTCAGCCTTCTCAAAGTACCTCATTTTGGAATTGTAGCACAGGTCGGTGTCGTTTTCCGCCACGGTCAAAGACATCGACACCTTCATACAGTAAGTGGAATTCCTGCAAAACACAAACGGACAAATGCGTTTCATTAATCAGTGGTTTCAAAAGGCCTGCGAATGTGGCTGAATAAGATTACAGACAAACATTACAGATGTCCCCTATTTCACCACTGAAATGTGATTCATACAGTTCAGCTGACAAGTCAGAAGTCGCTATGACACTATAGCTGTGAGCATGACACACTTCAGCTTTGATAAGAGCATTTACTAACCAAATCTCTCCTGATTGCCTTCCAGCAAGGAGTCAGGGAATCATTTTCAGACTTTCCAACACTGGTTTAGCTTTTTTCCTTTTTTTTGTTTAATTCCCTCTGGAGAATTTCTATAAAACACTTTGTGAGAGAAATGTGCAATATCAAATGGCATTTAGCAAGATTAGTCTGATATGACTACATTTAGCTGGACATTTCTCAGAATGCCGCTATCCTGCTGACCTCCCTGCTCACTATTGCCCTGTGATGGGGGGTGGCCGTCTATTTAATTGCTATTACAATTCCATCCGCTTCTGATGTCGGTAGTATGTATTAGCCCCGTTGGGGGCAAATCAATTATGATGATCCTTCGAAACTGAAAGCGAAAGAGCAAGGAACAGAGGTGACATATCAGCCAGGCTTTGGCCCACAGTCCTCAGTCGTCCCCCCACCCCCTCTAGATGTCTCCTCCTCACATTCGCTCGCTCTTCGGTCTAGCAACATAATATTTTACAGTCTGCATCTTTTCCCCTGTTTTTTTCCTTCCCTCCCTTTTTAGGAACCACTGGCACACGAGCCACTCCCCAGTTTAGCAGTAATAATGTGCCGAGTCGGTTTACAGTGCCGCTGGATGCAATTACGGCGCCGGCTGAATTTATTGGGGAGGGCGCCGCAGAATGTTAATGCGAGAGCGGTGGGGAGCGCTCAGCCGCCCTCCGATTGAGGAGCAGCACCGCGCCTCCGCGGCGAGGCTGAAGGAGCGCCGCCTGACTCAGGCGGGAAGCGAGGAGCCTAATGAGCTGAATCCAGGAGCACGCGGCACAGGTGCGACTTCCCCCGCGGTGCTGGGCCCAGAGCCTTCCTACAGCAGAAGTCAAGGGACGATTTCCCTTTCACTGTGGCTCCTGTAACTGGAGCAGCAGCTGGCTTGGCAGTCAGGCAGCCGTACTGGTGAGCAGGACTGGTGAGGAGTCCTGGCTGAGGTCCCAGACCAGAGACGACTGCGGAGAGAGACATCGAACCCGAGCTTCCTGATAATTTACAGCGCAACGCCCAGCTCCTAAAGTTTAAAAATGGCAACAGGCTCCGGGTATGAGCTTCAGCTAAACAAGTATATAATGCACAGTAATTATATTACACCGATGGAATTAGCATATTCCATCATCTACGCTACATTAACCTGACTGTATTCACCTGTCTCTGCTTATCAGGGTAACAGTTTCGCCTCCTTTCATTAAAGAATATGATTTTGTTGGTCAATTTCTGCTAATTAGTTCAATACCCCAGAGTAACATTAAGACGGGGGGTGTGTCAATTTCACTCTACAATCTAACCC
>JABFDZ020000082.1:706158-726878 GCA_019775955.2 Pollimyrus isidori
CTATAATGCCACCTTATGGGCCATTTAGCAGAATGTGGCATATAAAGCAGACTCCCCGTCCATCTGTAGCCAATGCCTGTCTGACAGGTCACAACCTGAGAAACCGAATTTCTCAGTTCATCCCAAGGAACTGATCTCCTGGCAGCTAAGTGTGATCGGTACCTTCAGAAGAGGAGCCTGGGATGAGTGCGCTGATGTACGCCCCCCCCACCCGCTGTGCTAAGCGTCAAATGGAGCGGCTCCGGCCTTCATCCACAGACCTGTCCCGCAGAGAGTCTGTCTCCGCGCCGAGAGGCCATAGCAGGCATCAAGATGTGCCTTGTTCCAGTCATGAGTACCGCTTATGAGTTTGACAGGCACATACACTCATGTTTACGATTCAGCCCCCTAAATATACTGCTGAGAAACAAATTCTGAGGGTTTAACGTTACAGCTGAATTATTCAACAGACAGTAAAAAAAATGAATTATGCATAATCACTACAGAGATATTTCCATAATGTCATAATCTCTATAAAATGTTGACATTCTGGAAACGGATATTTTACTCATAATGATGCTGCTAAGTTGACAGAGAGCCTCTGAGGTATGATCGGTCCTTTTATACAGAATAATAAAATCATCAATATTCTCCAAAGGGAAATCAGTCAGACCACATCTGAATGGGAGCAACCTTTACAAACACTTTACTTCCTACGCCAAGCAACATTGACACATTTTGCAACAAGATAAAAATGGAGTGCCTTCAAGGTGCCGTTCAGCATCACTTGTAGCCTACATTCACCTAAAAGGCTTCTTTTGGGTTAAGATAAAATGTCTTTAGCTCTTTTATTGAGGACAATGTGAGGAATGACCACCAATGTTACAGAAAAACTATATTTATGCCATACATATAAATAGAGTTGATACTGAAGAGATTTGGAAATCTATGTCAGCCGATTCTTCCTTGGCTGTCCAGCCTTTCCATCTCCCACAAAACGCTCAATGGAAAGTTATCCTGAGAGGCTTCAGGCTCCCTGTCACTTTGCTCCTCCATGTGGGGGTGGGGGGGGCTTTGTGTGGAACCTAGTATGTTAAAACTAAGGATTGCCAGTCTGAACTAGTTCCATTTTCATTGAAAAGACAATAGAACTATATTTTCCTCTTTTGGTAACACTTTGAAGTAGAATTTCATTTTAGCAGTAGTTGCAGAGTCCCACTTAGACCAGAGGCAAATGAGCGGCAGAAGCTGGGAAACGTTCTTGGGAGCACCAAATCTCACATAACAACACAAATAACGCAGAGGCCCCGGTGCCACACGTGCAATCTGCTTGCTGCCACTTCCAATTAAAACAGATTACCATTCCTCCCATAACAAAACACTTCATCTGCCTTTTAAAGAAGTAGCATCCCTCTAATGCGATTAAGTACCCCTGCAATTTCATAAATCACAGCAGCCGGCTGCATCTACGCATGCACTACTCTTTTCTGGGATGCCAGCACAGGCCTTCTGAGTGTATGCAATACATGTACAACACCTGGGTGTGTGAGAAAAAAAATGGGAATGTGATGTAACGAGGTATAAGGTGTGAGGTTCAAATGCATATGGAGAGTGTACGTTCACAAGTTCATATCACCATTGGGTACAAGGGGACATCAGTGCACTGCACAGAAATCGCCAACGCCGTTTCGTGTTCAGCTAATGCAATTAAGAGAACATTTTGTAAAGGACGTTTGACTGGGAAGGTGTGCATACAAATGCATATAAGAACAGTCATTCGGCAATACTGGGATCTCGCCACCTTCACTGAGATGTCAGGCCTGACCGGAAGCTGAGTCAGGAATGGATTTCCTGGGTATGGATACAGCAGTCTTTAACTGTATAGATCAGGGGTATTCAACTAAAATTTAAAGGGGTCCAGTTACAGAAAATTTCTGGAAACAAAGGTCCGGAATATCATAATGTCTAAGTATTTAGTGTGATGTATATTTAAGTGGCCTATTAGTTTCATCAACATTGTATGTAACCAGTACCTGACTGTCAAATCAAATTAATTCTGTACAATTCAAAAATGTTTTGACACTATTTATTGTCACGTGACACAGAACTTCGGCCAGCTGGCTGGAGTGCGATTTTTAATTTGGGATGTCTGTACTCACGTGTAACACATGTATTCGTACCTTCTAAATAGTCTGCTTTTGTATTTAATTGTGTAAATACACCTTTGTCGTAGTTAATTTTACCTTTATAATGGAATAGTATAGATTTGTCGTAAGACTTGTCTGAAAGCGTGTCATGCCAGATGCCTGAGATTTGGCAGCCATGATAATGTATATTCTTTTGTTTCACCTGAGTTTATTTATATAACAGATAACATTACTTGATACATATGTTAAAAAGCAGAAACTTCAATGAACATGAAATCAACAATAAACTACGTCTATTTATCCAACGTGTTATATAATAGATGATGTATTTGAAAACTTTTCAGCTGTATGATTTCAGGACAGACCAGTCACTCTGTTTGGAACATTACAGCTTTTTGGTTACGGGTTTTTGCTTCGCTGCTGCTATTAACACTAATGGCACATTAGCGCAAACAAAGGGCTGAATACGCCGAACTATATGTCTTGTTTGGCGGTTAAAGTTGTTTGATGTTCATTGGCATGGGAAACGGTGGTTCTACTGCTACACCACTACCAAAAGACTACAAATGCTGCGCTGGTTAAAATAGAAGCGTCAGGTTTTAAAAAATAACTTAATGTTTTGGCTATTGTTCTGGGTCCGTATAGGGAACCGCAGTCCGCCTGATAGTGACCTCTGGTATAGATCATTATAAAACCAGAATTTCTTGCTGATGGTTTCCTCCACTCACAGAAAACAACAACAATTGTGCAAAATCCCCCTGAAAAACCTGCAAACAACAAGAACAGATAGGCAACCCATCAAAATCACCTGCTGACCACAAACATTCTCCGTTTTACTCTGCATGGAATTATGGGAACCGACAGTATGTATGGCTGTACTGTTTGCTCCTTCTGCACATTAGTTTCTCCATGTGACCTTGATGTCCTCCCACAGAATTCTGCCACCTGTCTTTATCCTCAGACAAGGAGAAGCAAAAACCCTAAATGACAAACCCAAATAGCTTTGTATTCAGACAAATCCATTCCTTGAAGGCTAAACAGGAGAATGACTAAATAAATAAAGGCTTGAATCTGACACCAAGAATAGCTCATCTCTATCGGTGCCTTTTGTGTCGTCCCTTTATTGTCCGATGAAGCATGGCGTGGAATTAAGGGCTCTTTCAGTCGCGGCGCTGTGAGGGGTTCGTCTTCATTACCGTCGGGTGGGTGGGGTGGCCAGGGTCTGAGTCAACTTCCACCACCCTGCCGCACGTGATGTGCCAGCGGGAAGAAAGAGCAGGGAAGCACTGATCAAACTGCAGACAAGGCACAGTTGGGTGAGAAAGAGTGAAGGAGACAATAACGAGTGGGAGCGGCCAAGCAGACACGCGCATTAAATAATAACTGGCTTTTTGGTATGATGTGATAGGAAGTAGATCTCCATTGAAAAGAGGTGCGACTTCCTGTTGACGTCCTGTCATAAGAGCCGAAAAAGCACAACTTGGCTCCCTTCACTCTGGTGCTCGACGGACTCCGTCTCCTTGCCAAAGCTCAACAAACACTGGATTGGAGTAACCGTTGGCCCTGGCGCAATGCAGTCGCTCCCAGGGGTCACACCTGGTTGTCCAGCTGTTTCAATCTGCAGCAATGAGGGTAGCAGAAACTTCATAACACATGCTGATCGCACAAAAGAAGCACCTGAGAGACAGGACAGACGCATAACCTATCCGAGGGATCCTTAAGACATAGGCAGAGGACACTGTCTTGCAAAAACATCAAGGAGATTAAAAGATGACAGATGAGCTGCTGCCAAAAGCAAAGGAAGAAGGTAGAAATTCCAAAATCAAAGTGTATTCTACCCAATCCCAACTTGATGTGTGGAAACATGCAAGGTCGTCCGTAAATCCGGAATAAAATCCTAAAACAAACTATGGGCACGGAGGGGAGCAAGCATTAAATTTTAATTCCACATAGTATATTCAAATGAACTTCCCGATTGTGTCAGATACATGTGATATTACATCAGACAGCGAGAGTAAGGCGCCAATGGAGACTCCGCCAAGCACCTGCGGATGTCTGTCTCAGCCTGCTGGTGGGCAGCCGCCGCACCTCCAGCCGCTCGGCCAGGACTGCTGAGCTCATCTCCAGGTTACCTGAATTATTCAGCCATTAACTGCAATGCCAGGTTTGAGCACCGTCTTCTTTTCAATCTCAGCCGCCGAGGCTGTCAGCTCCATCTGCTATGGCCTCCGTCGCCTGTGGTTTCAAATGAGCCACGAACTCCGTTTTGTTTTTTCACGTGCACGCTGCACGCGCTCCGCGTTTTGGTGGGCTAAGCACCTCGATGTTCTGCAAGCATCGCCACACACTGACAGGAATTCAGCCAACACTATCATATAGGTGGACACACGTCAATGACAAGAAGGATAACTATTAGTTTTGGGTACCTGTAGAAGACACGGAGCCAACCTGCTGCCTGCAATCTCACACATGAGCCTGACAGCTCCTCCAGCATCCCCCGTTACCACACACAAGTGGTGAGGTAATGGCCCCATCTTGAGAATGAACCATGTTTCTATGCCAAGCCCTCAAAGCTGGAATGATGGCAGCCTTTGTCAGCACCAGGCCAGGACCTGACTTCATCTAGCAAACTAGGGTCAAATAGTTAGACCTGACTTCCTAAAGCTATGTTTTCATACACGGCTGCACGAAAAAGTGCTGTGGGTGCGAAGGGAGATGCGATTTGCTACCTGGGCACCGCCGCATAGACAGAATGCAGCCACCACTACCAGAATGCTAACTCCATAGCTCCCGCCCAACAGAGTATTACAACCAGAGAGAAGGCCATGACAGGAATCAATAAAATGGCAACATTAGGTTGTTTTTGGGGAAATACAATGCATAGTCCTACACAATGTTGAAGCTATGGATTTGATATCTCCAGACAATAAGAGCAGTAAATGAAAATTCCAGAGACGGGATTAATATAAACTTAGCTTAAAACATATCAGATGCAGACACCCTTGAGGGAATGAAATGTTCCAAGTCTGCCAGACTTATGGGGAAAAAAAAGCTGTTATTGTTATAAGTTTTTGCTCTTCCAGGTTCAGTGTAACTTTGTATAAGTGCTTTTCATAACGAATTCGACTAATGAAGCATTTACTTCATTAAAAGTTGCACTTTGCTTGGAGAGTTAATATGTTGTTATAATATCATTATGCATATCGACACGGCTTTAAACAAACTTATTCCCTTATATATGAGGCAAGACATGCAGCATGTATTGTTAAGTGTTAAGTGTTCTTAAGTTTACATACTGGTGAAAAGATTGGAGTTAAATTTTATATTTTCCTTTCTTATAATCATTTATATTGTCACTGTACATTGCCAAATGTACATTGTGAACTGACAGACACTGCAACATTTAATTTGAAGTACCTTGGTTTATATAAACGTTTGAATAGGTTTCATGTCTAAACTTTTATATGGCTGAATCTGCTGCTTTATTCAGAGCAATAAAATGTCAGGAATTTTTACTTTAAAGGGCCTTCAGTACAGAACATTTAATATTCACATTTTCCACCCAGTGTGCTGTTTAAAAATGCAGATACAAATGTAGTTGGCAGTTAAATTTGTATTATGATTAAGAAAATGTCAATATGTCAGTATGTTGAAAAACCCCGGTAACTGAGGAGAATGTCCAGTTCCTAATACTAAGATCTAGGGGATGTTTCCATATCTGTAGAGATGCAAGCTGACCTTGGGATGACAATAAATCAATGGTCACATACCCAAGAGGTTCAGAAGGGGATGTTCAAATGGCACAAGGACTATAAATTAGACATCTGTCACAGTGACCATGAATAATCGGCGTGCATACAGAGGGGTGTGGGGCGATGCAGTCAACAAGTCTAACAAAACTCTTGAGGGCATTATCATTGGAAGTGAATTCTTGATATTATGGTGTTAATGCTGAGCCAAGACCACGGCGTAAATGCAGTTATTTCTTTCAATTGCAGAAAATTTCCATAATTGAGCTAAACCATCTCTAATTTCACCCTAATCAAGTGTGACTTAATTTCTTTGGAACCACTGTAACCAAACCTGGTGTTCGGTGCCCTCACTTTGAAGGACATCTCAGCTATAGCTGTATCAAATCTGGTGCTCGGGTCCGTAGTCGTCGCCCTCACTTTGAAGGACATCTCAGCTATAGCTGTATCATATCTGGTGCTCGGTTCCGTAGCTGTCGCCCTCACTTTGAAGGACATCTCAGCTATAGCTGTGGGTGTTTGAGCGTCGAACAAGTAAGAGCCATTGGATGGGCAAACTTTATCGGATTTACGAACAAAATAACATTATAGCAGTGGAGGATTTCAGGTTAACTGCTGCTGAATGGTTAGACCCTGAACTCATAACCTACTGGTCCAGAAGGTATAACTTCTATGCCAACTGCTCTATGAGGACAATTCATAATAACCAAGAGGAAAACATTCCACCGACCTTCATGTAAAGTATATACTCCGAAGAGCATGGAGAGATTCCTCTTATTCACTCACAACCCACACGTGATACAGAGACTAGCAGTGGACATAGCGAGCGCCTGAAACTTTCATTAGGGCAGAAAGAAACCTTAATGTTTCAGAGCAGCGAACGAGGCCGTAAGAAACCAGGGGGCATCAAACCTTGGAGAAGCAAAGAAGCAAAACAGTGACATTTACTGAAATCACTCTGTTTCCCACCCTAGAAGATCATCTCTCGAAGGTCCAGTACCTCGTCCTCACAAGCCGTTGCCTGTTGGTCAGCCTTAATTGCATAAATTAGTTCCAGTAATTACTGGAATGGTGAGTCTCCGCAGCTGGAGTTTCAGGTGTAATTCTGTAATCCCTGCAGGTCTGAGGTGGTGGAGACGCTGGCCGGCCCTGGGTGCGTCCTGCCGCTCGTCAGCGTGTAAATGACCTTTGTGTTAATGAAACCTTTTCCTGACATGATCGAGATGGCAGGAACATTCCAACTTTATGGAAATCATAAATCATGCACAGATCTTTTTTATTCTTTTTTTTTAAATTCAGCAAGAGGAGAGAAGAGGCTCTGTCCGTCTCAGCCCCCCCAGCGATAACAAGGGATACGAGGCGCGAGAGTTATGACGACGCTGACTAGGCCCCTCACTGTTCCCCTGAGATGGAAGGGAAATTAATTTAGCGTGCTACCCGAGCCCCCCTCCACCCCCCACCCGCCCAGCTCAGCATGGATGGTTGTCCGGTGCTCTCTGGGCCTTGTGGAACTGCAGATTCATTAAGAGAATCCACAGGAGGTCTTTCAACCTCTCCTGTTCATGAGGTCTGCCGCTTCCAATCCTTATCCGCTATACAAGTGAATCAGCCCAGATGGGATTGTGGGCTGATAACCGCACCCCCCACCCAGTCACTGTTGCCCGCACGTGCTCCAGAATAACAATCTTCCTTGTTTATATACAAACCAAATAAACGTATTCTAAGAACCACCAGGGCAGCGCATTGGACTTACCGTAAGACACAGGAGTAGAGTCCGACGTCCTGCAGCTCTGCTGGACGGAACCATATGGCGTCCTCCTCCTTGCTCATGCGCAGTCCGTCGAAGGAGATGGGTTCCTCGAAGTCGCCGTGGCCCGCGCTCTTGTACCACATGAGACTGAGTCCCGCGCTCTGCGCGTGAGTGTAGTTGGCCCGGATGTATCCGTAAAACAGGGCGCATTTAATCCGCACTGGCTCCCCTTGAAGCACCTTATACTTCAGGTAGTCCACCGACCAGTCTGTGCAGCCGTCCACTGGGGAGCAAACGGGGGTGGGGGGGGGCAGAAAACGGCAGCTGATTAGCGTCAACTGGGCTACATGAAAGACGATCATATCGCCACATCAAGGCCGCTGAAACTCAATGGGCCAAACCATGTTGAAGGATGCGTGTGGAAACGTGCGCCACGTCAGTAAAGGATGTCGCCATGGAAACACTGCTTGTGGAAAAGTACTGTCCGCTAATTGGGCTTAATAAGTTTTGTTTTTTGTCAGAACTACACTCAGCCCATCATTTACAAATATGTTGTTTCTAATATAATGAGATAATGTTTTCACAGGCTACTAAATAAAAGCTTCAGAATTAACTTTTACAATTTTTATATTACACGGAGAAAAAATTCAAAGCTAATGAAAAGACCTAACAATGATGAAAAACATAATTTGTTTGCAGTGTTAATGATAGAAGCAGAAAAATGTAATAATAGTGCATTTGTAACATATCATTCATGTGCTATTTGATATTTTCACACTATTGCATAAATACAACTATTTAAAATGTTTTGTCATGTCTAAGTCTATTTCCTTGGGGTCTGACCAAATGACTACAGCACAGAAAACATGGGCACTTGGAAGAAGAGCCTTATCTCCAGATGAGCCCATTTTTTGTATAAGGCAGCCAGTTTGAAGGCCTGAAACATCAATGGGGTCAACCAGCCTGTGTCAACGGTCACCCGGCAGTTGTCTCCTCCTGGACTGTGAAGCCCCAAAAGCATCGCCATGGACACAGCGATATGGAGAGCAAACACCACCTCGCCTAGCTGATGGTGTGTTGAGCGGCTGAACCATACTAAAGCTCAGCTCCTTTACTTTATGTACCTGGATACAGGGTCGGCCATCCTATAGGTGACATAGGCAACTGCCTAGGGGGCGCAAAGGAGCAAATGAAAAAAATCTCAAGAAACACCCCTGGTCGCATTACCGGATATTCCAGTTATTTTATTTCAATATTTTCTTGCTAAACAGACGCCAGATAGCAAATTAGTTAACGGAAGTTTGTTTTCTGCTGCTCTAGGGGCGGGTTCGGGGGGAACACTCAGTACAATTTCAAATCCACAGCATTGTGGGAAAGGAGGGATGTTCAAACTCCCCCCCCCCCGTCCCCATCCAGAAGGACAGCAAGACTCTCTAGGTCATGCACACATGCAAAGAAACACACTTATAGATCTACTCACTAAACACGCAACCGTGGATAAATGTTCAGGAGTTTTTCCAATTCCGAAGCTTCCTTATACAGTAAAATACAGTAATGATTCTCTCTGGGAAGCACTTTGGCAACCTTTCATGTGTTTGTTTCATTTACATTTAATTGACAGATCCACGTGCATAATAATATACACTTACCGATACAAAGCATAGTAAAATGTGTGTTGCTAGTGTGCAGAGGTGCAATACCACAAACTGGATCCAATGGGAAGAAATAGTCAGGAATCTGAACAAGAGCTGCAACCCCTACCTCCTTTGTTCTGGTATCTCCTCATCTAACCAAGAGGCCCACACAGCAGTGAAAATCGATTTGAGAAACAAATAAATAAAACCCCTTCGGCACATGAGATGTGTGTGAGCATCCGCTCAACACGGAGGCGACCACGTGGCCCCCACCCGGCGCCGTCGTGACATGCGTTGCCTATTCTGGTCACGTCGCGTATCTAAAAAAGAGAGAGCACACGACTGGCTGTGGCATTCTCATCCCCAC
This sequence comes from Pollimyrus isidori, assembly GCA_019775955.2. Classification (NCBI taxonomy): domain Eukaryota; kingdom Metazoa; phylum Chordata; class Actinopteri; order Osteoglossiformes; family Mormyridae; genus Pollimyrus; species Pollimyrus isidori. Next base: position 715,785 of record JABFDZ020000082.1, read on the forward strand.
TCGACTAGTGATACCTGTCTTGCAGGCATGGCTGGATCGGGGTGGGGCTACCTTATTTGCATGTGATTCTAACCAATCGAAATCCCACTATCCATTATACCGTAATTACACTGTTTAATAATTCTCAGCCTGATATTTTTTTAATTCAATATATATGGGTGCACAGTGCTGACACATGCCTGTTTTGGAAGCCCCTGATACAGTGGGTTTCATTTCTGGGAGTGGCTTAGATGGTAGCCCCGCCCCCCACCACCTCAATCTGCATGATCAATGGGCCAGGTCAACATATTAAATTGATTGGCTGTAATGAGTGTGGGTCTTGTACAGAAAGAATATGGGGAGGAACATGAAAATGAGGGATGGTAAAGAAAAGACAGAATGCTAAGAGCCACAGAGCAATTCTGCGGCTGGAGCATCTTGCAAACAGAACCTTCATGGCCGCCTGGTTTCCCCCCAGATTCACCTTTAAGCACATATGAATGAGGGCAGTATCATTAAGATTAAGTGCTGTGGGTTTAAGACGTGGGATGGAGCACTCTAAGTAGCTGAGCACGCGGTGGGTAAAGGCCATGTTAAAATAGCGGGGAGTTTGTTATTGAGGTCACGGAGGAGAATATAAATGCAGATCAATTTTTTTTTCAGTCAAACTTCCAGCTTCCTGAGAAGTGGGTGGAGAGAATGAGACAATTCCAGCACAGTTTCTAAACAGTGAGTGAAACGGCCTCCTTAGCTGAGCCGACATCACAGTGAACCACCCACAGCAGATCATCCGTTCATCTCATCCCACGTCTGTCCTTCACTACGTCCAAACATCTCCCTGCTGCTCTTACTGCCCTTCAAAATGCCCATCAGCGCCTTCCTCCTGCCCCGATGCCCAAGAATTAGTCCGCAGGCCCTCCTCTCCCCCCTCATCACATCCCGCGCTACGTTCATCCCATTAAAACAGCTGGCGGGCACAACTGCCAAGTTCTCCACGGATGAATCCTAATCATGCATCCATAAATATTTCATTTACAGAAGAAACAACTTAGCAGCTAATTAAGGTCGAAGAAAACTCATCATCTAATTGGCCTGTGCCATTCCGCTCAGTTCCACTTCCAACTCATCAGTTTAGCTTCTGCTTTCGTTTGCTCCGGTTGCCATCTTCATCCTGTAGCACTGGATTCTTTGTTCTTCACTTGTCATAAAAGTCGAATGTTGTTGCTAATCTGTGGGCTCCTAAATCTAACAGAACTAGGGAACATGCATGTGAGGGTGAGGAGAAGGACTTCTCTGATATCCTGTTGTGCAAATGCGGTACTCCTTTTAATTTGAGTGGCTGATTGATCATCTTGACGTGTCGATAGCTGACACAGTATTGAGCCAAATGGTACGTGAGCACAATGTCAGGGAGATCATTGGTGCTTTCTCTGTGTCTATTATTATTTCTCTTCTGACTATCCTGTGGTGTGTTCAACATCTTCAAGAACTTTCCATTATTATTCCGTAAAGAGTTTCCCAGTCGATATATAACCTTTAGCACACAGTGACACTGAATCCCAGCTCATCATTATAGGACATTAAAGAGGGCTTTACAGTCACATCAGCAGATGACTGAGTACTTGCATTTGACTTTGAGGACTCCAGCTGAAGCAAGTTGTAATGGATATCGGGCAGAATTACGGGGAAGAACTCTCAGTCATCCTCGGCCATCTGTCCTACTTTTGAGAGCGTCCAAATACTTTCAAATCTGAAAGTCTATTTCTGATGGAAGATGATTCATAGATGAATGAGAGCTATAATTATCCATGTATCATCCCTCCCCCATATTCATTTAAGGGCTGCAGTTGTCCTGTCCATGGTTAATATTGAACACCATCAAAGTTCTGAACACAGAAGAGTTTGTCGAAACCGTGCCTGCTTCTGTTGCCATGGTGACAAAGGGGTTAACCTCGTTAATCAGACATCGACTAATTAAGCACCATTTTGTGTACTGTAATGTTACACTGCTGTGTGGCAATCTGTAACTAAACCAAGCACTCACGAGGACTGCTTAGCGTAATTATCACCCTTAATTATCTGTACAGGCATCACTACCATGGGAGTTAGGGATCCCTAGTTTTTGGGAGAAGCATATGTGGGTACAGTCACAAGCCACAAAGACATATGGGGCCAGGAATAGCCCACGTCAACGTCAGGAACTGTGTGAGGTTTACTTAAAGGGTGCGGGAACTGTTGCTAAGCAAGGTCTTCAATGTGCCGTACGAGCATAGATGTTAATTTCAGCAACACACGAGAGGAAATACAACACTTCGTGCCCAAAGACAAAGTGATATCCCAAAACATACTGATCACAGTCCCTGCTAGCGTGGAACTGGAGACAAAACACGCAATTAGTTATCAGAAAATGAATATGAAATATTCATCAACAGCATGACTGCTGCAGCGGCTGCTTACAATTAATGTCAAGAGAGCTTCCCCTGTTAATTATTCAGCAGATTAGCAATATTGGAAATCATTCCGCAACCGAGTTGGAGCAGTTATTAGAGCACAAGTCTAATGAAGTACGTTTTGGATCAGAAGAGAATTCAATGTAAATAATTGTTTTGTGACAGTTGTTATAGAGCACACTGCCTAGTTGTTTACCACAGGGCAGAGACAATAATAAAACGAGAAAAACACTTAAACCTTATGAAGTTTCTCTTCATTTCATATATGTTTGCTTAATTCCAATAATAATAAGCAGCAAAAACATTATTGTTCTTCACACACGCCAGTGCACAGAAAAATCCAGAAGACAATGGCTTTCATCAGCCAGATGGTAATGCATAATGGCACTCTACAATATTACCTGAAGGGCATCTGTCAGGACCCTTGATTTTAACCCTGTGGAACCTAAAAACGATGTACATGTTTTATTACATTTTATACATCGAAATATATAAAATGTTCACTTGATATTCAGACACTGACCAATGGATTGACTACACCTTTCACACGGTGTTGTAATAGGTAACAACAGATCAATACACGATCTGAAAGATGGGTTGAAAACAGTTACTGGATACTAATAAAATACTGTATGAGTCATACGTGTTGAACTAGAATTGGGGAGGGGGGGGGGGGGTAATTGTACCCAGGAGAGAAATTGAATAGAAAGAGGTATGTGGAGAAAAATGTAAGATAAAAGAAAAAAGCTGGATAATCAGAGAAGATGGGGCTTTCAGAAAGGCTTGGATGAAGTGGATATGTTAAACTATCAGAGATACAATGTATCGCGGCGCAGGGGGGTCCTGTCAGGGTTAACACACCGCAGCGGAACCCCGCAGTAAGCGTGCCAGCACGCGGTTTACGGAGCCCTGCGCTTTGTTGAGGAGCCCAGCAGGGGAAACCAGGCTGCCCCTTCAAGACAAAGTTTCTCAGTGCGGGCATGGAGTGCACTAGGAGCGAAAAAGGAGCGGAAATCTCCGTGCCACAGGGCGGCATCCCAATTAGGCTGAGGGCTGCCGGGCGTGGTGTCTCCAAACAGCTCATGCCATTCTCCCCGCTGCTGCGTCCCAGATTACAGGCCTGATTAACCTCCACGTCTGCGAAGAAGCACTGATGATCTTTAGGCTCATTACCTCCCCCACCCAGTTCCATTTACCTCCAACCAAATCTCCGTGCCCATTTACCGGCCAGTCTCCTATCCGGAGCTGCCTACCACGAAATCGCGTTAAGGCGTGTACATAAAACGTTTTTTTGCCTTCGCAAAATGACTTTAACATTCTTTTTTTTTTTTACTGATCATGGTGAAAATGAGAATAACTGGCATGTCAGACATACTTTGACTGATACCTCGTTTAAACACTGTGCACACAGTTAATTTCACTCTCTAACACACAGAAAGCCTCACCTCCCATCTCACGTTGAATGGGCGGTAATTATACCTGTGGAGAAATGTGCCTAAATGCGAAAACACAATGGACTGGGATTTCATTTTATCATCACAATCAATGTAGAAGATACTGTAGAAAAAAGAGGATTTAAGCACTTTACTAAGACATCATACCACATGCCAAGACTTCCATCTCATTTAATTTGGTCAAAATGCACCACGTGGTTTGAATATTGCCTCATTTCCTTGTCGTGATGGGTTCTTACGCTGCATCACATTTTAACTGCAAATCAAACTTGACAGCTTCAAATTAATTAGTTTACCTGTTTCCAGTTTTCCATTAAATAATTCATATCTACAGTATCTTTTCTATATTTTTCACAGGAGGGAGGTGGAATGACTTTCTCAAATAATGCGACTGACACAGTACCACTGGTGTGGATGGGTGTTTGTTTGGCTGAACAAGCAGACAAGGTGTGACACAGTTCTGTGGAGATGGGAGCCCATACCATGGAGATGGTTCACCTGGATGCATGACAACGAAGCTGATTGACCTGCATCTATGCCCTACAAGCCCAAATTAATTCCATTAAGTAGAGCTATGGAGGAAAATATACTTAAGGCAGACCGATTGATTTTTCAATTAGAGGTGAGCTGTTGAAAATGCCTACTATTAAGCTGAGTAGTTACAACAGCTTTAGGAGAGTTAAAAATATAACGAGTTTGTGGTTATCGTTATGGAACTCTGTCTGCAGCAAGTGGATTGGCTTACAATTCCTGGGAGCTTTGAATCACTCACCGTGATAGAAATGATATTGCTTCATGTTTGTGTGCACCAGAAATTCACTACACCTTCCTGGCTGGAAAAAAACACTTAACTGATATCAACTACACATAGTAAGAGTTAATTTTCTTTTCACCTTATGGAACATGGGGTGGTAATTTATTGGTGTGTGTTTGTGCAAGTCTGAGGGTGAATAAAGAAGGCAATTCCGGAATAAAACTGTACCACGGTAAGGTGGAACACAATGGTAACCCACCCAGAATTTGAACGGATTATAGTCTTGCTTCTACATCTGCATCTTTCCCAAGCAAATCAAGACAAACTGAAAGTTCCTTCTCTGGCTAAACGGTTCAGGTCGTGTCTCAGTTTACTTACAGATGGCGGATCTTGTTTGTTTATAGGGCGTCTGGTCCATTAAGAATATGTTCATTTTTAAGTTGCGGCCTTTCACTGCCTTCTCACATGTATGCATGTGCGTGTGTCCCTAGCTCGTGTAGCTGAACACGTGGAGCATTGTGCCAACAACACAAAGGTTGTGGGCTTGTGTCCAGGGACCACACGTGCGATTACCCTTCCCTCTACTGTACATCATTTTGGATAAAAGCATTCGATAATGTAAAGAATGTTTGTTGGACATGGGACTTCCCTTAGCTCAAACTAATTAAATTAAGCGCAGTGACAAAGCCGGACGTAAGGTGTTGGCGCTCCAGATGGTCCTCTCCACTTCCTTGGCCCTTACTGCCCTCCTTCTTATGGCCTCTCACACCAATTCATCTCCCAACAAACTCCTATAAAACCTGGCATCTCATCACCTCCCGCCCGCATCCAAACTCCGTGTAATTATTGGCCGGCTGGTTTACTTTTATTGAGACAGGAAAGACACATTCTCTGTTACCGTGCTCTCTCTCTCTCTCTTCCTGTGCTGTCTCTCCGTTCATTCTCCTCCAAATAAACAATACCCCCTCAGTGCCTAATGTGATGGGAGATACAGAATTTCATTAGCTCTATGAACAAGACCACGGAAATAATTTTGGCCAGGTCTCTATCAATGGTTGTTTATTTACCTCTAACCTCCACATACAGTACAGACAACACCTTACAGAGTGCTATAATGTACATTTTTGTGAGGGTTTTCAAGTAGTATTACATACTACTATTTAAACAACTATTTAACAATTTTGGCCTAATGTCATTTTAGTTAAATGTGTAATATGTAACTAAGTTAAAATACTACTGAAATCGAAAATACAGTCCTCTTAAACATAACCTTCTTGAAATTTGGGTATGAAAAAACTCATTGATCTGTAAAATATTTACCAATGTTTCCAAATGTAACAGTATTAGCAAGAATGGCAGCCAGGAATTTTAAGTTTAATAAGGCCTTAAATAGACATGACTTGTAACTGGCACAGTCTGTTGCATGTTTGCCTTGAAACCTGTTCTACACAGATAAATCATTGAATATTATGGACAAATGGACACACACACACACACACACACACACACACAGAAATATAGTGAACATGGCACAGACCCTGGATCAAACAGTGAAAGATCGATACTCCGGGCAGAACTTTTCCCAGCACTCTTCTCCTGAATGAGATGGTTGTTGTCTGATCCTCACTTGTCATTTTCCACCGTCGAGGAGAAAAAAATGCTTCCTCAGCAGAGTGAAATTAGAGGAGGCAAAAAAAAAATCATTGGTGGGGAGGGATGCTTTCTGCTGGCGACTGGTGGTAGATTACCTGGATAGCTGGAGGTCTCTCAGGTGGTCAGAAGACAGTCACATCGTATTAGACTCTGGGAGCAATCATCCATGGGAAAGTGCAGCAAAAACAGCAGTGTTCCTCTGCTCTATAAAACACCAGCTCCTTGGGGAAAGGCGACTGCGAGCTTGTTTTCCTCACAGCTAATCAGAATATTCTGACTAAACCTCGTGACCTTTCCAGCAAGGAGGAGAAGCAGACTTTTCGCTCGACTGTGCAGGCGATCATGACTTGCACAAAAACTGACCCTAAGAGTCCCTGGACATCAACTGACAGAAAAACTGGAACTTAATCAGGATTATAACTCAAGAGGCCCATAAACAGATGCCTTTTAGGTTTTATAGATTTATATATGACCCAAAGAACATTTCCTTGCAATGAGACTGACTTACTGTGGTGAGGTTAACTGCCACAAGTCGAAGAGACCAAAGGAAACCAATAAATTTCACTCTAGCCAGCTGTACACCTAGTCTCATCACCATGTTTGAATTCATCCAACCCCCCAGACAAAGAACCCATCTTAATAGGATGAGAATTGGCTTTCTCTGATCTTTACACTCCATCGCTCAATCCTCAATCTCAGCCAGTCCATCTCCACCCGTGCTAGTCGGACAACCATCATTTACATGCAAATGTGCTGCAATTATTGTTATTTTGTCTAGAGGATCAACAATGCTGGCATTTCCTTTGCTGATCCACTTTGCCTCAGCTTCCATCTGAATTTCAATTGTCTTCACCATTCCTCAGGTGTCCCCTGTACTGTGCCTGTGCATGCTTTCCCTCAAGGGCCACATTCAGTATCCAAACAAACTTGGGTATGTCCTTCAAACTCCAATCAAGTGTAGCCAGGATGAAGGTAGGATATGGCCACTAACTGAAGTGTAGGGCCATTGCTCGCATTAGAATCAAACATCATTACTTCTGGGTTTCCACATAAGACCTTGTGCTCAATTCCTGTGCGTTTTTGTGAGGCTTTGTCATAAAGTTTTGGAAAATGATGCTCAGTAACAGTAATGTATCAACCTTCTCGGCACAATAATGGCCAAACGCCTACTGACATTTAACATTTACTGTACAAGCCGCCCCACATCAAAACAGTGTGCCTCAGCCTCCGAAATGTATAAATAGGTGCCAAAGTTACATTTGCCATGACAATAAAACTTCAGTGCTGCAGTCACAAAAATAATTTATCGGCCTGTTATTTTACTGCAGATAAGATCCATTTACTTTCATGCTCGTTATTTTAATACACACATTTATAAAACTCCAATTATATGCCTTTCCATCCATTCATTTTTAATAAACTCTTATCTAGTTATGATTACTGAGCTCATCCTGTTAGATGTAGAGAGCTGAAGGGGACACCAGTCCATCACAGGACAGACATGGAGGAATTCAGAGACTCCAGATCACCGGAAGAGTATATATTTGAAACTGGAGAACACAGAGGAACCCGAGGAGAACCACCCCCCCCTAACTGGACAAACACACCGAGTTTCGTATCTGGGGTCAGATTCAGAACCACACCAATGGACCCGGTCTCCTTGTTATAATTACAGCCTTATTCCCTGCAAATGAATCATTTAAATACTTAACTGCCACAGATGATGCAATTTTATGCACCTGCATGTGTGAAAGATGCAAGGGAGAGAAGAGACGTGAGACACCAAGAGTGAAAGAGAGAGATTTACCCGTCCAGCTGCTCGGAGGCCATGCAACTTCCGTGCTGCTCATTTCCCTCCGTACGCGTGAACGCTTATGCCGTCCCGCCGCCCACGACCAGCTCACATTGCCCCCCCCGTACTGAACTCTCTCCTCCCACACGTGGGTCTATGGCCGACCCGTGAGGAGAAGAGAGGAAGGCATCAAGATGAATTCTCTGAATCACTGTTGACAGTGTTTTCAAAAACCGCTGCTTAAACAGGTGAGTGTCTCCCTGAACTAAGTGTCACCCTTTCATACCTGAAACTAAATCAAGGGCGCAGATTTGGATAAGGACGTTTGAACATGCCCTGTCAATAATGTGGAAGTACCGCGTATGTTGGGGGGGGGGAGGTATGATTTGGCCCCTACCAATGTTGAAACCTAACCTACCCCCTTGAAGAATACCAAAGTATAAAAATGCTGAATAAAAAACTGCATCATGAATAAGGTCATATAAAAAGCTTGGAGTTAAACCAATAGGCTAATATTAACCTATAAGTGGAAGTGGTCATTTTAATTCAGCTCGTGTGACTCATCAGCGATCCCTTTGGAAACCTCTTCGCATGGACGCTCGGCAACAGCTGAGGGCAATTAGGGGGCATTACTGCCGGCCACTGAAACCCAGCCACCTGCGGTGAGCTGATTGCATCGCAGATGAAAGCCGATTCAATTACTGGGCACTGGGGGAGCAACGTGAGCCAGCCGTTCGATGTGGGGTAATCAGAGGGGCACGCCGACATTCGGGCCTATAGCGCGTCAGAGGCAGAATGGCAGCCGCTGATGGGCTGGTTTCTGTTGCACTCCTATGCATGACTTAGGTGCTGAGTTTTAGGCTGCAGTGGAATGTTTGACGATGCTAAGAAACACATTCTTACGATTATTGCATCTCAGGTGCAAAGGTTGGTTGCGCAGTATCCCAGAACAAGCCTGGGGCAGAGTACATACCCTACCAGGGGGTTTTTTATTTTATTATTATTTTTTTTAATAAAATATATATTAAAGCGCACAAGTGTGAAACTATGTTGCCTTCTGGATAAAATCTGGCAGACAAATAAATAATATAATAATGATTAAAGCATTGCTGGCAAAGTTGAAGTGTGACAAGAGGCTAACAGAAGACCTTTCAAAGATAAATCGCTGTGTGGCTTCCATTCGGAAGGTGGGAATGAGATCCAGACTAACCCATGACATCAGGAAAGGATCCGTTCCCTGAGTGAGATGTCAGTAATGCAGCAACTAGGAAACGCCAGGCAGGCCGTTCATTACAAACCCAGAGTCCGAATCCACGCTGAGTGCAAGTTGCGCCAAAGTGACCACTGAATACTTCAGTCGTTATATTGTCACCCGTCACACCAGCTACAGAGATAATAATAAAACTGTGTATATTCAGAATGCCAGCAGGTTAATGCTGCCATGCAAAAACACTGTTTTGTACATTATGTACAAAAAGGACAAAGTAAAAAAAAAAAATTAGAGGAAATTAATATTGCTCTCTTGGCAATAGTTTGGAGCAGTTGCTTATTTGTTACTCATTTCATGGCCTAATAGGTATAGAGAAACAATGGGCGCCTCTGCAGAGAGCAATAGCAATAGTTAATAGTGTTAGATTAGTTAAGGGGTCTGACTGAGTGAACCAAGGTCTGTATTTTGGCTCCTCTCAAACTCCAACAATGCAGAGTTATTCAAGGGACCTGTTTCAAAGTGATGCGATCGAAGGTGTGCATTTGATATTTGTTGTAAATGTATGCATATGTACTGGGTCATGGTGAACAGGTGCTGGGGGTGGGAAAGCACAGTTTCTGCTGGCTGCGAGTGGACAGCTGCCTGCATATGCAGACCCATATTTATATTCTGCATACTTCTACATGTAAGATGCTTAACACAAACATACTGACTAACACTGTCACTGAGCATCAGTGCACCTCCCAGTTATTAAGACTGGCACGAGGTCATTTTAAGGTCATTCTTGGGTTTTAGATTAATAGTCTCATGCAGATTTTAGTGTAATAGGCAATGCCCTTGACCAATTTTAGCATTGTTAAACTGGATCCTTTTAATAACTTCCAATTGACTCTAAATGAATAGAAACTGATAATAGAATTTATATTTCCCTGTTGTGAGAGAAAGGGTGTCATTCTCATATTAGCATTAGATTTTTTTTCCTTCCTGGGAAAAAAGGGAAGTTTTGAGAACAAGCAGAGGCGCCTCTGAGGTTTGGTGCGGTTGGCATGAGTCACTTCAAACCCAGAGATGCTATTTGTCAAAATCTCCCAGCAAAAGAAGCAGATACTTTGAAAGACCCAGCAACTCTCACCGGAATGGAGCTGTATGAGTTTAGTGGTTCTACTCTGAAATGAAAACAAGGATGAAGGAAAGGGAAGGAAAGCTGTCAATGTTTGCCGATCATTTAAAATGTTTTAGCAGCATAACTGGCACAATTATCGGACTTGACCCATTAAGGGGGTTTAACGCCCTAACCAAACGCGGAATGCCCCCCCCCCCAAAGGCCATACTAATTTGCTGAGTGGAAGACGTTGTGCGATAAAGTTTAGCAAGCAAGGGGGCGGGTCCCACACAACAAAATGTGATTTTGAAATGTGTGTGAAAATATGGGACGAATCAATAAAAGGTTCTAGAATAATTATTTTCCCACTAATAGGGCCTAGAACCACCTGTGCAGCAGAGCAGAACCAAAGACAGGTGAAAACAAATCCTGTAAGTTAAAGATTATTTATTTCTTTTTTATTAATACAAATTATGATTGAAGGGCCGTGGTACCGCACAGTTTCTGCACTTTAGCTAACAGGGAGCGACCAGGGAGAGCAGCGTGTTTGTGTAAAGCAGAGAGGGAAGGCTGATATATAGGCAAGGCAGATTTGCACTCCTGTATCACTCAAAGTGAGCCAGGGCCCCCGGAGTATGGAGAGTGACAGTTAGTGGCAGCCCCCCCGGCGCCCCCCCCCCCCCCCCCCCGGCCCCCCCCC